>VXBP01001340.1:0-84602 GCA_013400115.1 Rhinopomastus cyanomelas | reverse complement strand
CGATCCGTAATGATTCTATGATTCTATGAAAATCAAATAAAATCTGTTACTAAGAAAGAAATCACAGACTAATTTGGGCTGGAACGGACCTCAGAGATCATCAAGTTCCAACCCCCCTGCACAGGCAGGGACACTTTCACTAGATCAGGTTACTCAGGGCCCCATCAAACCTGGCCTTGAACACTGCCAGGGATGGGGCAGCCACAACTTCCTTGGGCAACCACCCTCACAGGAAATGGAGTACCTAAACCAGGCTGGTGACACAGTAGCTTTTCCGTATCAAGATGATACCTCCTATCTGGATTTCTCAAACTCCACTTGAATATTGTGTTATTGAATTCAATAAGTTACCAAAGATGAAGGGGTTTTCTCTAAACCAAAATCAAACTCTGCTCTGTTGTGTGACTGCAAATAAACCTCACTCTTCCTTTCAGTGCTAAGCTCCCCAAATCAGGGATTCAGAACAATGTTACCAGGTCAATCTCCAGTTAGCTGGAACTGGAATTTCAGGCATTTTTTTTCTCCCTTATGTAATTTTCATTGTTTGAAATGTAGAACTCTAGTAGGTTCATGTATACACCACTGTGTATGTATAGCAGTAAAGGAATAAATGTTCTAACATATATTACAGACAATGCAGTCTTCATCTTCGGCTGTACCAGTCTGGTAATTTCATGATAATAACTTGCAGTAAACTGCCAGAGCACATAATGGGTCCTTATGGAACATGTTCACGTCTCACTGAAAGGATTATCTGTGTGGATCTTTGGAAAACTGTTAGTACAAATAATGTGGCAAGTGGACTACTTTTCATACACATACTACGTGTGACACAACTTGTAAGAAATGGTGTCGGCTGTGCTGTTTGTCAGGAGTTATAGCAGAGCGACATTCCTATTAAGAATCTGGGTACCACTCCTCCAGTTGGATAAATATGTATGAGCAGTGCTTTGACTATTTCTATGTACACTTAAACATCTTATTAGCCTTGGAAAGAGACAGTTTTCCATTAATGTTGCTGAGATGTTGTGTTTTAAAGCCTCTGCAAATAAGATGCCCCTTCTGGAATGAAAGCTGTCAGAAGTGCTGATTTGGTTGTGCTGTAATTCCGAACGATCCTGCAACACAGTATTTCTGGGCATTGATCCAAAGCATTCCAAGATAATTTGTATTAAAATGGCACTCACTGATGTTTCAGTGGCCACACTACACTTTCAGCCATGGCAGATTCTCTTCTTTAGGTACAATTGAATTGATATAATGCATAAAGGCCACACTCAATGAACCGTGTTCCCAGTTTGCACACTACCTAAACAGTTAGGATCCTGGATATTCCCTGCTTGCTCTGTTTTTATCATGTTACTTTTCACACTAATTGAATACTAAATCTGTGTAACTGAGAGCATAAAAGATTGATTTTTCCCAGACATTTTTAATAGAACCACCACTATACTGCCTAAATTAAGCGCAGAGAAAGATTTATCCTTTTCCTAACTTATTTGCTTTGATTGCTGGAATGTATTTCAATGATACTTTTATGATAAAATTATGTTTATGATGTCTGTCTAAAGCAAATAAATTATAAAGGATGTCCCACATCTTAGTCATTAGCAAATAAGTTGTGCATTTCAAATACTTGATTAAAAAGAACAGTCATTGAGTATCAGTGTATCCCATGATTTCCGTTGTGCTATTTCTTCATACTTTGTAATTGCACAAGTATCTGGGGGTACACACATGTTGCAAAACCTAAAGCACCACATCTTAACACTGCCAGCCTAACGGGAACACAGCCTTGATGTCTTTGTCAGATCTCTTACTCCTACGACTATAATGTCACAAACATAATGACTTAGAAATAAAGTCTGATAAAATCTCTTTCTGATGCAAAGAGTTCAGCTAACTCAGTCTCGAAGCAGATGTCCTAACACAACTGTGGGTTACAGAATTTTACTACCTATATTTCAAGGGCAAGAGGCTGGGGTTAAAATGTCAATTTTCTATTTTTGCTTTAAAGAAAACAAAGTGGGATAAATGCAGATTGGAGTCACAAGAAGAGGCACAGAGTTTTCTTACTGAGCTTAAGACAGATTCAATGCCTTTAATCAGATCAACCTGAATAAATGAATTCTCCATTAGTACCTAGTGCTAGGAAAATTGGAACTGAAATACTCTTTTGCTTACTTGAAGTCCCTGTGAAAATATGATGTAACGAACGCTCATCCAACAGGATTTCGGTCATTCTGAAGAGCTCCACGGCACTATCTTTCATACTTCTCAAAAATGATGTGAGGGATTTTTCTTAGTAAGAATGACAATTTTTCCTAAGATCATATGGAACCTGAAATGATGAATAATCTACCTACCAGAAAAAGAATCATAGAACTATAGAATCATCAAGGTTGGAAAAGACCTTCAAGATCATCAAGTCCAACCCTCTACCCTACAACCAATACACTGTCTCCTCAAACACCCTGTCTGCCCATTTTCTGAACAACTCCAGAGATGGTTTCTCCACCTCCTCCCTGGGCAGCCTGTTCCAAGGCCCGACAACTCTTTCTGATAAGAAGTTTTTCCTAAGATCCAACCTGAACCTCCCTTGTCACAACGTGATCCTATTTCTTCCTGTCCTATCGCTAGTCCCTAGGGAGAAAAGGCCAACATCCTGCTCATTATGACCTCTGTACAAGCTCTAAGGAAACTGCATCTCTGTGCTAGAAATGTGAGAAAAGCCTATCCTAGATGAAAACTTTCACCCCAAACCTGACATAATGTGTACTTCTGGGTTATTGGCACAAGGAAGCACAAGAATTATTTCTGACACGATATGGGAAAGCTTCATCATGACTACACTGTGAAAAGGAAAATGAAGTGTTGAAAACAAAGGTTGAAATCTTGTCTCCAAACCTACAGTTTGAACTTTATTTTTTTTGGTTCTAAACCAAATCATATTCATAAGGACTTCTATTAATTATTTCAGCTAACATTTCGTTAGAAATGAGTGAAAAAAGAGACCACAGAATTTGCTAAGTTACTAAGGTGGTCTCTTCAGTGTTTGCTGCATATGAAATCCTATCACTTAACCAAGTCCAACACTAACATTAGCTAGCTTGGAACCCATAACTTTAAAAAAAAGACAATAAAAACCTTCTCAGATGAACTTTAGGAAACAGTTTGGATGGCAATTTGAGTTTAGCGATGGGTTCTTTAAGAGTTTTTGGAATTGCCTGATGCTCGAGCATGCAGAAAACAGGCAGTTTCTGAAATGGGACTCAAAGAAATATTTTTTCCTATTTATAGCTGAAAAGGTTCTGTCCAAATGGGATCCAGGAAGGTATTTCTTACACTACCAGAGGATGAAAATAGAAAAATTGCATTCCTTGAGCTGCTTTGGTGATTACAGCATTCATGGTGATTGAAGTCTGAAGATCAGTGTCTCTCTATTGAAATTTATTGCTAATTGAGTTTGATTTTTCAGTCTTAGTTAATTGATTAACATTAATGGACCCATCTGCTGCACCATTACATGGGGAACAACATCAGTAAGAATAATCACTCTAAGAATAATTTGAGACACTGGAAGCATTATTGTTTGTGGGAGCAATTAACTTTGAGATTGTACTCCTTGCTGTAAAAGCTAGGCTTGTCTATGTTTACATTTTCTTGAGTCTTTATACACTTTAAAACAAATGATTTAATCAACTGCTACCAGTGTAGTGGCTGACATAATTGTCAGATCATTGGTGAAGTAATTCTGTGAGTTTATTTCCCTCACACAGATGTGTCTTCTTAATTATCACTAAGCTTGGTTTGCAACATCTGGCTCATATGATCACAGAGCCACACAGAATATTAACATCTTCCTAGGTTTATCTTTCCATGCTTTTTTCAAACACCTACTTTCAAATTCAATGAGCTTTGAATTCAGAGAATTACTCTTAGAGCTACATGACACTCAAATCCTTAATTTACTGAATAGATGTCATTATTTGTTTGCTATGAAATCAGCCAGTCTCTGCAATTCTACATCAGCGTGGATTTAAAGTGCAGTGAAAGAGCTGGTGAACTTGCCAAAGTGCTTCTAAAAGCAAAGGAGTATTTACATAGGAGAGTACTGTCTTTGTAAAAATCCATACAATAATCCATAGGTAAAGCATTAATTCACACTGAACCACTCGTCTGATACAGCAGATGTTTAAATACTCTTGAAATAGAAAGGCTTTTGTCCTGCTGAGCTGGTTTTGGTTTGGGTAGAGTTAATTTTCTTTGGAGTAGCTAGTGTAGGGTTACCTTTTGGATTTATGCTGGAAACAGAATAAATATTACTAGGAGTGTGTCCAGCAGATTGAGGGAGGTTCTTCTCCCCCTCTACTCTGCCCTGGTGAGGCCTCATCTTGAGTACTGTGTTCAGTTTTGGGGCCCCCAGTTTGAGGGACAAGGATCTGCTGGAGAGGGTCCAGCGGAGGGCTACGAGGATGATTAGGGGACAGGAGGGCATGGCTTAGGACGAGAGGCTGAGGGACTTGGGGCTTTTTAGTCTGGAGAAGAGAAGACTTAGGGGAGATTTGATCAATGTTTATAAGTACCTGAAGGCTGGCCGGGAGAGGGGGGGCAGGCTCTTTTCACTTACTGCCTGTGATAGGACAAGGAGCAATGGGTGTAAGTTGCAGCAGAGGAGGTTCCGCCTCAACACAAGGGGGAACTTCTTTACTGTGAGGGTCACGGAGCACTGGAACAGGCTCCCCAGGGAGGTCATGGAGTCTCCTTCTCTGGGGACTTTCAAGGCCCGCCTGGATGCGTTCCTCTGTGATCTGTGTTAGATAGTTTTGTCCTGCTCCGGCAGGGGGGTTGGACTCGATGATCTCTTGGGTCCCTTCCAACCCCTAACATCCTATGATCCTATGATCCTATGAAACAGTGTTGATGATACAGAGATATTTCTGTTATTGCTGAGCAGTGCTCATGCAGAGTCAAGTTCTTTTCTTCTGACCCCATCATTAAGCCAGCTGGGGGTGAACAGAGAGTTGGGAGGGGACACTGCTGGGACAGCTTACCCCAGCTTACCAAAAGGACATTTCATATCATATGATGTCACACTCAACATATAGACCTGGAGGAATACAAAGGAAGAGGGTCATCTGAAGTTATGCCATCTGTTACTTGTGTTGGAGTCCTGCTGTCCTGGAGATGGCTAAATACCTGTCCGTGGATGGGAAGCAGAGAAGGAATTCCTTGTTTTGCTTTGTTTGTGCATGTGGTTTTTGCTTTACCTCTTAAACTGTTTTTATGACAACCCCTGAGTTTCCTAACTTTTGCCCTTCTGATTCTGTCCCCCATCCCAGCTGAGGACAAGTAAGCAACTACATGGTGCTTAGTTGCCTGGGGGGTTAAACAAGACCTGTACAAAGACAGGTGTTGTAGTTAAAATATAAATGAAACCTAAACAACTTTTCTTGAAAAAAGAAGCTGATCAGATTTTAATTTAAAAATAATTAAGATAACTAGAAATACATTTACCTATTTTGCAGCAAAATGTGATTGTGCAGCCTGGCTCCATCAAGGTGATGGTGGGCCAACATGCCTGGGCATCTTGGGGCTGTATCTGAATGTGGTTCCTCTTACTGGTCTTGATCTTGGCCAGTCAGCAGCCAACCACTGTTCCAGAAGAGCCTCAGCCTGTCACTATCCCCCACTACCACAATGTGTGGGACTGGGGTTGGCCTGCTGCACTGCAGGTGCCCTTCAGGCTGGAATGGTGGGATGGACCCTGACTGCCAGACAAGTGCTTGGGGGGCACCTGATGTAACCAATGACCAGATCAAAAAGAGTTGTTGGCTCCTGCAGCATCCTGAAACTGAAAAGCTCAACATGAGCCAGCAGTGTGCACTTGCGGCCCGGAAGGCAAACCTGATCCTGGGCTGCATCAGGAGAAGTGTGGCCAGCAGGTCAAGGGAGGTGATTCTCCCCCTCTGCTCTGCTCTGGTGAGGCCCCACCTGGAGGACTATGGCCAGTTCTGGACCCTTATTACAAGAAAGATGTGGACATGCTGGAGCAAGTGCAGAGGAGGGCCACGAGGATGATCAGAGGGCTGGAGCACCTCTCTTGTGACGCCAGACTGAGAGAGTTGGGGCTGTTGAGTGTGGAGAAGAGGAGGCTCCCAGGTGACCTTATTGTGGCCTTCCAGTATCTGAGGGGGGGCCTACAAAAAAGCTGGGGAGATAGTTTTTAAGATGTCAGGTATTCACAGGACTAGAGGGAGTGGAGCAAAGCTGGAGATGGGTAGATTTAGAGTGGATGTGAGGAGGAAGTTCACTGTGAGAGTGGTGAGAGCCTGGAATGGGTTGCCCAGGGAGGTGGTTGGGGCCCTGTCCTTGGAGGTGTTTAAGGCCAGGCTGGATCAGGCTCTGGCCATCCTGATCTAGGGTGGGTTGTCCCCACCCATGACAGGGGAGTTGGAACTGGATGATCCTGTTGTGTCAGGGGGATTGGACTGGATGATCCTTCGAGGTGCCTTCAAATCCCTAATGATTCTATGATTCTATGATTCTATGATTCATATACAGACTGGGATGCTGTTGGCTATCTTTGTGACCTGGGCACATTACTCATTCATGGTCAAGTATTCATCCACCAGGACTGGCAAGTCTTTTCCTGCAAAGCCAGTCAGTCCCTAATCTATACTGATTTCTAGAGTTATTCCACCTCAGGTGCAAGATCCCACATTTCACTTTCTTGAACCCTGTAAGATTCCTGTTGGCTCCTTTCTCCAGCCTTTCAGGATCCCTCTGAATGGTAGCAGGTGCATCTGGTGTACCAATCACTCCTCTTTGTTTGGTATTTAACACTTATTTCTGGTGTACCACTATGTCCCATCTCACAGGCCATTAAGGAAGATAGACTGTATTGGTTCCTGTATAAAGTCCTGTATTGAGCTCTCTGCTAGCAATTGGCCTCCAGGTGGAATTTGTGTTGCTGATCCTTCTCACTTTTTGAGCTTACCCTTCATCTTGTTTTTTGTTCACCTTGATGTGCACTTACATTGCCAATGCTTAATCAGTTTGTCAGTAAACATTTTGTGGGAGGCAGTGTGAAGCCTTACTAAAGTTGAGTAAACAAGGTCCAGTGCTCTCTTCTCATCCATCAAGCCAGTCATATCATTGAGGAAGGCTTTCAGGCTGGTTGAGCACAATTACTCCTTCATAAATCCGTGGTGATCACTTTCAACCACTTTCTTGTCCTTCATGTGTTTGGAAACAGTTTCCAGAACAATTTGCTCCATTTATTTCCCATACATCAAGGCAAGACTAGGAGTCCTGTAGTTCCTCAGATCCTTCCTGCCCTTCCTGAACTTTGTCTTCTAATCCTCAGGAACCCCTCTTAATCACCTTGATCTTTCGGAGGTTATCAGGACTGACCTAGCTATGACATCATATAACTGTAACTATAACCCTCTCAACACTCATGTTAAATCCCATCAAGTCCCATGAACTGACATGTGACCAGTTGGTTTAAGTGCTCCCATATCTGATCCTCCTCCATGAAGCATATTTCTTCCTTGTTCCAGACTTTCTCCTACAGCTTTGAGAGTAACAGGATTTCTAAAGGCCAGAATTACCACTAAAGTGTGAAGCACAAAAGGCACTGAGCACTTCTGGATCATTTGTCATCAGAACACCTGCTCCATTCAGCAGCAAGCTCACTTTCCCCCACATTTTCACATTGTCACCTAGTCACAATGACCCATTTCTGAACTAAACCATTTCTAGAAAGGACTGAGGCCAGCAGTTGAGAAGCAGAAAGTCCATGAATCATTCTGGATCAAAGTTTTCAATGAAACAGTATGCCATAATGTTAGATGGCTGGCCAGTCAGTAGAACGACAGAGATACAGCGAGAAGCAACCGGGGAAAACCAGACTTCTCACTCCCAAGTATGCACTCAGTTTCTCCAGTCTGGTAGGAAAATTGTGCATGTTTCCATAAAGATTTGTTATCATTTGTTCTCTAGCCAAACAAAAAATCTGCTTACTGCTCTTTGCCTCAATCAAGAGCAGAGAAGCACCGTAAAACTTTGATTTAAGGCGTCTTCAGACAAGGAAACACACAGTAGTCCAGAACTTCAGACTATTCTGCTCAGCATTTGGCTCAAAGCTGAGGTGCAATTTAGACACGGCAGTTACTTCACAAATTCTGGCAGTTTTAAAAAGAAATGTAATTCCTAAATGTTGAGTGCCTTAGACAGTTAGAAAATCTCTATCTGAAAAAACTACTGTCCTTCAACTGCATCATTACTTGACTGAACTACTGTTCTCTGTGTTTTCACCTCATGTCTCTTTTGGACACCATTTGCTCTTTGAATGGTTCTCTTTAATTTTGAAAGTTTCTCTGACAGTACTTCACATGAGCTAAAGATGTTGACTCATTTATTTTCATAGCATTGTGATGAAAGTCTATGCTGTGCACACCCAGGAGCACGCCAGGAAGATATGTGAGGGTGCAAGGACTAGTAAGATACAGAGCTGTTAGACAGAAGAATGAGATCCTATGTGTTTCTGTCCAAACTATTTACACAAAGTGCCTGATTTAGTCACTATATATGTTGGAACTGATCTAGTTGATTGCAAAAGAATTCTAGAAGCAACCCAATACGTGTGCTGTGTGGGCAATGTATTGACACTTTACATCTCCTTTCACATGAGTAAATAAGGTGTAAAATCACTCTGTTTAGGCATGAAGATGTTATATTTTGTATCTAAGCTTATCAGGACAAAGGCATGGTGATTATTTCATTACACAGAAGATTAATTTTTCATTAAAGATGTACCTGTGAGACACAGAGTATGAATAAATGATCAAACACAAAGAAAGGTAACTCTTACCTAGTGCAGATCCCGCCATTGAGACATGGATGATAATCACAAACTGGAACATTGCAGTTCTCAAGATTCCTCCCTTGAAGAGCCTCATCTATGATGAACAACTCTTTATTGTTAACTTGAAAATCCCTAATGCATCCTTTATAGCCATGTATCTGTCCAGCACATTGATGAACTTCTTCATGAACAGGCACATTTCCAAGAAAAATGGATCCAAAACTGATCTGCAAGAACCAGAAGAGGATCATCAGGAAAAAAAAAAGATGTGATTTGTGATCTTACTGTGAGCAATGTATGAATAATAATTAGAGATAGAGGAGATAGCCAGCCAAAAACTATGATATCTACTGAAGGATTCGTTTTTTATAAGGTTCTCTTTAAAATAAAAATCAGTACAAAGAGAGTGGTTTAATGTGTCTGCGTATCATCAAACGGGTAAGACAACACACATGCCATGACGCGCAAACTGCTACTCCTAGTCTTCGTTGCAATTAACATGATAATGTTTTCTCTTTGCTTCCCTCATTCCATGCTATGAGTTTCACATCCATGGCTGAGGATTGGTGCAGGAACATAGGAGAAGCTGTAGACTTGAAGGTAAAGCTTTTCTTTAGGATCTGGGACCTCCAGGACCCCAAGATAAGGGGAACAGATTAAAAATTATGTTAGTTTCTTTTGAATGAAAGACATAAAAGAAACTACTACACTGAAGACCAGGGAAAAAGGTTAAGTTTCAGGTAGTAAATTTTAGAGCCACAAATGCCTAGAACCTAAAGGTGCCAAAGAAACACACATTACTATTTCATACTGGGACTGACCAAATCATATTAGTGCTCAGTGTGATATTTCCTGCACTAACTGCTCTAGAGTCAAACTCTTGTATATCCCATATAAAGGATCTATGATTCCTTTAGTGCTGTGAATTCTACTCCTCAAGCTGAAGCCTGACTTTCTGGAGTTCTGACATGGAATTTCACCATTCCTAAGTTCCTTTCTTAAATATCTGTTACTAAGAATTTAAAAAGAATAAATTTCATAAGCATATCACACCATAATATATATCATACTTGTATTCCAACTTCAGTGCAGAAAGAATGTGAAATCTAGACTGGGAAGAAACAAACAGAAAAAGAATTATATCACAGCATGTGTAAAACATGTGAGGAGATAATTTATAGCGAAGAGGTACTTCACAGTCAGATGCCAGCTGTAAAGAACTAGGAAGAGGAGGAAAACACAACAGACTTATCTGGAATTCACACAGCTGTATGATTTTGTTTTTATTTTTCCTTTATTTCTTGTATCAGCCCTGGAGCTATGTTTCTGACAACTTCAAGTGAAAATTGGAGATATAACAAATGTGAGTGCCACCACATCTTCTCCTATTTACAATGTCTTTCAGTTGAAAAGAAAAAATTATCTACTACTTTTTAGAGCATGGATAAAATGAAATCAGATGTCTCATGTGGAAGTAATTCAAAGACATCAGTTCAGCACTTGTCAAATTCATTTCACATCACTTGACTTTATCCTTTGTCAGAAACCACCCTAGTTTCTGACAAGACTTCGCAGAATCACAGAATCATTAGGGATCTGTAGCGGGTTAGAACTAAGAAACTGCTTTGCAGTGAGGTCTCGATGACATCGCGGATAAATTTGCCAGACAATGGATAGCTTAGGGAAACTGGAAAAAAAGGTTTATTAACTCTATAACTGTATAATGAAAGAAAGAAAAGGTTAAGCAAGTTAGTCTACACAAACTAGAAACTGTGTCACAAATGCCATCACATATTCTGAGAAAAATACAGTGGGAGGTCACTATCATTTGGGCCTTGGGCCTTGTTTCACCAATGCACTCGAGGAACCTCTTGGACTGTGGGGGGCTGGCTGAGTAGGTCTTCCATCAAATATCAGGCTATTTAAAATCCTCCATGAGAACCAGGGCATGTAGCTGTGAGGCTGCTCTCAGCTGCCTGTAGAAGACCTCATTAACCTCCTCATTCTGATCTGGTGGCCTGTAATAGACATTCACAACACTGTCGTCCATGTCAGTCTGCCCCTTAATCCACACCCACAAACTCTCAACTCTCTCTTCATCTGCCCCTGGACAGAACTCAATACATTCCAGCTGCTGTCTCATTAAAGAGCAACTCCACCACCTCACCTTGCTGACCTCCTGCCAAGGACATAGCCATCCATGACCACACTCCAGTCATGCGAGCTACCCACCAGGTAGTAATTGCCACCAGATCGTAATCACCTGACTGGACCCAGACTTCTAACTCCTCCTGCTTATTCCCCAGGCTGTGTCTGTTGGTGTACAGGCATTTCAGGGAGTGAGCTGAGCGCTCCAATTTCATCCTAGGACAGTGAAAGACCACCTGGTTTTCATTAAGACCAGAGCTCTGTCCCACTGGGGCTCTCCCATCAATTATTCCACCCCCCTTCAAATCTAGTTTAAAGCTTGCTGAATAAGCTCTGCCAATTCCTGCCTCAGAACCCTTTTTCCTCTATGAGATAAACCTCTGCCATGTGGACCTGCAAGATCTGATGTCTCACAAAAACCAGCCATTATCAAAGAACCCAAACCCCTGCTTGTAACACCAGTCTTGTAGCCAGGCTTTAATGGACTGAGTCCTTCTATTCTGGCCTGTGTCCTCACCCCAAAGTGGAAGTACTGAAGAGAATACAATTTGTGCCCCACGCTCTTTTGCCAAACATCCCAAGGCCTGTAGTCTTTCTTCATTCCCCTCAGGCTATGGAATACAGCTTCCTTCCCACCTGTCTGGAAGATCAGCAGTGGGTAATAGCCAGCTGATCTCACCAGTTTATCAGTATCCCTGATTCGGACTTCAGGTAGACTGCAGACTTCCCTGTGGTGAGGGTCAGCTCTGCATATTGGGCCCTCAGTCCTCTTCAGGAGTGAGTCTGCAATAACTAGGACCCTTCTCTTCTTTATGGAGGAGGTCATCCTAGTTCTGGAAGACTTCCCGGATTTATGCGACCTTGCCAGGACCAATGGTATGGGTTCTATGTCCTCTACATCCTTATTAGACTGGCTGTCTTCCAGTAGGGGCTTAGAGACTTGTAATTAGTGTTGGCAAACAGACATCTCTGTGCTTGTGAATTAAGCACAGAACTGGACTGCAATGTAAAGTGCCTATGACTAAGAAAAGGGTTTTTAAAACTCCTCTTAAATTACTTTTTTAATTATTTCTCTTATTTTACAAAAGGACTGACCTTGGGGGCAGATCCAGGGTACCAGTGAGCAAGTTCTGCTCACTTTCTCACATCAGGGGGTTCATCATAGTATGTTAGATGTTCAAGCTCATTCTAACATACCATAGCACATATTTCTTTGGGCAAAGGTCCTGTTCTGAATTCAAGGGGCTTAACCAGAACACATTTTAAAGAAACACATAGGAAGAATTCCTGTAAGTCTTGCTAATATCATAACAGGCTTAACGTAACACTATATGAACGTTAACTTCTGTAGTACTCATGATTCAATACTACTTTGAAAATGTCCTTCTTCACTTGGAGTCTGAGTGGTACAAAGGATTAACTTGGCCAGCAACAGGAAGAAATTTGTTATTCCTGCTAGAGATAAGAGATTTCACTTTTTCTTTCTCTTTTTGCTTGTTTACTTTGTAAGGAAAACTGAGGCTCTGGGACATTAGCAGACCTGCAAAATGTAATAATCATAAAGACATGATATTAATACTACATAATACACAAGTGTTTATTCCAAAGTAAGTATAACGTGGTGTCATGAAATACCCATTAGTGGTTACAGCACATTAACTATGCTCCTAAGGAGTTTTAGGGTACTGTTCTACCCTAAAAGGATTCAGCTGACATGCCTCAGGATCGTTCTGCAACATGAACTGAAGTGTGCTGAATGGGAATGACCAAAACATTCACTCCAAACCCCACTTTTTATATGAACTGACACTTGACTGTGGGCCCACACAAAAAGAAACAGAGAATTGTGGACTTTCTTAGGAACCAAAGAAGTATTTGTGATTAGGGGTAGAAATATCCTGATGTGTATATTGTCTTGGTGTGTGACACCAAATCTGGCTACCTCTAAGCTGTTCTATGAGTTCAGAAGTACTGGCTTCTTGATATAAGTAAGTGTTGATGGGTAGCTTCTTTTCTCATATTCTCTACTCAGAGGCTGCCAACAATATTAGCTTTACATTCAGTTATGAACCTGAAACATAAAGAGAGAGATAAAGGAACCTTCCACAGCAGAACATCAGGTCAATCATCTGGAAGCCATGAACAGACAGCTAATAGCAGTGCCTAATAAAAGTTAATTCTTTATATCAGACTGAACAAATAGCTAGGTAATTACTCGAGGAATAAACAGGGAGGAAGTTCTGTGACTAACTGGCAGAGCATGAAGTGAGATTCACATCATGATTAGCATCTCTACAGCCAACTGCCCTAGCGTAGAGAAACTATTGAGCCAACTTATAAAGTGAGCTGTCAATCAAGTTCAAATTCTTGTCTAGCAACATTTAAAATGCATTATGCAGAAACAAACTTGTGATGAAAGGATGCATAACAAAGAGGCAATAAAACAGAAAGCAAGAATAACACTGTCAAGGGTTTAAAAACCTGAGATGAAATTAACCAATTAATTTAGTGTGTATGCTAATGGGCTGAAACAAAACAAGGAGGGTTCAGAAACCACGTAAAAATTGCAGGCACAAAACAGAATTAACTTGATTTGGGGAGGAAACAAAATATATAATTCACTCCACATAAGCAACATAAAGAACCCACCAACATAAAAACCCCACATGAAGACATAAGGGTAGTAATCACATATTCTTATATGACTAAGCTAGACTCCATCTTCAACCCCTTGAAAGGAAGAGACTCTCAGCTGCTCCCACTTCTTGTGGAAACACATGGTGTCCCTCAAGTTCATGCACGTGACCCTCACCATCAGCAGACATTTTGAAGTCCAGTTCCCTGTTCCATGTGCTTCTAAGCCAGTCCTCCACTTCCAAAATTCCAATTCCTATGGCCATGAACAAGGGGAGAACTCTCTTCATTTTAGAAGATCATTGAATTCAGGATAAACCTTCCTTCTGTTGATCCGTGAGGTACCACTCTCTCTATTCACCATGTTTCCAGGGCAAGACAGCTGCCCTTCGAAGCACTCAGCAACATGTGCTCTCTCCCCAAAACACAGACAAGAAGTGAAGTAGAAGGAGGAGAAGCTAGAAACCTAAAACCACAACTCCAAACTCTTTCTGTTCACCAAATCCTTTCTTTGTTTGCAGAGGTGCAGAAGTGTTGCTTGTAATTTGGCTTGTAGTTTTCAGGACAAGCATCACAAAAAAAACCCCCAAACCATAGCAAACAGAAAAACTCACCATTTGGGAAAGCTGGTCTATTGCCCATTTAGAATCAGTCTTCTGATACCAGTTTCAGCTGGAGATGAGCTGTACTATTCAAAAGTGAAGTCCTACCAATAATACTGACAACCAGGTTAAGTCACTGATGATTCATAACTGGCCTCTGCAAGACAATGTGGCTTGAGTCATCAGGATTACTGCTTAACAATATCTGAATTGTTTGTAAAACCACGATGGCCTAGTTAAATGATATTGCTAACAGGTTGTTTTTCTTCTTGCCATGTCCTTTTCATGGACTTTAGGTACTTAAAACAGAAGTTTCAGAGTCAGGTGCAGTGAAGAGATTAATGCAAGTACTAGAGGTGCTAGCTGTGGGAAGACATCTGACAGAGAAATTCAGGACACATAATTGTATCTGAGAAGGAATTACATTTCCTCCTTTAGAAAAAGTTAAATGCCTTTTCTCCTTTGAGAATAATAAGCACACATGCTGATGAAATATTCAAAGCCAAGAGCTATTTTTTGTATTTTGCAGACTCACCTGAGATGCTCGGTATGGGAGAGGAAGTTTCTGTTGCACAGGAGGATTTCCATCTGCAGCCATTTCAATCACACAGTAACCTTCAGCACTGCTCACAGGTAACATATAGCTGGAAGGAAATAAGATCTCTTTACTGTTTATGCTGTTGACAGCAGAGTATTCAAACCTCATGCTGCAAAGGCAATGTGAAAAAGATGCTTCTGCCTCCATAAAGGATTAAAATCTTTGGATGCTAATAAATACCAATTCATGGCTACTTAGACAACCCAGGAGAGACAAAAGATGTAAGTTTCTTCTTCTGATGTCACTCTTTTCACTTTCTGACTGCTCTTGACTCTAGTGTTTGAAATGTGTGCAGAGATAAAGAAGAAACAGGTTTTTACATGTGTAAGTGGGTATTGATAAACTGTGCTGACTGTGGGTGATGTATGGTCACCCTGCTATAGATTGTTGGACAAATAACAGCGACGTTAAATGATGCTGAGTTCCCTGGGTGGAAATTTCCTTTTCCCCTAGGCTACAGGGGATACAGAAATTGAATAAGAAATAAAAGGCTGCCTTCCTCTGAGCAGCAAGATTATACTCTGATACAGTTATCGCTACTTGGGAAGCATGCTGTTCATGTAAACTCTGGTACTGAGCTACAGAGATAAAGAGGAATATAGTGTTAAGGGAATTTGTAAAGTAAATACCAGTGAACGTCTAATAAAACACTGATAATTCTTCAGGTTCTTTCCACTGAGATCTGATGAGATGGTGTTAATACTATCAGCAATACAAATTGAATTCAACCAGATAATTTTATAATATACCATTGGCTTTTTTCTTTACAAAGGAAATTTCCATAAAAATGATTGCAACCAAGGCAGAACAGGAGAACAGCAGTCAATAGATTCTTAAAAACGGAGCTCTGCTGGTTCTGTAGGAATGCTTTCCAATCCCCATTCCACTTTACCTCATTGTCAGTTTCCACATGCTTTATAACTGACTGTGATGGGCCTCAATTTGAGGAGCGTGTTCAGCTTTACTGGCCACACGCACTGCACATGTGAAACTCTGCTTAGTCAAACATATAGACTCCATTAAGTCCTGAGCAGTGGAATCACGGACTGGCTCAAAAGTGACCTTTGAAACCGTCTGCTCCAATGCCCTTTCCATGGGCAGTGACACCTCTCAGCTAGACTTGGTTGCTCAAGGCCTCATCCAACCTGGCCTTGAACACATCCAGGGAGAAGGCAGCCACAGCCTCTCCCAGCAATTGATTCCAGAGTCTCTCCACCCTTGTACTGAAGAACTTCCTAAAATGTAGTCTAAACCTACTCTCCTTCAGGTTCAAACCATTTCCCCTTGTCCTATGACTAGATACCCCTTTGAAAAGTCCTCCTCTAGACTTCCTGTAGGTTCCTTTCAGGAACTGGAAAGCAGAGATAAGGTTTCCCCAAACTCTTCTCTTCCCTAGGCACCCGACAGGATACACCCACAGGTACTGAGAGAACTGGCAGATGAGGTTGCTAAACCTCTCTCTACTATATTCCAAAAGCCATGATGGTCTGGTGAAGTGCCCGCTGACTGGAAAAGGGGAAACATCATTCCTATTTTCAAAACGGGTAGGAAGGAGGAGCCAGGAAACTACAGACCAGTCAGTCTCAACTTTGTGCCAGGTGAGATCATGGAGCAGATCCTCCTGGAGGCACTACTGAGACAGGAGAATGGTGAAGAGGTGATTGGGTACAATCAGCATGGCTTCACCAAGGGCAAGTCCTGCCTGACAAACCTGGTGGCCTTCTATGAACAGGTCACAACATTAATGTATGAGGGGTGGGCGACTGATGTCATTTACCTGGACGTGAGCAAAGCTTTTGACACTGTCCCGCACCACATTCTGGTCTCTAAGCTAGTGGAACATGGCTTTGATGGGTGGACCACTAGATGGGTAAGGAACTGGCTTGATGGTCATACCCAGAGAGTGGCTGTCGATGGATCCATGTTCAAGTGGAGGCCAGTGATCAGCAGAGTCCCTCAGGGATCGGTCCTGGGACCAGTCTTGTTCAACATCTTTGTTAGTGACACGGACAGAGGCACTGAGTGCACCCTCAGCAAGTTTGCTGATGACACCAAGCTGTGTGGTGCAGCAGACATGCTGGAGGGCAGAGATGCCATCCAGAGGGACCTGGACAGTCTGGAGAGGTGGGCACAAGCCAACCTGATGGGGTTCAGCAAGACCAAGTGTAAGGTCCTGCATCTGGGTTGAGGCAATCCTGAGCACAAATACAGGCTGGGCAGTGACTGGCTGCAGAGTAGCCCTGAGGAGAGGGACTTGGGGGTGCTTGTGGACCAAAAGCTCAACATGAGCCAGCAGTGTGCACTTGCAGCCCGGAAGGCAAACCTGATCCTGGGCTGCATCAGGAGAAGTGTGGCCAGCAGGACAAGTGAGGTGATTCTCCCCTTCTACGCTGCTCTGGTGAGGCCCCACTGTGGAGCACTGTGTCCAGTTCTGGAGCCCTTATTACAAGAAAGATGTGGACGTGCTGGAGCGAGTGCAGAGGAGGGCCACGAGGATGACCAGAGGGCTGGAGCACCTGTCTCGTGAGGCCAGACTGAGAGAGTTGGGGCTGTTCAGTCTGGAGAAGAGGAGGCTCCGAGGTGACCTTATTGTGGCCTTCCAGTACCTGAGAGGGGGCCTACAAAAAGACTGGGGAGATACTTTTTAGGATGTCAGGTAGCGACAGGACTAGAAGGAGTGGAGCAAAGCTGGAGATGGGTAGATTTAGAGTGGATGTGAGGAGGAAGTTCTTCATGGTGAGAGTGGTGAGAGCCTGGAATGGGTTGCCCAGGGAGGTGGTTGAGGCTCCATCCTTGGAGGTGTTTAAGGCTGGGCTGGATCAGGCTCTAGCCAGCCTGATCTAGGGTAGGGTGTCCCCACCCATGACAGGGGAGTTGGAACTGGATGATCCTCTGGTCCCTTCTAACCCTGACTGACTGTACGACATGTTCTAGGTGATCCTGCTATGTCAGGGGGATTGGACTAGATGATCTTTCGAGGTCCCTTCCAATCCCTAATGATTCTATGATTCTATGAACACCCCAACCTCCCTGAGCCTGTCCTCACGGTAAATGTGTGACAAGCATATATTAACTACTCTTGGAAATTACCTCCACACTGCCAAGGACAAATTTACTCCTATATGAACACATAAAGACCTACCATGCTCCCAGATGCCTACTTTTCTATACACCACCACATATTTTGTATTGTGCAGTTTCTGTTGTGTGATTTATCTCACGTTATACACTGGGCATTTGCTACTCCTGTGCCTACGGTCTTACTATTTCATCTTACTGTCTGTAGATCCAGTATGAAATTTGAGGCCTTAGTTTTCACCTCTGAAGTTACAGGGAACAATGTATTGACATAAATGGATATAGCATTATGCCCTTAATGAATATTTATAACATTTGCTGCAGTACAGTGATTTCCAAGTGAGCAGCAAGAAATCCCTAACTGAGTGACTTCTTGGTAATCCCTAACTAATTCTTCCCTGATGAGACTAACGCAAGTCTCACAGGCAGGCTATCTGCATCAGCAGGTAACGTATCCATAATAATAAATCCTACTTTTCCATTGGTTTTATTACTTCTGCTTCCAGAGCCAATTCATTCGATACTAACTGATTTGCCTTTCACTGTGCTCTGCTCCATGAGATTCAAATGTGCTAAATTATTTCATCTCTAGACTATTCAAATTAGTTTGAAAAGCATTCAGTGTTCTTTTATATTTTAGGTTAAAAAAAAGTCATGTTGTTTTGAAGTATTGTTTAAATTCCTTTTTATATAGCCTAAAGTTAGCATAATATTTTGATCTTAAATGTATGAAGCCAGAAACAACACTTGCTTTTCTGAAGATCAGATAAAATCTGAGTTGATTAAAAACTTTGTCCTTAATAAGTAATATGTATATTGACAGAGAGTTTTGTCATCTCATTTGCAGATACTTGGAACAGGACAAGTGTCTACTGTGATTTTCACCCAGCTCTCAACATGTAAAATATGATTTGAAATGTATTTATTCTTCTTAATCTTATTCCAGCTGCTGAGAATTATCTAGGCCAATCACAGCACATAAAGATAATTTTAACAGTGAAAACTAACATGTTTAGGATTCTCTTAGGGAAAACCAGCACATGACCTTTCATTGATGCTTTTGACTCTGAGTGAATATAGAATCATAGAATCATTAGGGATTGGAAGGGACCTCGAAAGATCATCCAGTCCAATTCCCCTGACACAGCAGGATCACCTAGATATAGTGAGAGACCTAATATACTTTTGGCAAAGCATGCTCTCTGCCCATATCTTACCCCTGCTTTTCAGGAAGGTTTCTCAAGTCTGCATATGCTGCAGTTTCTAAATAAATTCAAGATTTAACTATTATAATAGTTCAAAGAAGAAAAGTTTCAGGGATGCGGCAAAGTTAATAAAGAAGAATGCTCATCTAATGAAAAATACAGCACGGCCAAGCCAAATGCCACACCGTAAACTTTCATTGCACATGTTCCCACTGGTTTTATGCATATTTTCTCATTTTTATTCTCTGCAGGAGGAAAAAACATTGGAAGATCAAAAACAGGTGCAGTTAAATTAAGCTTCAAAATTTACTTGATGCTGATGTGTTCTTTACTCAGAGCAGTTACAAGTATCCTAAATTTTTATAGGTAACAACAGCCATCCCTACTCAGCCATATCTGGCAAAGCATTCTGCCTTAAACAAAATGTGATAAAAAAGGTCAATTCCAAAGGAAAAACCACACTGTCTATAAACAATGACTATTATATAGTGCTCTGTCAGCAAGTTTGCTGATGACACGAAGCTGGGAGGAGTGGTTGACACTCCAGCAGGTACTGCTGCCATCCAGTGGGACCTGGACAGGCTGGAGAGCTGGGCAGGGAGAAATTAAATCTATTACAAGAGCAGTGTAGAGTCTTGCATCCGGGCAAGAACAACCCCAGGTACCAGTATAGCTTGGAAACCTGTGGTCCTGGTGGACAGCAGGATGGCCATGAACCAGCAGTGTGCCCTTGTGGCCAAGAAGGCCAATGGCATCCTGTGGTAGATTAGAAGGGAGGTGGTTAGTAGGTCGAGAGAAGTTCTCCTTCCCCTCTACTCTGCCCTGGTAAGACCACATATGGAATATGATGTCCAGTTCTGGGCCCCTCAGTTCAAGAAGGACACAGAACTGCTTGAGAGAGTCCAGTGTAGAGCCATAAAGATGATGAAGGGAGTGGAACATCTTTCTGATGAGGAAAGGCTGAGGGAGCTGGATTTTTTTAGCTTGGAAAGAAGAAGATTGAGGGGTGACCCCATGAATGTTGATAAATATGGAAAGGATAGGTATAAGGAGCACAGAGCCAGGCTCTGCTGAGTGTCATCCAATGATAGGAC
Source organism: Rhinopomastus cyanomelas (assembly GCA_013400115.1). Classification (NCBI taxonomy): domain Eukaryota; kingdom Metazoa; phylum Chordata; class Aves; order Bucerotiformes; family Rhinopomastidae; genus Rhinopomastus; species Rhinopomastus cyanomelas. The sequence goes on along the minus strand of VXBP01001340.1, from coordinate 64,371 downwards.
AAGGGGCAATTGGTGTCAGCTGGAACATAGGAGGTTCCACATCAATATGAGAAGAAACTTCTTCATGGTGAGGGTGACCAAGCACTGGAATGGGCTTTCCAGGGGGATTGTGGAGTCTCATTCTCTGGAGATGTTTAAACCCACCTGGACATGGTCCAGTGTGACTTGATCTAGGTGATCCTGCTGTGCTGAAGGTATTGGACTAAACGATCTTCCAAGGTCCTTTCCAATACCTAACATTCTGTGATTCAGTTATTTTGATCATTAGGTCTCAATTTCAAAAATACTCAAAACTTTTTTCTTTTTCTTTTTTTTTTTTAGTAAGATGAAGCAATGGAATCTCATACAAAAAAAAAATGAACTGATTTGTTTTATGTCAGCTAGTAGATTAGTAACTGAGCTTTGGGAAAACCCCACAGGCTATAAGCAGCAATCTGCTGCCTTGTGTGGAATTAGAAATGCGACCACTACTTTTCTTCAGCATTTACTGTTGTCTGAACAAGGATTCCAAAGCAAGTAATCCTTGTAATTTATCTCTGTCTGATGTCATAGAATGGAAAAACTGTCAGCTGAAATGTGAGCAAAATTAATATTTTTCATGCTTACATTACCACAGAATTAGGACTCTTTGAGATTGTCAGATTGCTGTAATATGCTTAGAATAGCTTTTAGTGAGTGACAGAGCATGAAAAATTACAGCCCAAAAGACAGTTTTCTGAGAAAACTATGAAAGTAATGAAAAATGGCAACTAAACCAGAAATGCTGTCTCTATCTTCACTATAGCATTCAAACCCACAAAGTGCTACAGCTTTGAAAGACACAACCACATTAGTTTTTAGAAATAACCATGGAAAAACACTCCATTTGAAATCTTCCGTGGCTGAAATGATCCGAACTAAACCACCACTCGATATGACTCTACAACTTTATACTAATTTTTTTATAACCTAATAAGAAATCTTTCTTAATCTTGCAATTGGATAAAAGAAGTGATATTATTTCATGCTTCTCTCAGAAGATTGAAATCCAGTCTCTGCATTAGGAAAGATACAATGGAATGGATGATTTATTCTCTTGACATAAGCTCTCTATTTTCCAAATTAACCTAGTATTATCAGGTACCAACCTCACATTAAAAACACCTGAGATGAAATGGCTGCACACTGACACCTTTACATTTTGAAGTATTTTTAGTTCACTTTTGCTTTTTCTCTCATTTTGATGCTGAAGGCATTTCAGACCATCTGCCTCACATCTCGGTGGCATATTTCAGTTGCATTCAAAGCAAGGGTATTTTTCCCTCCAGAGACAGCAACTAGAGAGAACGCAGGATGATTCCTATTGCAGGATTAGTTTGTCAGGCACCAACATTGTGATTCATGTACATCACACTTACAATGATATAAAAAGGATTCACAGAGCAGTAGAGAAGAGTGTGTGTGTGTGTAATAGTTATGGGTAATGGGTGCGTGGGGAGGAACAATAATCCAAGTAGGTCTGGAGCCATGTGGAGCTTAACCTGTTCCTGTAGATGCTAAGGTACAGGGCTGATGCAGGTGAATATTTGTTCCCACAAAAGTGAAATAAGAAGAGGTTCAGCCTTCTTTTTCTGTGCTTGGCTTAAAACAACATTTTTTTTGCCCCCACAGCTGCTGTGGATTTTGTTTGAGCTCAGTAAGAACAAGAATTAATAATAGAATTACTACTGGGGCTGTTTGTTTACACCAATGAGTCATGGACCTCAACAGATGCAACCCAAAAGTTATGTACAGTGATTAATGCCATTAATAGTTACATCTTGAGTAATTATGTGCATGAACATGGAATTTCTATTAAAGTGCAATGTTTACCTAGCACCTACCTATGATGAAATTAGGTCTGAAATGGAAAGGAAAGAAATACTTTTAAACTAGCTAGAAATGGATGCACTTCTAAATAAAATGTTCTATGGTGCAATCATGCTCAGTCAAAAGTTTGAGCTTAAATTATCGCAGCGACTTCTGTATGTGGAAATGCAGTCCCACTTGGTGCTTCTTCTTTCTGGCTAGGCACCAGGTGGCACTCACGTAGCACAGCAGACAACAGGAATACAAAATTCGTACTCATGCCTGTCCTAATTATTGGAAAGACTGACTTCAGCCCTAATTGATGGCCATGATTCCTTCAGTTTCCATTTTATATCAAGGGAAACCACAGCAAACTATCTTAAATTATTACCTATTTGACAATATGGATGAGAGTAGGTTCAGAGACTGGAACTTTGGGAAGACTTTGAATTGCATTCATGCATTATAATTACCCAACATAATCATGTGAAAACGATGTGTTCATGGTTGTGTAAACTTACCTAAGAAAATTTATTTTATAGCAATTATGTTTACACCTAGTGCTGAAGGTACAGCCATATTTGTAACAGCTTATGGGGAGGTATAACTATATCAAAATGTCAGATGATCAAGTATAAAGAAACCCCCAAGCATTATGAAGAGAAGTGGCTTCTGTTCATATTCAAGCTAAAATACCACAGTAAGATTTTTTTCTGAAAAATGATCTCGCAGTAGAGTTTCTGGTCTTCTGGAAAATGATTACAATAGTAGTTATACTGCTGGCTCTTTTATAACACAACAATTGGAGAATCACATCCAGAACTATTTGCTATTTTTCTCCCTACAGGCTGTCAAACACTACCCCAACTTAACAGCTTATCATAGGAACAAATCCTCACAAAAATCCTTGCTGCAATTGTGTTGATATTAAAGGCGATTTATAAAATAACTCCTGCAAAACCCTGGATCAGCGGCTTCATTTACACTCTCGATTAACCAGAGCAGTTGTCAAGGGAACATCTAACCAGCTGTCAAGCAACACCTGAGATTTTTTCAAGAACAGTGATTTTACTTTTGACTGAGCACATTCAGTTCACAAGTATGAAAATCCATGTTGCATCTTACAGTTTTAATAATTTCCTGATGTTTCTTTCCAAAATTCTTGCACTTACTATGCTTTTTGTCTTCCTTAAAGAAGTAGATTTGAAAATTTACATTATTTAAAACGTACATTCCTTACCCAAAATTAACTCCAACACACTGCTTTCCTGGAAATGTCTCTTTTGCCCTCTTTTATTTCAACAAGGTCGGATTTTGGTATTTCTTACCTCTTGCGTTTACAGCCCTAAGAAATGATGGTTATAAAAATGATGCTTCATTTTACACCAGACCTTTTATTTGAAACACTGAAACCACCTTCAGCCCTTTAACAGCAAAATTCTGTTTTTTCAGTAGCTATGAGCTGGCTGAACAGTAAGGGAGAAAGACAAGGCAAGACAGTAGACAAAAGCATGTAGGAAGAAAAATTCCCAAATGACTCTGACATCTTTTGAAACCTTTGCCTTGCAGTAATCCCTTGATGACCTTGAACTTATTTGAGACTTGCAGCTCCAGCTGCATTAATCTGTGGGGCCCAGGGTACTGAAGTTGCTGGCTGATATCACTGTAGGACCTCTTCATTATTTGTCAGTGGTCTTGGGAGTCCGGGGATGTGCCAGTTAACTGGAAGCTAGATGTCCCAGTTTTCAAGAAGGGCAAGAAGGAAGAATCTGGTAATTACAATACTAACAGTCTTGCTTCAGTGACTTGTAAAAGTATGGGTAAGATTATTCTGGCAGCTATTGAGAAACATCTGAGGGACAATGCAGTCATTGGTCACAGCCAGCACAGCTTCATGAGGGAAAAGTAAACTTTTAGCAGCTTATTTTCCGTTTATGACACTGTCATCCATCTAGTTAACCAAAGGAAGAAGCAGATGTTGTGGATTTGTATGTTACTAAAGTTTTTGATAGTGTCTCTGACAACATACTTCTGGATAAAATGGCCAGAACATAGCTAAACAAGTCCATGGTAAGACCGGTAATAAGGGATAATAATAATAAGGGATCAGGAGCATGAGTTATTTTCTCCTCTATCCCTTCAGTGGCAATCAAGAATGAGGAGATGAACAGAAAGAACCATCAAGTGAACTCCTGGCTGTAGGACTAGTGTTACAGCCAGGGTTTTGGCTCTTCAACCACGGGCTGCTATATGAGACACCTAGCCTCCAGGCAGGAGGTGGGATACACCTGTCCCAGAGATGGAAAAGGATTTTGGGGCAGGAGTTAGCAGGGCTCACTGACAGAGCTTTATACTAGATATGAAGGGGGAAGGAGGGACAATAAACAGGAGAAGCTGGAGGCTGCTGTGCAGCAGGAAAACTGGAGTGTTGCAATTGATGGCTATCAACTTTTCAATAGGGATAGGCAAGGAAGAAGAGGTGGTGGAGTAGCTCTCTGTTTTAGAGAGACATATGAAGCCATACAAATGAATGCATGTGAGGATAGAGTTGAGTCATTGTGGGTAAGAATTAAGTGTAAAGCCAGAAAGAGAGATACTGTGGTGGGAATCTGTTATAGACCTCCCAACCAGGACAAGGAAACAGACGAAATTTTTTATAGGCAGCTGGGAGAAGTTTCACAGTCACTGCCTCTTATGCTTACAGGAAACTTCAATTTTTCTGATATCTGCTGGAAATATAACACAGCAAAGAGAGAACAGTCCTGGAGGTTCCTGCAGTGTGTGGAAGATAACTTCCTAACACAACTGGTGAGGGAGACAACCAGGGAAGATGCCCTCTTGGACCTGCTTCTTGTGAACAGGGAAGATCCTGTGAGAGAAGTAAAGGTTGAAATGGTCTGGGGCACAGTGTTTCCTGCACTGATTTTTATTAGAGGTCATGTTACCAACTACTGGAGAAAGAGAAAAACATTTCAATTGTACTGGAGTTTTTCCCTGCTTGTTATACGTAATGCTCTGTCTTTGGCTTAGTTAGCTTCTATGTGCTCCATATAGCAACGTTTAAAATACTGCTTATTGTTTTCAGTGAAAATAAGTGCAAGAAGGACTGCCAAAAAAATTCTGAAACCTGAGGTTTTAGAGCATCAACACAGCTATAAAGTAATTTGATTTTGAAAGTCTTCCACATCTACATTTTCTTCTCATTGTAACCAAGGAAACATAAAAAGGAACTATCTAGCTATTGCTAGAACAACAATGCAGTTTTATGGAAATACCAGTCTTAGGCACCAAATTTGACATCAACTGTCTTTTATATCAAATACTTATTTGCATTTGATCATGGATTTATTGACAGATTCTTTCATTTGTCTGCTTTTAATTCACAGAGCAAAATTTATTTTCTTGGATCTAAATAGTAGATATTTCAGTCAAAATTTCAGAATATATGAAGAAGTTTGAACTGAATTGTGCCTTTGATGTTTATGTTAGAACTCCTATGCAATAGGATTTAGGATTTGTTCTTTATTATATTATTTTACCTCTAAATCAAAGAAAATGTTATGGATTTGGGAGAATAGAATAAATATACATTTTAGTTAAAAAACCCCACCCTTTCGACATATAAAAACAAGTGGAAAGTGATCTGCAAAGTGCCATCACAGTTTTTGTACAAAATGTCTCCTTTTCCTCTATTTTTCCACATAGGTATTTCAAAAGAATCTTCACATTTGTATATCTGACTGTGAAAAGTATCAAAGAGAAAAAACATTACAGTTCTTCCCCAGTACAGTTATTTGTACTCCAGGAGGTCATAATTTTCTAATATATAGATATAAAATCGTAATTTCCTACAAAGAGTTTGACATGAAATAGGAACTATTTGCCTTTTGTTTCTGAATAGTCTTTCAAGCAGCATAAGCTGCTGTACATTTGGAGAAATCCTGACTTTGGATGCTGTACATTTGCCAAAATCCTGACTTTGAAATTGCAGTGATGGCACTTGCTGGGCCTTTGGAGAACAGGCCAAATTCTAATGAAGTGTAATGCATGTCAATAGACTCACATTAACACAAGAGAGAAAAATATGAGCAGCTCTTCCTCAGTTCTAATTAATCCAGGGAGAATAATCACACACTTACATGGCTCTTGTATTAAAGATGCTGAGCCCTCTCCAGTCAAACATACATCATGCTACAAGAAATGAAGTATACAGAAGAGAACACTTCCTGGCTTTCCACTGTTAAGTTGCTGAGAGAATATATTGTAAATACCACTAAAGTGAACTTCCTAAATTTAAAACCTGAAAAATTAATCAGTTCAGCATTGAATTCCCATCATTATTTTGCTGGGCAGAGCTTTTTTTTTATATGTTAAAGGTTTTGTTAATTTATTCTGTTCTCCAAACCCATAATATTTTGTTTGACTTAGAGATAAATGAATACAGTAAAGAATAATCAGAAACATGCTTTATGCAAATCATCAGCTTCTTTCCAGATAGTTTTGAAAAGTGTGTTTTGTAAATCTTATTGTCATGTCCCTTCATATAATCTAGTAATAGATGTTATCAGCACAGTGCTTAAAACAGTGTAATATCAAAAGAATTATCATCACAGAATCACAGAATTATTGAGACTTGAAAAGATCTCTGAGCTCATCCAGCCCAGCCTGTGACCTAACATCACCACATCGTGCAGACCAGGGCACCAGGAGCCACAGTTTGTCTGTCCTTCAACACCTCCAGGGATGGGGAGTGCACCACCGCTCTGGGCAGTCCCTTCCAGTGTCTGATCACTATTTCCACGTGGAAGGGCTTCCTATCATCCAACCTAACCCTCCCCTGGCAACTTCAGGCCTTGTCCTCTTGTCCTGTCACTAGTTGCCTGGGAGAAAAGCCCAACCTCCACCTGACTACAATCTCCCTTCAGGGAGTTGTAAAGAGAGAAGGTACCCCCCAGAGTCTCCTAAAAATTCCTCAGCTATCTCAGCCTCTCCTCATTAGACATTCCCTCCAGCCCCTTCCCCAGCCTCATTGCTCCTCTGGACCAACTCCAGCCCCTCAATCTGTTTCTTGAAGTGAGGGGCCCAGAACTGCCTCCAGTACTAAAGGAGAGACCTCACAAGTGCTAAGTACAGAGGGAGAATGATGTCTCCAGTCCTGCTGGCCACACTATTGCTGAGCCAAGCCAGGATGCCATTGGCCTTTCCTTCCACCTGAGCACACTGCTGGCTTCTGCTCAGCTGGTTGTCAGCCAGTGCTGCCAGGTCCCTCTCTGCCAGGCCACTCTCCAGTCAGAAGATTCAGCAAAGGAATGTTAACACTGGAAAATTTGTCTCAGATTTTGGTAGAAAAAAAAAAAATTAAAATTAATATGGTATTTCCAGTCCTCAGAAAATTGAACTACAAACTAAGGAGTGAACACATCTCGTAATAAACAGACAAGACTATCACAGGAGCTACTGCAATGATCAGCATCTCTGAATTTACACAGAGTTAGATTCTATTACATGCAAATGTAGTGTTTCTTAAGAAAAAACATCTTTTTAGAGAGTACTGAGTAAAAGGAGAGAAAAGAAAATGCTTTTGTTTGCTTTCAGACTATAACTTTTCTCTTTAGCTGTAGAGACACTAGTGGAGTTGGATAATACAAGGATAACAGACACACTTTTATCTTGTTTAACACCTACTTTGCACAGGTGCTGCAATTTGTTTACCCAACACTCCTACCGATTTTCACAAGTTCTCTAGTACCTAAGCACATTAGTATGAGCACATTAGTAGCTGAAAATGGTAATATCTACTTCAGATGAAACAGATGTTGTTTACGTTAGGTTCTACTTTATGCATCACTCGCCAGCTCTGCAAGCCCAGCAGTCAAGTACACAATCCTTTAGTAGACTGGTTGATGGGGATCTTTGCGCTGCTTGTATCACAGAAGACAGAGTACAGGCAGCATGTGCCCAAGAATAATTTACTTCAGTGGAATGCTTTTCTTTACATAGATATTTTATGAACCATGACTTTAAAGATATCCGAGAGTGGATCCTTAAAGGAAAACATAAATTCTGCTCTTAAACATGCCTCTGCAATTTCACTGACTTCACAGAGACTGCATCGGTGTTAACATATCAGCTTACTGTGACAACTGACTGATGGACTGTGATATTCAGGGGTCATGGTTTTAAGATGGAAAAGGGGAGATTTAGGCTGGACAGGAGGAGAAAGTCCTTTAATCTGAAGGTAGGGGATCTCTGGAACATGTTTGCTAGAGAGGTGGTGGAGTCCCCGTTCCTGAAGCCATTCAAGGTCAGGCAGGATGGGGATCTGGGAAATCTGCTCTAGTTAGAGATGTCCTTGCCTATTGTAGGACAGTTGGACTAGATGACCTTTGGAAGTCCCTTCTAACCCTATGATTCTATGATCTCCATTTAACATATGAGAAAATACGAATAATGCCTTGGTACTAGAAGAGTTAATATTGACACTTACACTGAGCTTGAAGCTACAACAATTTTAAGTTCTCATCATCATTGCCACAGTAATAATTATGCATTATCATGACAACAGTGGAAGAATAGTTGCTATAAAATTGATCCTGACAGTACGTACAGACTCCTACACAAACCTTATGTTCTAGTCTGAGCTTAGGGAAAACATGTTCTTAGAAGAATGAAGACACATACTGTGCCTGTGCTTATGAGCTAACTGTTCTCTATTGCATTACAATGGATACTTTCTCAGCATTTTTGTGGGCTTTTTTCTGCTAGAAGAATGAACAGAGTCACTAGTGTTTATCATACAATCATAGAATCATTAGGGATTGGAAGGGACCTTGAAAGATCATCTAGTCCAATCCCCCTGACACAGCAGATTCACCCAGACCAAGTCACACAGGAACACACCCAGGCGGGTCTTAAACATCTCCAGTGAAGGAGACTTCACAACCTCCCTGGGTAGCCTGTTCCAGTGCTCCGTTACCCTCACTGGGAAGAAGTTCCTCTTCATATTTATGTGGAACCTCCCATGTTCCAGCTTACAACAATTGCCCCTCGTCCTATCTGATAAAACCTTCATTTTTAAAAACCATCTTCAAGGATGAACATAGCTGCTTTCTCCTGCTTCTGACAGCATTGCCTCAGGTTCATGCACCATCTGGGTATTTGCTACACCTGAACAAGGCTGCTCTTCCCTGCTAACATGAATGCTCTGATTCACTGACTTCTGAGTATAGATACAACTGCATTCAAACAATTGTATTAAAAGTTATATAATGACAGAAGGGGAAGTTTTCTTCTTCCTTCAACCTTCATTTTAACACCTAAGCAACACCTCATAATAAATGTGGAAGACATGAGTAAAAATGAGGAAATGTCAATGATAATCTTCACTGAAATAATATGTTGGCAGGAAAAAAAATAAAACCCTTTTCTTGAAGACTCATCACATAAAAGGTTTTGTGCAAATGAAAGCATTTCAACCAAGAAAATTGCAAAGAAGTTCCCCAACACTGATCTGTTATATAGAAAGTCATATGCTTTCCTCTAGGGGAACTGAATTATGTGACTTTATTCATTTAGAAAAAGTCAATCAACTACAACAATGCATTATTAGATTAATGAAGAGTGAGTTGAGAGACTTCTGCTAAACGATGAGAAGACTGAAGCTTGAATTTGATTGCATGGAGTGTCTGAGCACTAACTATGTGACAGCACATCTTAAAGTCTTTGTTAAACCATGTCTCTACCTATCAGCTAATTAAATCTCATGCTTAGGGAAGTATTGGTGACACTAAAGAAAAGTAACAAATCAGTGTACAGAAGCAATGTTCTCGGGTGAAATGGCCACAAGATACCGTATTTGAAGAAAATGCATGAAGAAAATACACAGTGACCTTCCAGTCCCTGAAAGGGGCTTGTAGAAGGCTTGGGAAAAACTGTTCACAAGAGCAGGGAATGATAGAATGAGAGGTCACGGTTTGAAGCTGGAGAAGGAGATTTAGGCTGGACATGAGGAAAAAGTTTTCTGAGGGTGGTGGATCCCTGGAACAGGCTTCCTAGAGAGGTGGTGGAGTCCCCATCCCTGGAGCCATTCCAGGTCATGCTGGATGGGACTCTGAGCAATCTACTCTAGTTAGAGATATCTCTGCTTGTTGGACCAGATGATCTTTAGAGGTTCTGTCCAACCCAACACATTCAATGATTCTATACAAGCACACCTGACAACAACCAAGACTTTTACCTGCAACAGGGTTGTGCTATTTTGCCTGCAGTGGCAAGATGTTTCTGGATGTACACAAACAGTGGTTTTTAGAACAGTTAAAATGGAAAAGAGAAAAGAACACAGGAAGAGAATAACATATCCAAAATGCCATATTTTCATGAGGGGAAAAGTCCACTAAAGTGAATAATGAAAAAAGTAAACACATTCAAAAAATGTTAGTGATTCAATTTTTCTAACAACTGATCAACAAAATGCCTCCAAAAACCCCAGTGAGAATGTGCTCACGTAGAAATAGACTTAAGATGTATTGATTTGTGAAGACTAACTGCAAGGCGACACGAAGAGATAATTGCATTTTTACAAAACTGTTTGCTGACTGATACCTATTTCTTTGAGCACACAAAAGATCAGAAGGGAGCTGATCTGTGCTTTCAGAATACATACAGGAATACAGAGCTGCTTTAGAACCGCTATGTGAAAGGAATTAAGATTCTCATAATATTTTCATATGTACTCTGCACTTGAAGCTGTCTAAATCACAGCATTTAGCATGGAGAGCTAAGAACATTTTGCTAAGCTATAATCAACTATTAAAAAGGAAAAAGAAGACTACTTAATGGTGACACTTATTTTAGCTGCAGTCTCCTTATAAGCAACTCTTAAACATACATGGAAGCACAGATCATAATGCTTATCTCCTATTTGAACATAAAATATGAAATACCAATTCTAATGTCATTTGGATGTGCTTCAAGAGGGTCTACTTAAATAGCCAGATGGTGATTTGATAATGTATTACAGATACATTTTAAATGTATTTGAGAATGTATTATTTTTATTCAGTCACTCTGAAGATATCTTTGAGCTGAAGAGTGTTACCTGGAAACAAATACTGCACAAGATTCATGAGTATTAACTGTAGAAAAAAAATTAATAAGGTAAATATAATGAATTTACTTGTGTGGGTAAATATGTGTTCACAGGCTACTCATTATTCACTGTTCTGTCTTTTAAACTTTACTGTTTACAAATAGAAAGAGTGAGAATGGAAAAGCACAGTCTTGTATGAGGAGAAATCACAGAATCACAGGATGTTAGGGATTGGAAGGGACCTCGAAAGGCCATCCAGTCAAATCCCCCTGCCACAGCAGGATCACTTAGATCAAGTCACACTGGAACATGTCCAGGTGGGTTTAAACATCTCCAGAGAATGAGACTCCACAACCTCCCTGAGGAGCCCATTCCAGTGCTTGGTCACCCTCACCATGAAGAAGTTTCTTCTCATATTGATGTGGAACCTCCTATGTTCCAGCTCCTTGTCCTATCATTGGATGACACTGAGCAGAGCCTGGCTCTATGCTCCTTCTACTCATCCTTTCCATATTTATCAACATTCATGGGGTCACCCCTCAAACTCCTTCTTTCCAAGCTAAAGAAATCCAGCTCCCTCAGCCTTTCCTCATCAGAATGATGTTCCACTCCATCATCTTTGTGGCTCTACACTGGACTCTCTCAAGCAGTTCTGTGTCCTCCTTGAACTGAGGGACCAAGAACTGGACATCATATTCCATATGTGGTCTTACCAGGGCAGAGTAGAGGGGAAGGAGAACCTCTCTCGATCTACTAACCACAGCCCTACTAATCCACCCCAGGATGCCATTGGCCTTCTTGGCCACAATGGCCCACTGCTGGCTCATGGTCATCCTGTTGGCCATCAGGACCTCCAGGTCCCTTTCTTCTGCAAAATGTGCTACATATCCTCATGGATAGAAAAATATCTTACCTAAGAGAGCAGCCTCTTACTAAAATTGTATTTTATGAAGTTATTGAGGAAATTACAGAAGTGGAAACGAACACCAAAATTACCGTTCCTTATGGATGAGATGGCTTATTTTAACATCCTGATGTAACTTCTTCACTGAAACATTAATAATGCAAATAAACATGTATTAAATTTGAAACATTAGTAAATATTTCCCTAATAGAAAGTAAACTTGAGTTTAACATTTTTATTTCAAAGGAGTGTTCAATGCTAGTAGCCATGTAGGTACCTTAGGGAAAAAGTCAAGCATTGAATAGAACTTCAACCTACCAGAATAAAAATCTGCAACTGACAGAAGTTCATTTCAGGTTGAGCTGTCTCTGACTTGCAGTAGTGCAGATTATATGCACAAATTAAATCAGATTTAATTTAACTCTTTTATTAATTAATTTGAAGTTGCAAAGTTTCCAGCTGGAAGTTTGCAACAGTATCATCTGTCAGCATTCAATTCATCAAAATAAACAGGATTCTTTGGAGGAGATGGACTTTATAGACCTCACTGTGAGACAGAGTGTGAATAGTCTTCCCTGGTTACCAAAAACTTGTCAAAGACAAATGTTATGCTGGGCCTAGGACAAGGTAGACAACTTAGGACACAGTCTGGGACAGCTGTTACCTCAAGTCTGGGGTGCCAGTCCCTAGGGTGGCAGAGCAGAGCCTGTCAGCCAGGTCCTGTCTGGCAAACTAGTCAAGAGCAGGACAGCCCTCAAATGATTAATAGAATTGTTTTCCTTTAAGAATTATAGAATCACAGACTGGCTCAGGTTGGAAAGACCCTCAGAGATCATCTGCTCCAGCCTCCCTGCCACAGATAGCAATGTTTCGCAACTAGACTTGGTTGCTCAAGACCTGGCCTTGAATGCCTCCAGGGAGGGGGCAACCACAGCCTCTCCAGGCAATCAGTTCCAGTCTCGCCACCTTAGTGGTGAAGAACTTCTTTCTAAGATCTAGTCTAAACCTACTCTCCTTCAGTTTAAAACCACTTCTCCTTTGTCCTGTTGCTAAATGTCCTTGGGAAAAGCCCCTCTCCAGCCTTTCCGTAGGTTTCCTTCAGATATTGGAAGGCAGCTATCTGGTCCCCCTGGAGTCTTCTCTTTGCTAGGCTGAACAACCCCAGCTCCTTCGGCCTATGCTCACAGCAAAGGTGATCTAGCTCTTGAAGAATATCCAATAACAGCTCAAATGACATACAGCCATTAGAGTCTGTGAGAAGAAAAAGCCTATTTGGTAAATGCCTATGAAAACTTCCAGAGTGGACTGAGGACTTACTAGTTAACTAATCTTTACAGCAGCCCTGTGTATAAGCCCATTATTAATTCTTCCACTTGCCAAAGAGGTGAAATGACTTGCCCTGTGTGAATCTATAAATCAATAGCAGACCAAGGGTAGGTTAGGTCATGTCAGATCCACCTGCAGATAACTCACAGATCTATGGACATGGATCATAAAACAGGCTGAATTCCTCAGAGCCCAAGTTAAACATAAAAGGAAAAGTTTCATTTAAATAAAACCACACCCAAACTACTGAAGAGTTCTGAAACATGCAGTATGCAGAACATTGAATCCCATGTGTAGGCAAGCTTTGGAAAATGTAGATTTAGAAGAACAAAACCCAAACCCATTGTGACAAGGATCAGCGGTGTAAGTTAAGCAGCTGTGTCTTATTCTGAAGCTGATAGGATCTCTGTTCTGCCACACAATCACATAAACACAGAATGGGGACTGGAAAGACCTTGTAGAAATGGTCTCATCCAACTCCCCTGCTCACAGGAAGGTCAACTTTTGTAGGTTGCTCAAAGTGGTGCATCAGAAGGGTCCTTCAGATTCTAACCAAACCCAGACCCCAGAAACTCATACCCTGAGCACCTTAACTCTTCCTCTCCTAGAGCTAACAGATAGACAGTAAGGTGTTCATATTCTTCTCTCAATCTCTTTATGGGCCAGACCTGTTCAGCATGCATCATAAATGTATATGTGTTAAGATGAGCACACAACATAGTTAAAAAAGGCAGGTGTCCATTTTCTACAAAATAAAGAGTCGTGAGTTTATGTAAATCAATTAGTAGGAATCCCTCAGTCTAGTCTTTTTCAAACATGAAGTGTCATAGTGCACACTGACACCATCTTTCAAGTAGTTGTAGGGAGTGATAAGGTCTCCACTCATATCCATTTTCTCCAAACTAAAAATCCCCCAAGTGTTTCAGCTGCTCCTCCTTTGGACCTGCTCTAGCACCACGATGTTCTTCTTGTATTGAGGTGCCTAGACCTGACCCCAGTACTTGAGGTGTAGCCTCACCAGTGCTGAGTACAGGGGAGCAATCACACCATTTACAAAGTCATACAAGTGCCAGATTCACTACCTGCAAGGTGTACTGTCAGAAATCTGGGGTAGAGAAGACGCTACAGAAATATTATAGAGTCAAGTATTTGACCTCACAGAATCACAGAATCATCATGGTTGGAAAGGACCTCCAGGGTCATCGAGTCCAACCTTTTCTCCTAGTGTCTAACCTCTAAACCATATCCCCAAGCGCCGTGTCCACCCGTTCCTTAAACGCCTCCGGGGATGGTGACATCACCACCTCCCTGGGCAATCCATTCCAGTATCTAATCACTCTCTCAATAAAGAATTTTCTTCTAACATCCAGTCTAAACCTCCCCTGACACAACTTGAGGCCATGTCCCCTCATCCTATCATCACTAATTGGAGAGAAGAGACCAACACCATCCTTGCTACAACCTCCTTTAAGGTAGTTGTAGAGGGCAATAAGGTCCCCTCTCAGTCTTCTCTTCTCCAGACTAAACAACCCCAGCTCCCTCAGCCTCATAGGGCATGTCCTCCAGCCCCTTCACCAACTTGGTCGCCCTTCTTTGGACTCGTTCCAGCACCTCAATGTCCTTCCTGCACTGTGGTGACCAAAACTGGACACAGTACTCAAGGTGCGGTCTCAAGTGCTGAGTACAGGGGCACAATCACCTTCCTGCTCCTACTAGTCACACCATTTCTGATACAGGCCAGGATGCCATTGGCCTTCTTGGCCACCTGGGCACACTGCTGGCTCATGTTCAGCCAGCTGTCAATCGACACCCCCAGGTCCTTCTCCACCAGGCAGCTCTCCAGACTTGAATAAATTCACTAAAACAAAGCTGTATGTTCTTTTCTGTTAAAGGTGAAGATCTTACCACTTCAAAGATAAACACCTTCCTGACTGGCTGGTTCAGGAATTGTGCTTCTTATCTACTACAGCCAGGGAAAGAAACGCTCAGATTGTTCCTGGTCTCACACCAGCCACAGACTGGTGTTGAGATTTCCATTTTTCACAGCATTCTCCATTGAGTAAAACTTACATGCTTCCCCAGAAGGCAGGCAAGTATAATTCTGTTATTTTCCAGATGGGTGAACAAAAGAGGTTGCAGAAGATCTGACAGTGCTGGGAGCAGAACCCAGGGGCCAAATCACCTATCAGATTTACATAACATGTAGTCAAATGCAAAAGAAAATGCATTTTCTGGAGATGTTGTAAACAGCTGCTGAGTAATTTAGTGGCAACACAGCATGCTACTCTATAGCAGCTTTCTTTACTACTAGTTCCTTAGGCACTGGCAGCTCTGACAAGACAATGTGAACTGCAGGGAAGAAAAAAACCATTTCTGTGACAACGTATGGATCTCTGCTTCCTGGTGTTCTCACTAAAACCCATCAGCTCAGCAAGAGGACGTATCCAACATCATGCAAAACGCTGACGAGCGCAGCAGACCTCATAGAAGCTGTAAAAGGAAAACCATAGGGACACTAATGTGTCCAAGGCATATATGTGAAGATAAACATTTTCCCCAAGTGGGGAAATGTACAGCAAATGGGCTACTGCAGTTGAGCCAAGTCACCAGAAAAGAGTCTGCAGCTTCCACATTACACGTTAGGCTGTTGACTATGGTTCACTTGGAGTGTTAGATTAAATATAGATTTGTCCTTCTAACAAGTGTTATCATTCACAGCAAAGCATCGGGTTTTCCACAGATCCAAAGAACCTGTCCACAAAACATGCTTTTCATGCCTCTGGAAAGAAAAAAGCATCAGTATTGCTAGACAATCCTTGCTCTTCTGTGTGCAGCACCTATCCTAATGCTTATGACTACAAGAAATCTGCAACATATTCACCTTTACCTTGTGTTGAACAACAGAACAACACAACCTTATCTAACACAAGACATTACTAGTTATAATTTAAATAAACAGAGGTCATGTATTTATTACAAAGGTTTCTCCCACATAACTATACGTGCAAGGAATATATATTAAAAAAATCACTTTGTCACTTCTCACAGTGAGAAGTTGAGACTTACCTCTGTGATGGGTTCAGCCCCAGCCTCTCCTCACAGAAGCCACTCTTTAGGACCCTACTGCCAGCTTCTGGACACCTGCCCTTGGTGTACGCTTTCCTTTCTATAAGCTTTGCGTGCAGTTTGCTACAAGGTTAAGGTATTGACACAAATTTGTTAGCTGAAAACTTAAGTACCTTGTCACTACCAGTATGACACCTTGGAAAATTAGACCCAGCTATTTCGGAATCTCTTTGTTTTGAGCGGCATGATGCAGTACTAGCACGAATCTGCTCTCCTGTGAGGCCAGACTGAGAGAGTTGGGACTGTTGAGTCTGGAGAACAGGAGGCTCCGAGGTGACCTTATTGTGGCCTTCCAGTATGTGAAGGGGGCCTACAAAAAGGCTGAGGAGGGGCTTTTTAGGATGTCAGGTAGTTACAGGACTAGGGGGAATGGAGCAAAGCTGAAGATGGGTAGAGTTAGACTGGATGTGAGGAGGAGGTTCTTCACTATGAGAGTGGTGAGAGCCTGGAATGGGTTGCCCAGGGAGGTGGTTGAGGCCCCATCCTTGGAGGTGTTTAAGGCCAGGCTGGATGAGGCTCTGGCCAGCCTGATCTAGAGTGGGGTGTCCCTGTCCATGGTAGGGGAGTTGGAACTAGATGATCCTTGGTCCCTTCTAACCCTGACTGACTGTATGACTGGGTGATCCTGCTGTGGAAGGGGGATGGAACTAGATGATCTTTGGAGGTCCCTTCCAATCTCTAATGATTCTATGATTCTATGACATGACTTGTTTCTGGAGAAAGTGTCTGCCTTCCAGTTCCTGCTATATTTACCCACAGCTCAAATTTCCATCTGCAATTAGCCTCCAGCCAAGTGTATTTGTATTGAATTCTGTCTTTCCAGCCATGTCGAGAACAAGATCAACTAGCAGTCATAAAATGACAAATCATCTTTTGATGAAGTTGATCACAGATATCACAGAAGCTCCAGTAACTACACAGAAAATAGACCAATAAAGCTAAAGAGAATGGCACAAAAGGCAAGCAGCGTGTGATGTTGAGCAAGCAAGGAAAGTTTCATGAACAGTTTATGGTCTAATAAAAAGCCAAGTCAAT
Organism: Rhinopomastus cyanomelas; assembly: GCA_013400115.1. Lineage (NCBI taxonomy): Eukaryota > Metazoa > Chordata > Aves > Bucerotiformes > Rhinopomastidae > Rhinopomastus > Rhinopomastus cyanomelas. The sequence continues at coordinate 47,065 of VXBP01001340.1, read as the reverse complement.
ATGTGCTTCCAAGAATAACCAAAGAATACTAACAGTCATGGTGGTGGAGAAACTAATAAAAAAGCTTCTCCCATCGGAACAAACTCCATTCGAGAAGACAAATTAATCACATAACTAAGGTACTTCCGTCAAAGAGAGACTCATTCCTTGAATTATATTCTTTGACTTTGGAAGATGCCACTCACACGTGTCTTTCTCTAACATGATGACGAAGGAGGGCTACTGATCAAATGTATGTGTAGATTTCACTTAATACTGTCTTTAATCAAGTGATTGCAGCACCAGGTTTACAGCCAAAACATAAAACTAGATCTAAATTGACTAGTCTTGAAATAATCAGCTGTCTGATGTCCTGTGTTTTTCCCCTCTGTATGCAAACTATATATTAAATATCAGCCCTAATTCCTCTAGAAAGCAAAAAGATAGAAAAACAAGCAATTAAAATAAAATAATTGAACGGAATAAAACAATCACTATTTATTCCTTCCTTCATCCCCCAGGAAGAAAGGATTTCCAATTAACTGTTTGAAACAAGAATCTGAAATTAGTGCACCTGAGACGCATCCTGTGATGATTTTGGATCCCAGAGCTGGACTGAGTATAGTGCAGAGTACATACAATGCATCAGGAGGTTAAAGGCATGTTATTTTTAATAAGTTTAAATACTTGGCCTCAGAAGAGTTAATCCTTTGAACATCTTTCTCAGATAGGTAAGCACTCCTCCCACTGCACGGCTGCACAAAAGCAGCTACAAGGTAAGATTAATCAAAGATTTTGCTACTACATAGGGAATCTGCTGCTGATCACCTAGACTAAGGGCTGCTTCCATCTCTTCAGCACGGGGGATAAAATTCAGCTCAACACACAGCAATCTGGACTGCATGACTGACGTTCATACAAAGGCTGGCTGTCTTCTGTTTTTCAACTTTTACTGATTTTCAAATCTGAAGGCAAAATAGTACTTCCCATTGTTTTCAGCTAAAGGAAAACTGACGACAGCTGTGGACTGTTCCCGTCACACAGAAGCAATTTTATTTCTGTACTGATCTTCCACTTAGGCAACATGAGGCTCGAGGAAGAGAATGAAATAATAGCTTTTTAGAGTTCACAAATATTACACAAAAGGTATAACATTCACTATTACCTCACTTCTTAGGCACAAGACAAGACAGACATCATTTGACAATATGGTCTATCACTACAGTTCTATGTGCTTTGCTAAGCCAGCAGACATAAAACCACTGTATGAAAAGTGCTTTGTGTGAAAGAGTGAACAGTTAACAAGCCAATGAATTGTGCAGAATATCTATGCTTTAGAAATAAAAAGTCTAGAACAGGACAAAATATCAATCAATAGTGAAAAAACAATCAATATACAAAATTATCTTTAATTTTAATAGTATATTATTTCTTCTGAAATACTAATTTTCCCTTCATATCACAGGTATGACAGGTGTCACAGGCATTGTTTCAGAAAGAATACCTAGCATCTTTTCAGTAGGACTGAAATCCCTCTGTACTATCATGTAGGCTCATAGAATCATTGAAGTCGGAAGAGAACCTCCAAGATCATCAAGTCCCACTTTCAACTCAACCCCACTTTGCCCACTAAATTTTGTCTCCCAGGGCCACATCTACACATTTTCTGATATCTTCAGGGATGGCAATTCCATCCCCTCCCTGAGCAGCCTGTTTTAATCCCTGACCACTCTGTCAGTGAAGACATTTTTCCTGCTGTCCATTCTGAATCTCCCCTGGCACAACTTGAAGCCATTCCCTTTGTCCTATTGTTAGTGAGCTGGGAGAAGAGACCACCCCCCACCTCTGTACAACCTCCTCTCAGGTAGCTGTAAAGAGCAGCAAGATCTTCCCTTGGCCTCTTCTTCTCCAGACTAAACAACCCCAGTTCCCTTAGCTGCTCCTCATCAGACCTGTCCTCCAGGCCCTTCAACAGCATTCTTGCCCTTCTCTGGACCCACTCCAGCATCACAATGTCCTTCCTGTACTGAGGTGCCCAAAACTGAACCCAGTACTCAAGATGAAGCCTCACAAGTACCAAGAAAGACTCTATGCAAAAGAACTGTTCTTCTTCCCAAGCAGATCAGGAGGGCTCTGCATCTGCTTCTGCCCTGGAACAGAGGGAACAGCCAAATATTTTGCAATCTACTGTCTGTTTCACACAGTCTCACCCAGCCACAAGGAGATGAAAAAGTGAATCACGTGAGATCACGGAGCAGAAAGGAATCTGCCTAAGGAACTGCAGTGAGCAAGCAGTCACACCAACAGCAGTTAGGATACAGAGCTATATGCAGCCCACAAGAGCAAAAAGCACACTTGAAAGGATCAGCATGCACCGTTAAAGCAGTGTCATCTCTAAGACATGGAGGGAGAGTTCTAAGGAGCTTAACCAAAGTCTTGAAATTTAAGTTAAATGCAGTTTAGAATTTTCATGATATAATAATAAAAAAGAGCACTTACAAACACTTGAGCTGTAATACTGCTGAAAGGCAAATCATATAATTTACAAAGCAGAGGTAGCCAGAAAATGGGAAATACAGACTATAAAAATTTTAATCTTGTTATTTTCCTTGTAGATTCTCTGAAACTTGGAGTTTAACAGTTACATCACAATATATCAAGTAAAAAGTAATGAAAAGATGTATAATGTATGTCTTAATTCTGGTGGATGTGCAGCTCATTGCCTTGAGAGCACCCAGTAAGTTCAGTAAAATCACATAAACCCATAACTGCTGTTAGCAACACCAATCACTAAGAAGGTAATTAATAACTATTGCAGTTATCAACAGTGCACTGGAACTGTTTCTTTAATGTCATTACTAATCCTAGAGCTTTCCCTAGAAAATGGCATTTTGTGATTATTCTTAATTCTGAGAACTATTAGCTATTACTTATGTCACTTTTCATAAGAGGGGCTGCTAAACAAGGTGTTACAATTTCCTAAATATTTAGATGCTCTACTCATTCTTTGTCAAGGTTATAATGTTTTCCTGGTTCTAAGGTCAAAGGTAGAAACCCCACAGGGCAGAACCTTTTTAATAGGAGAATTTTAGAATAGGAGAGAGATAAGGTAACTGCAATAAAATGCCATAACTTTAATGGGGAAAGAACTAATGTACAAAGAAACAATACAACCGAGCTGCAGTCTGGAGGACTCCCAGTCCATCAGCAGTGGCGAAGTGCTCAGGAGGCAGTGGAGAACTGATGCAGTGGGTGCACAGGGGTGTGGCCCCAGAGAGACTGAGGGCAGTGGGAAAGTTGCAGTCCCAGAGAAGAGCTCAGAGGAAAAACTGAAGCCAAAATGGAGTCAGGGTACTCTGGCGGCTGAGGCTGACAGGGCGAACGCAGAGCCAAAAAGGAGATGTGCAGCAGCTCCAAAACATCAGCAGTGGCATCTGTCTTCTCCCCTCTGCTCCTTCTTCCCAGATCCCCTTTGCACTTCTGCCTCCTGCACAACATCTCTGTTCCCTTAAAAACCTTCCCCCTAGCAATCTCCCCACTTGCCCACTGATGTTGCTGCTAAATCACTCTGGGTGGAACAGGAGGTCAAAAACGGGGAGGGGGGAATGCAGAACCTAAACTTTGATCAATATCAACCCAACACAAACATGAGAACTATCAGTGTATTTCCACATTGTGTCCAGTATTGTGTCCAGTTCTGGGCCCCTCAGTTCAAGAAGGACACAAAGCTGCTGGAGACAGTCCAGTGCAGAGCCACAAAGATGATGAAGGAAGTGGAACACCTCCCTTATGAGGAAAGGCTGAGGGAGCTGGGTCTCTTCAGCTTGGAGAAGAGGAGACTGAGGGGTGACTTCATTAATGTTTGTAAATATGTGAAGGGTGGGTGTCAGGAGGATGCAGCCAGGCTCTTCTCAGTGTCATCTAGCGACAGGACAAGGGGCAGTGGGTGTAAGCTGGAACACAGGAGGTTCCATATGAATGTGAGAAGGAAATTCTTCACAGTGAGTGTGATGGAGCACTGCAACAGGCTGCCCAGGGAGGATGTGGAGTCTCCTTCTCTGGAGACTTTTAAAACCTGCCTGGATGTGTTCCTGTGCAACTTGATCTAGGTGATCCTCCTGTGGCAGGATTGGACTAGATGATGTTTCGAGGTCCCTTCCAATACCTGATGTTGTGTGATTCTGTGTTATCTAATTACCAGCATATCTGTCATGATGAAATACTGAACACAGAGTAGAGATTACCATGACCATCAAATACCTGATCCCGTTAAAACATCCCTTATTAGCTGTATTCCTTACCTCATTTAAATACTAGTAGGAAAAATACAAAGAAAAATTCTGCCTTGAATCACTTGGTAATTTTTTAAGTTCAGTTACTGACAGCAATGAAATCCAGAGTAAGAGAGCTATTACAGAAATGTTTGACATATGCTAGGGAAAAAGAAAGAATAAAAATATTGGTCAAAGTTGAGAAAACAAGCTCTCTTTATTCCTTGCAAGCATGGAGGATGACGGAAACGCAACAACATTTTTGGCTAGGAATGCACCAGTGGAAAATTTACAAATACCCTTCCATTTTATCTCTAGGCTATACAGACACTCTCACTGGGACAGTCAATACACGAAAGATATTATGTCTTGTCAAAGTGACCACTAATACCATAGCATCACAGAATCATTTAGGTTGGGAAAGACCCTTGAGATCATCAAGTCCAACCAATAACCCCACTCTGTCAAGTTCACCACTAGACCAGATCTCTACTCACTACCTCTAAATGACCGTTAAACACTTCCAGGAATGGTGACTCAACCCCCTCCTTGGGCACCTGTTCCAATCCCTGAATGGTCTTTCTGTGAAGACATTTTTCCTAATGCCCAGCCTAAGCCTTCCCTGGTGCAGCTTGAGGCCCTTTCCTCTCGTTCGTAATGACCTGTGAGAAGAGACCTGCACCCACCTCTCCAGGTGTCCCTTCAGGTAGCTGCAGAGGGTAATAAAGTCTCCCTTCAGCCTTCAGCTTCCTCAGACACTCCTAATCAGACTTGTTGGCTAGGCTCTTCATCAGCTCATTGCCATTTTGTGGACCCACTCTAGCTCCTTTATGTCCTTGTACTGAGGTGTGCAAAACTGAACCCAGTATGTGAGGTGTGACCTAACCAGTTCTGAGTACAGTATCTGGTCAGAAGTGGCTTCAGAAGTATTTATTTTGTTGGTCACAATCATAAAATATTTTTTTTAATGTCTTCTGCATGTGAGAAGTTAAATACCCAAGCCTTTCTTGTGAAAGATTACTTATTTAAATAGCTGTGGGACAGTTATTATCAGCACAAGAAAATATAGGGATGTACATAAGTAAGTCCAACAAAAGGCCACAAAAAGGAGTGAGGACTGGAGCAGTTTTCTGATATTCAAGGGAGATGTCTAGACTGGACATGCCCCTTTGTGTTCTGTGTGACTGTGCTCGAGGATGATCTTGAGAGGTCCTTTCCAACCTAAACAATTATGTGATTCTGTGTTTTTACTGAGGTATTTCAGGAAGGTCGGTTAAATTAAGAACACTTTTTCTAAGCTAGACCATGAAGGGTATAGGAATTCAAACATCTGTTCTTCAAGTCAGTAGCTAATGAGCTTGAATAGCTGTAGCAGTTGGTTTGTTAACTTTGACAGATCGCTGATGAAATACTGAGCACTGTAGCTGAATGGAAGCAAAAATACCGCTTCACCAATTTAGACATTCTAAACACACTGAATGTTCTGTTCAAATGGAAAATCCGAAATGAAAACAAAACATAATCTGTTCTATTCTCATTATGAAAATCTATTCTCTTATTTATTTTATTTCAGCTAGTGGGACACAGAGAATTTCAGCTGTCTCATTCTAATGCTCCATCAAATGGCCAACTTTAATTGCATACACACAAAATCATAAGAATTTGTTTGGTGTACTGCATATTCTATGGGAATATTCTTGAGAACATTTTTTCAATCCCACATCTAAATGTGTTTTCTTTATCAATTTTATCAATTTATAAACTCATACCCTAGAATAATAGTTCTCTAATCTCTCCCAGACTGCTTTCACTGCTTAATTTTGGAAAGAAATTCTGGAAAAAGAAGATGTGATTGCAATATTGCATCAAGTTCACTTGAGTTATCTGCCAAAACACTTTTCCATTTCTCACTCATCACACAATTGATAATGTTGGAACTCGGTATTGCATGTCTGAAGCTTTAGGTGTATTTGAAGACAGCAAAAGGTCTTCCCCACACCACAAATACAGGCTGTATTATATACCTGTTCAGATACAAAACAAGTGATGTTTCGAAAGAGCTGCTCAGAAGTTTCACAGAATTATTGAGGATGGAGAAAACCTCCAAGAACATCAAGTCCAGCCTATGACCTAATATCATCACAATCACCTAGACCATGGCACCAAGTGTCACAGCCAGTCTGTCCTTAAATACCTCCAGGGATGGGGACTTCACCACTGCCCTGGGCAGTCCCTTCCAGGGTCTGATCACCCTTTCCGTGAGAAAGTGCTCCCTAACATCCAAACTAGACTCCCCTGGCACAGCTTCAGGCCCTGTCCTCTTTTCCTATCACTAGTTGCCTGGGAAAGAGCCTGACCTCCACCTGACTACAACCTCCTTCAGGGAGTTGTAGAGAGGGAGAAGGTCTCCCCTGAGCCTCCTTTTCTCCAGGCTAAACATCCCCAGCTCCCTCAGCCTCTCTTCATCAGACTTTCCCTCCAGTCCCTTCCCCAGCCTCATTGCTCCTCTGGACCTGCTCAAGCCCCTCAATCTCTTTCTTGAGAGCCCAGAACTGCCTCCAGTACTCGAGGTAAGGCCTCACCAGTGCTGAGTACAGGGTGAGAATGTGCTCAAACAACAGTCTCCTGTGGAAGTGGAAGTGTAGGTAAATACCTGAACACCAATAATATAATAATGTACTTTGCACTGAGCATATTGTGTCCTGGAGAAGTTTCCATGTGGAGGTTCAAAACCATGCTGAAGGTTTTCACAGGCCAGACCATTTCACGTCCCTTTGGAGTATGGAGAATAGCTTCTCTACCACTACATGGTCTTGGCTAGATTTGGTTAAACAATATTAACTGAATAATTAATTTAAAGGATAAATGCTTTTATGAACACCTACAGGTGCCCTGCTAAGCCATGGGTGTTGCCATCAAGAAATGGAAGCAAAGCTCAGCAACGCTCAAGAGTTGCTGACAAAGGAAGGAGAGGTAATGGCCTGTTAAAGACCTGAGAGTCTAAGCTGAGCACTTTTCCCAGAGGAGACCAGGTGGTCTACTCTTGCACTAAGGCTGGTAGCAAGGCCTGTCCCTCTGTGAGGCTGAAGAATACAGTAAGATATGCTTTCTACAGATTTCCAGGAAATATAACATTAAAAGTGCTGGTTTTGGTTGCAGGAACTGCTCAGAGTGAATGATATTTTGACAACAGTCCCACCTACATGCTTAATACAACTGTAAGTAACAAAGTATAAATATTACCCCTATAATCCACCTAATCTTGGAGGATGAACCTAAAACATCAACACACTTCTTGGACAGATCAATGGGTTAATTCTTTCAAACACTGAATTGAAGAAACAAAATCTGGCCCCAGTTATGGTCACAAATAACTTACAGTAGATTTTGCATTTCAGAATGCACTCGTGGAATATAATGTGCTTGAACTAACATTCTTTGAAGCACTTTAACAAACAAACCCATAAAAGAAATCCAAACTGCATCTTTAGTATGTGCTCAAGACAATCTCTGTTCTGAAATCACAGAAAATTAAACTCAAACACAGCAGCCATCAAATCATTCTAAAATAAATGGAAATGGAAGTAATGAATAAAACTGAATTGAAACAAGTTTCTAGTTTCTTGAGGCAGGAACAAAACATAAGCAAACAGAGTTTTATTGATTTCTTTTTATGAAGCTCTCACTTCACAAAGACTGTAAAGACAATAGTTGAGCATTTAAAACTTATTTAATCTTCATCAAGTTTGACAGAAATGGCCGCGTCTGAGGAAACTAACTCTACAGTCAAGAGAAAAAGTTTTAAAATGTGGGGTATCTCAGCTTCCTGTACACAGTGAATTTAGAAGGAAAAAGCTTGAGAAGATGAAAATCTGCTTCTATAGAGGTTACTGGTCATGTTAATTGTGCTCTCTATCCCCTGTAGTCATGACTGCATCCAGAACTGGAATGTGTGTATGATCTTACAGATCTAGTCCAAGTAAGACTACACAGAAATATTGTCTCTGAATTTAAGCATTTTCAAACAGTACCAAAAATATCTATTCCAGCTTTGTCTCCCCTGCATTACAGGGGAAAAAAGTCCTCATTAATTTTTCATGCAAAACATACAGATAGTGCTATCCATCTTCAACAGCCACCAAGAGGATACAAATCAACAGTTTTATCATGGATTCCTATTTTACAGCCTATGATACAAGACCCCAGGGGCTCATAAACACCTTGTCAAGTTTGCTTTTATATTTTTGGCAGAGGTTAAGGGAGATTGTTGCAGGATTACAATTTTATTGCTGCTTGGTGAAGGATATATCGTACGCTCCCCATTTTAGGAGGAATCACAAGAATAATCACTAGTCATTTGGAAGGCCAAGTCTGTTAGCTCACATGCATGTAAATCCCTGCCAGTCACATCTTACAAATTATTTAGTAGACCACTGTTTTAAAGATAGCAGTATAAATTCTAGTAAACAAAGGTAATGAGCAAACTGAGCTGACAGTACTTTTCAGTGTCACAACGTGAGAACGAAGCCGTAAATATAAAAGCGTTAAAGGAGAATAAATTTCTTTTCATGGTGTACTTGACCTCTATAACTAGAATCAATCTTCTCAATGCCATTTAGCTGCATTTATTGCTAAGATATTAATAGGCTTTACAATCTGTACAGCATTTTAATGCCTTAATCTCCTGAAGCAGAAACAATGCAGCTAATATGGCGCAGACAATTAGCTGGCCAATGTTTCACACAAATATGGACTCTGAGTTTAACAAAATAAACTTAAAATAATTTACTAGTATTTAGCTGTATATTTCCATCATGTATCTCCTAAAATTCTTTATCTGCTGGCTCATAGGGAGACAATGAGATACAGTTTTCTTGATAAATTTTATATTCCTGAAATACATTAATATACTGTCAGCTAACAAGTAATTAGGTTTGAAAATAAGCCATGTGACTTTTCTTCATTAACACTAAGCACTAATACAGAATAAAAGGAAAAAACACACAGGAACACATCCAGGCGGGTCTTGAACATCTCCGTGAAGGAGACTCCACAACCACACTGGGCAGCCTGTTCCAGTGCTCCGTCACCCTCACCGTGAAGAAGTTCCTTCTCAGGTTGATGTGGAACCTCCTGTGTTCCAGCTTACAACCATTGCCGCTCGTCCTATCACTACATGACACCGAGAACAGCCCAGTGCCATCCTCCTGACACCCACCCCTCAAATATTTGTAGACATTAATGAGGTCACCCCTCAGTCTCCTCCAAGCTCAAGAGACCCAGCTCCCTCAGCCTCTCCTCATAAGGGAGGTGCTCCACCTCCTTCATCATCTTCGTTGCCCTACACTGGACCGTCTATGGCAGCTCCACATCCCTCTTGAACTGAGGAGCCCAGAACTGGACACAATACTCCACGTGTGGTCTCACTAGTGCAGAGTAGAGGGGGAGAAGAACCTCTCTTGATCTGCTAACCACCCCTCTTCTGATCCACCCCAGGATGCTGTTGGCCCTCTTGGCCACAAGAGCGCATTGCTGGCTCATAGTCATCCTGCTGTCCACCAGGACCCCCAGATCCCTCTCTCCTTCACCTCTTGGAGAGCAGTGAAGGAGAGAGGGATCTGGGGGTCCTCGTGGACCTGTGGCTGAGAAGAAATTCAGGATGGAAATTAAAGTTATAAGATGGAAATTAAAGTTTCTTAATAGGTAGATCCTTCCATCCTTATGCATATTGAAGAGAGGTTTATATTTGGTTTCTAACAAATGTATTTCTAAAATAGTACGATAAAGCTTCCAATCTAACCAAAAGGCATATAATCTACCCCAAAGCATAAAATCTTACCAAAAAAAAAAGCCTAAAAAGTCTCTTCTCATACCAATGTACTTTAAATACTTGGATCATCAAACTGCCTGGCATGACCAGCGTTTTATAACTTCACCGTGTGTGGAAGACAAAGAAATCGCTCAGAAGGCAAATACAAAGATCTGTAAGGAATCACAGAATATTCCTGGTTGGAAAAGACCTCCCAGATCACTAAGTCCAACCACACACACAACAACCACAAAAAACCAACCCCCTGATCAAACAACAGTGCCAAACACACTCACACAGACAAAACACTAAATAAACCTCCTCCAGTTTGCCACCAGAGCAGCTCCTGAAGCGCCGTCTCTACACATTTCTTAAACACCTCCAGGAACGGTGACTCAACTCCGTCTCTGGGCAGCCTGTGCCAGAGACCAACCACTCTGTCAGTAAAGAATATCTTCCTAAGATCCAATCTAAACCTTGCCTGCTGCAACATCAGGCCATTTCTTCTGGTCCTACCTTTATTCACTTGGGAGAAAAGGCCAACGCTCACCTCTCTACAACCTCCTTTCAGGTAGTTGTAAAGTTGTAATGAATCACAGAACATTAAGGATTGGAAGGGACCTCGAAAGATCATCTAGTCCAATCCCCCTGCCACAGCAGGACCACCTAGAACAAATCACACAGCAACACGTCCAGGTGGGTTTTAAACATCTCCAGTGAAGGAGACTCCACAAGCCTGTTCCAGCACTCTGTCACCCTCATGGTGAAGAAGTTCCTTCTGATATTTATATGGAACCTATTTTCCAGCTGACACCCATTGCCCCTTATCCTATCACAAGGTGACATTGAGAAGAGCCTGGCTTCATCCTCCTGACACCCACCCCTCACATATTTATAGACATTAATGCCTCAGAAGTGAGACATAAAAGGACAGTCTGATTAGAATCCATACTCCTTCCTCCAATAAAATTTTCCTTTGAATAATAAATGTAAATATTGAGACGTCTCCTTCTGATACTTAAACTAGTCTGTTCCTTTTGAGGGGCACTTAAGAAAGACACCTCTTTTCCCTTCGTCAGCAAGAAAGCACTAAAATCCCTGCCATCTGAAAGTTATCAGCATTAGCTCTGAAAGGAGATGATGCACCAGAAAGTCATCGAAAGTATAACTTGAGTTTTTACTGTCACAAAAAGTTAAGTCACAATTTATCACTTAATATATATATGACTAAAACTCTTCAGTGTCAGAGAGTGGAAAGTTCTCACCTTATTGTGATAGGGACGAGCATCCCCTTGCTAATGGATTGATTGGTGGATACAGTCAGGATGTTCTGAGAGTTTCCACAGCTGAATCGGACTGTTGGTCTTCCATCCACAAGATACAGGTGAAGAAACTGTTCTCCAAAATTCCTTTCACCAGCTTTGAAAACAAAAATGAGGACAGTCACACTCTTGAAATTGCAGGATCTTCAAAAAATATTTCACACTACTGCAATTCCATCACCAGTCAAAATGCCTATGTGACATTAAAGAGGCTTCTTTCCATAGACATGATTCTGTCTGAGTGACTGTGAAGCAAACATTTAACTCCATACCACCAGCTCACTACAGGTCAAAGTAAAACGAAGTCACCCAAAGTCCAAAGTTGTTTTTAGATCACTGTAATCACATAAAACTTACAGAGACCTTGCCATAAATTAAAGGTGAACTTTTCTCTGTATCCAGCAGTTTAATTAAGATGAAAAAAAACCCAACAAATCACAAAAATGTTATAATATTATGACTTTTCAAATGTTTTAGAGAAACAAACATTCTAAGAAAACACCTCTCTCATAATGTCTGCAATAACTACAGCCAATTCACCTTTCAAAATTCATGATACATTACAGATGTGATGAGAGGAACAACTGTTATTTACAAAGCATCACAGAACACACAGGTTAAATGAGATGGCCAAGCACCCTGTCAAGTTGGACCTTAAAACTGTAGTTATCAGAATCCATCACTTCCCTGGGAAGACCATTCCAGGGTCTACTTTGAATAATTAGTTTCCTTATCTTCTTCTCCCTTCTCTGAACACGCTGCTCATGGAATTTCCATTTCTATCAACACATAAATCTGCACGACACACTCAATTCATCAAGAATGAAGTGGAGAAGTTTATGCACTGACAACATGTACTGGAGAAGTGAAGTTATGGATTAAAAGCATTTTCTCTTCACCCAGTGACTCCGTCTGTCTGTTCATGGTGTCCACCAGTGAAAACTTGGAAGGAGGTCCTTGTTATCACTAGGAAAGTAAAAACTTTGAGACAGCTCCTCCAAAAGTAGCATTACTCCTCGGAGCATTGGCATTACAGCTTAAACAGGGAGCACTTTCAAGTCACACCTATAGGTGACTGATAGCATCCTTTGTATTTTCTGCTGGGCGGTATGAGATCCTTTGAAAAGAGAGGCTTTTAAATCTTTCTGTAGTGAACATGAGGAGTCATTCCCTGGAGAATTTCATTCTGGCAATGAAAAGGTGCATCTTCCACTTAGTATAAGTGGTGTGAGGTTGCCTTTAAAGCAAAAAATGAGTCTTAAGCAAAATACAATTGTGGGTAAAATATCTTGTTAGATATTAGAGGTAACTTATTTTTACCTCAGGAGGGAATCAGGCTACAGAAACCAGGTCCTAGCAGTCATTCTTCCACAAGAAGGAGGGCTTATTTTTTCATCAGTGTAATGGCAAGCAAGTGGCTGCCGGGCGCAAATGGTTGCCTGTCCAGGAAAGTCAGAAATAAATTGTTGTTTTGCTGTGGGATGAGGCTTTATCAGTCACAACCCTATTTTGACCTACAGGAAGGGTATTGGAAAATGCTTTTCTGTAGAATGCAAGCTAAAATAATAGAAAAAAAAAAGACTATGACTGAATTGCTTGAAATGTCCATCTTTAGTGTTAGGAGGGTAAGTAGAATATGGACATGTTGGGGAACAGACTTTCTGAGAACAGGGGAAAGTAATTTATGAGTGCAACTTATGAAAGAAGTGCTGATGTCCTTAAGGAATGGCATAAACACTGGCTGTGATATCTGAAATCCAATTCTGAGAAGTTATAGACTACCATATATAGTAGAAGTTAAACAATCTGTCCTTGAAAGGATTGTGAACAGCATTACTCTGTTAAAAGTTAAAATGATGAAGTAAAACTTTATAACTGTATCAGGTTTTTATCACCCCTTGAAACTTATTTTGCTTTGTGGCTAAGCATTACAATTTGCTTTGACAAATTGGTGACATTAAATCATGCAAACAGGTGAAATCAATAACGAATAGAATGAAAAATGTTAAGAATGCATACAGTATTCGACAAAGAAATATTTCTCAAATGATAGCTAATCTTTATTGACACAGATATAATAGTTGTGTATATTTCCAACAATTTTCTCCTGACATATTTAAGGAGAAACTTCCTCACATTCTTCCAATTGTCTAAATATAAGGTAACTTATAATAATGTCCCAAAAAGTTGGGACATTTTTAGTTCACTGACAGCTACCATTTTGTATGTTTCTTAAATATCTATTCAAAATAATTCTGGAAAACATCATTATTAAGAAGGTAATACCTTTGTCCTTGCATTAAAAACATGATGGCTTATAATACATTAAGAATTATGTGCAGACCAGTTCTTCTTGGTTTCATTTATTTGCCTCTGACATTTGCAGCAGTTTTCTACGTTTCACACGAGAATCATAGAATGCTTCGGGTTGGAAGGAACGTTCAAAAGCATCTAGTGCAACCCCATTGCGTTAAGCAGAGACTGGTTCAGCTAGATCTGGTTACTCAGATACCCATCCAACCTGACCTTGAATATCTCTAGGGATGGAAATGTCTCTCAGCAACATGTTCTAGTGTTTAAAATGAAATCTTCCTTATATTGAGTCTGAATTTGTCCTCTAACAGTTTAAAACCATTACTACTGTCCTCTGGATGTGACCTTCAAAGAATTCTTAATCCATTGAAGAGTCCACCCATCAAATTAATCTTTCTCCAGTTTAGAGAGAAAAATTTTGTGGGGATCTGTGTCAGAGGCATTGCAGAAATCCAGCTAGACAAGACTCATGGCTTTACCCTTGTGCAGCAATGCAGATACATCATCACAGAAAGGCACTAGGTTGGTCAGGGAGGACCAGCCATTCTGGTGGTCTCGTATCATCTCCCCGTGCCACTCTCTATTCCTATGCCACATGTGTTCCATGATCTTCCCAGGCACAGAGGTGAGGCTGCTAGGTCAGTAGTTCTCAGGATCCTCCTTTCTACCCTTTGGAAAAATGGGTGCAATGTTTACCTTATTCCAGTCACCTGACGGCCATGACTTGGTGAGTGGCTTGGCAACCACACCAGCCAATTCCCTCAAGTCTCTGGGATGCATCTCATCAGGTTCCATAGACTTACATGTGTTCAGGTTCCTCAGATGGACACAAGAATAATTTTCAGGTACAAATTTTGTACCTCTAATGTTTGTAAAGGTTAGTAAAGTCACTCTATGTAAAATAACTTCATTTTAAATCAGGCAAACAGCACTCAGCATTGCAAACTCTTATTTTGAAGCTGCTCTAAACAACAGATTCACAAATTCACTGCTTTCAGATAAGAAACTTTTCCAAGTACTGATAGAAACAAATTTGTCTCTGGTTGTGGGAGACTGTACACTTATCCAGCTTTTCAGAAAACATACTTGCTTCTGAAAATAGCAGAAAGACTCCCATTTTGGATTTCTTTTTTTATCAATAGACATGCTTTCTCAGGGCTTATGGTTAGACAGCAAGCTTACTGCTTTGCAGTGATGAGACAAGTATCATTAAATCCCAAATATATTCGAGGTACATCTAGCAACCTTCCTTGAGTTCTTCTTAAAGGATAAGGAATCTCTTCTGAAATTGGTAGAACTGACAAGTTCAACATAAAGAGCTTCCACATTCCCACTTACTCGTAGAATTGTTCAGATGTGAAAAGACTCTTGAGGTCATTAAGTCATAAATCTTATGAGGAGAGATTGTGAGAGTTGGGGCTGTTTAGTTTGAGGAAGTCTTAGGGAAGACCTCATCGTTCTCTACAACTATCTGAATGGACATTGTAGAGATGTTGTAGAGATGTTAGTGCTGGTCTCTTCTCACAGGTAATTAGTGACAGAACCAGAGGGAATGGCTTTAAGCTCCAACAGGGTAGTTCTGGATTGGACATCAGGAAAAAATTCTTCATGGAGAGAGTGGTCAGACACTGGAATGGGCTGCCCAGGGTGGTGGTTGAGTCATCATTCCTGACTGAGTTTAAAAGACACTTAGATGTAGTGTTGGGTTATATGGTTTAGGGGTGAACTTGTAGAGTAGGGCTGATGGTTGCACTCAGTGATCCCAAGGTTCTTTTCCAACCTGAATGATTGTATGATTCTAAGTCCAACCAATAACCCCATTCTACCAAGATCACCTCTAAACCAGATCTGTAATCACCACATCTAAATGACCTTTAAACACATCCAGGGATGGTGATTCAACTCCCTCCCTGGGCGGCCTAAATCTTCCCAGGTTCATGAAGAAATCACATCATTTTTCAGGTTTTCCATTTGGACAGACATTACAAGCTATGGTAGGTAATGAAATACTAAACTGGCAGAGAAGCCTAGTTTTCTTGCTGACTAGTGAAAAACGTACTGTCTCAGAAGTTCCTGCCACATACTGAGGAATGAAAAATGCAGGCAAGAACCAACAGCCCTACATAGCCCATGCCTGCAGATACACTTTCTAGGGACCACAAAAAATCCTCTAAAGTAAAAGTTTGCAGTAAACATTCTGAAAGATTGAGAAATTCACAGAAGTTGAGATACTCCTTCAAATGAAAAAAAAATATTTGGAATAACAGCACCATTATAATAAAAAAGGGGTCTCAAATCAACGATGAAGAAGCTTTTTCTCTAACAAATTGTTCAAATCTTCCACAACATTCATATTTTAGATCTGTAACATTTAACACTGGCCTCATTTGCTTACTATGTTCTTTCTTGACAGGAAGCAGCACTTTCAGTTCTAAGTGGTCTTTTGCTCAATGAGTCATAAATTCAAGAACTTTCCAGAGGAACACAAAGAGAGATGGTTCACACTTTATAATGCATCATGCATTACAAAGGCTTCCACTGCATTTTAATGCCTCATTTTGCTGCCAAATAGGAAACACCAGCTGATCTACACTAAAGTTAATAAGGACCTGAAGGAGATAAAACTGATACTTAGCATCAAATACCACTGGTACTCACTGTAAAGAATTGTGCCATTAAGAGCGGTTGTTTTCACTGTCAAGTGCAGAGTTGTCAGATTGCTTGCTTCCTGCCCAGATGCAGTCCTGCTCTCAGACACAGATGCCAAAGAAGGTAGTTCCAAATAAGAATTTCCAGTGAAGGATGGGAAAAAAAGCACTGTGTCTGAAATGAATAACAAAAAGATAATTTTATTAGTTTATTACAAAATAAGGTAGTAAAATACAATCTAATCAGCTAGGCACATTTGAAAATTTTCCTTCTTAATACCTGTGAATAGTGTAATCAACTATATTATTCACAAAGCATGCATATAAATGGATTTGCTTTCAAACATTCCAGTTAAATATGCAGCAAATTAAAATGTTCTATCATCTGCATATCTCCAGGAGTGAAAAGACCATTCTAGGAAGAGCTACTGCTAAAAGATGCAATAAAATCCCAAAAATCATCACAAATCTTTGTCTTTACAGATGTGTCCGTGAAGCACTTTTATCTGGCAACACCCCTTTGAAGTACTTTTGGTTTATAGTTGTACATAAGACACACAAGTTTTCTTCATTTTGAGAAGCCCCGAATGTTGTTTGAACTCACGGTGAGGATGCCATTGGGCAGTGCATTGTCCACTCTGCTGCTCTTGTAACTACAAGACTATGGAGACTTCATGTTTGCAACATTTATTGCCTAAATTACATTTGTCATTTTGGTTTTACATTTTCTTTTCCTTGTAGCTCTGATGAGAACACTCAAGCAAGAAAAGAAACAGAGTAAAACCAAGTGAGGTTAGGCAGAACACCTTCCTGATGCCTTAAGCATCCCGGTCAAGCAACACTCCTGTCTGAATTCCTCACGATGGATACAAATAAGAAAAGAGCAACAAGAAAAGCAGTGTAAATCACTTAATATTTTTGTAAAGAAATTGTTAATTTAATATTAACAATTCAACTGAAGGCTTGAATGTTCCACTGAAATCATGGCAACTGAATCATTACAGCTGGAAATGACCTCCAAGACCATCAAGGCCAGCCCTCAACTCAACATCTCCCTAACCTCTAGATCATGGCCTCAAGTATTCTATCTACTCATTTTTTAAACACCTCCAGGGACAGTGACTTCACCACCTCCCCAGGCAGCCTGTTCTCAGTGTAAATAAATAGGTCTTCAGGGTTATTACCAACTACAGTTATAATAACACACAATGGAACAAGAAAATGTTGAGAAAGCCTTATCAGGGTTCAATTAGGATTCTATTTGTCTTAATTAGAAAATAAACAGCAGTAAGGGGGAGAATACAGCTTTCCACTGCTAGTAAATTGGAATCAGTCTGTTCCCACTCCTAACTCTAAATTCCCAATTTTGCATTGTTTGCTTTTTGTGTAAAGTTTAAAGTACTCAATAATATTAATTTCAATTGAATTCTATTAAAATAGAGTTTTAAAAACTTGAAGTTAATGAGATTCATCCTCTGCATCAGCCATCACTAAATCAATTCAAAAGATTAGTAACTAACACTTTTAGTACTAAGGATGAGTATTGAAAAACACCCAAACCACCACAAAACCCTAAAAATGGAAGTAACAGTAGCAGATATCTAACCAAATGTCTGACCAAATGGTTTACATTCTACAGTGTACATAACTGTCTACAGTCTACATCACTGAAAGCCGACGGTCCTCTATAATAATGAAATGGCTAGTCCTAAGATGTGACTCTCTTCATCTTATAATAAATGTCTAAAAATGCCAGATGACCAAAACACAGCTATTTCTCTCTGCTTTCTATAAAAGGGTTTGAGAGTCACTGTTAGCTGTAGACACGTACATGATTACAAAATCTGAAGTTAGAGAAAGAGTTCTGTGCATCAGGACTAAATGGCCTGCTGAAAGATTTTCTTAAGCAAAACCAAATTAATACAGGAGTTCCAAGTTGAAATGCTGGAGATGTGAACTGAACAGGCTACCAGAACAGATAGTTAGGAACTTCAAATATCAGTATGTTATTTATATTTTAGAATTCCAGAGGTGTTCAAGGCCAGGTTAGATGAGGCCTTGAGCAACCAAGTCTAGTTGAGAGGTGTGGCTGCCTATGACAGGGAAGTTGGAGTAGATGATCTCTGAGGTCGCTTCCACCTTGAGCCATTACATGATTCTCTGATTAAGTTGTTTTTGTATGGTCATTGATTTGCTTTGTGCATTGGGAAATGCAGTGGGAAATGCTAAAAGCAAATGCTTTTCTCTGAAATCCAGTCCTTTCTATTTATTTTTTTATTTTCACCTACAAACCCGTAAGGGGTCAGTTAGACTAAAGTCTTTTGCTTTAGTTTATTAGCACTTTGTTCATTTAGCCAGCTAGTCTCACACCTGAACAGTGAGCCAAGGGGTGATATTTAGAAATCTATGAAATAATTGAATAGGCGACTTTAGGTGTTTCCAGACAATAAAATATGCAACAAAAGAAATCTCACCCTTGCTGCTTTTTTTTTTGTTTCAATGCACAAAAGCCTTCTACTTGCTGGAACTGAACATTATGAGGCAAAAAATCCTTATGGAATAAGATGCACAAGCTTCTCTTTATCAAGCCAGTCCTGTGCCTTGTTGATAAAGCACTCTGCTGTCAACCAGGAGATATGAATTCAGATCACTGACTTAATCTCTTACTTTGCAGTTTGCTAAGGGCTTCAAATAGCAAAAAGACAGGACATTTAATCCTGAAGGAAACACTGAGAGGTGATGGGTCAAATAAGCAATCCTTAAGAGCAAAACACCACTTCATTTTCTGCCATACAAGAGGAGCAGTAAATATTAGATAGAAAGACATTAACACTTTCTGGGAGAATAAAGTAGATGATTTCATTAGAAGCCTATTCTGAATTTTCCAAGCTACTGCAAAGGAAGCATGAAACACAGAAAACAGGCTGTTCTCGGTGTCATGTAGTGATAGGACAAGGGGCAATGGTTGTAAGCTGGAACACAGGAGGTTCCACATCAACCTGAGAAGGAACTTCTTCACGGTGAGGGTGACGGAGCACTGGAACAGGCTGCCCAGGGGGGTTGTGGAGTCTCCTTCTCTGGAGATGTTCAAGACCCGACTGGACGGGTTCCTGTGTGACTTGGTTTAGATGATCCTGCTGTTGCAGGCGGATTGGACTAGATGATCTTTCGAGGTCCCTTCCGATCTATGATTCCGATCTATGATTTCCGATAGAAATGATTCTATGATTCTATGATCAAAGGGGTGGGTGGCTCCCAGAGTGAGAAACAGATCAGGAAAATTCAGCATGGATTAAAATATAGAGAGGTGAATGTGGATAAGAAACGACCGCTCCCATGCCTGTAACACAAAAACTGTGTTACAAGGCACTGTCTGGTCACAGGTTCTTGCAGTTTGAGCCTGGTGGTGTTTCAGCTACTGGTAAAGAGGATTGGTTGCACAACCCAAAATTACAACCAACCTAGTTGTTGGCAATCCAAATCCACAAACAAAATTAACCACCCAATACTGGTTTTTAATAGATTGGAAAACATCCCAGTCATTCATTGTTTTCTGTTTGATTAGTTTCATCTCCAAATGTTATTACTTTGCTTTTAAGTGCCTTGGATTTTGAAGTGAAGAGAGTGTTCCTAACTGCACCTGACAAGATCCATTCTACCACCTGCACTCACAACGATACGTAAGTGATTAAATCTTTTCCTGAATTTGACACAAAGGAATTGGGAAGTAATTATCTAATATTTTCTTCATGTTCAACATTTTTGACAGGAAAACACCTTCCTGGAAAAACATCATAGTTGTTGTGGGTTTTTTTAAAAGTCCTCTCTAGAAGGGAAATTAATGTCCTTTATATTATGATTCGTATTTTTCAATATCTCCCAGTTACAGGAAAAAAGTCTAAGGTGAACTTTGCATATCAAACCATAATTTACATTGGAGCTGTCATGATGAACTACCAGATGTTGAAAATTTCATTGTTTTTCAGGTCACTGCGACAGAAATGATTTCAAATTTTAATGAAGCAAGGCCTTGTAAAAACCTTTTGAAGTTCACTCATTAATATATTTGTTCTGTAAAGTGTCACCAAAAATCTACTTGTATGTCAGCTTTCACAATTTCCATTCAAGACTCACAAACTGGTAAAAAGAATGAAAAGAATACTTTTTGTTTTTACGGGGGAACAGGCAGCTGTTGGAGTATGTTTGGAAACTGACTTTTCATAATGTGTTGTTGTACTAGAGATCATAATTTACTCATTGTCATAAGAAATGTTTGTTTCCTCAAATTAATGTGACCCAGTAGCTTTATTTTCTGTTGTTGTACAATAAGTCTCAGTTAAATGCAAATGTACTTTGTTTATTGTAATTCCAACGTTATCAATATTCCGATGCCATCTCTTTGCTTTATGAGATATCAAGGTATTTTCAGTCACTTGAATTTAATTTTTGCTAGCTAAGTTTAATTTTGTTCTCTGCAATGACGCTTTCACACATAAACCACCATTCCTATCCCAAAGGATCAGAGAAACACTTGAAGAGTAATTGGCTATAAAAATTTAATTTGGACATATATTCAGGCTTTTTTAGCGTGTGTCATATTTAGTCAGTTGAAGGGAAATATTCCATCTGGATAACACTGCAGACTGATTTGTCATACGGCTGGCACCAGAGAGGAGTTGATCAATTTTATATGTGAAATGCAAGCTGTACTTTCAGGCACACTACATTTAATGCTCCCGTATAAATAATACAGTTTCTGTTTGGCTACACCATGTAAGCACCACATTTTTGCTGTTTTCCAAGGACATCTTGATGAAGTTTTGGTTAGACTTTCTTATTTTTATTTGGATATAATGATGTATAACTGGCGGAATAGCGTACCTCTAACCCAACGCTAATCTGAGCTGCTTTTCATGGGTTTTAGTTCCTGAAATTCCTCATTTTCTACCTATTGCTACCTTTCCTGTAAAAATAAGTTCCTCCTGCAAAAAAGGGGGAAAGAAAAAGGAGAAATTGTTGCTCCAAAAATACCACTGTGCTCTATGAAACCAAGAAGCTTACCTTTATGCTAAAATTTTGGTAATACACCTATGAAGTTCATTTCAGCTATTTATGAATGATCTCCTAATATTTCACAGAATCACAGAATGTTACAGGTTGGAAGGGACCTCAAAAGATCAATTAAGTGCAAACCCCCCCTGCTGGAGCCGGGTTAGCCTACAGTACGGTCTCAAGATGTCCTACATGGTAGAAGTCAGAGAGTGGTGGTCAATGGGACAGAGTCTAGTTGGAGGCCTGTATCTAGTGGAGTGCCCCAGGGATTGGTGCTGGGACCGGTCCTGTTCAATCTATTCATTGGTGACTTGGATGAGGGATTGGCATGCACTGTCAGCAAGTTTGCTGATGACACTAAGCTGGGTGGTGTCGCTGACACCCCTGCAGACTGTGCTGCCATTCAGCGAGATCTGGACAGGCTGGAGAGCTGGGCTGAGAAAAATCTAATGAGCTATAACAAGAGTAAATGCAGAGTCTTTCATCTGGGCAAGAGCAACCCCAGGTACTAGTACAGGCTGGGGACTGACCTGTTGGAGAGCAGTGTAGGGGAAAGGGACTTGGGGGTCCTGGTGGACAACAAAATGACTATGAGCCAGCAATGTGCTCTTGTGGCCAAGAGGGCCAACAGCATCCTGGGGTGGATTAGAAGAGGGGTGGTTAGCAGATCAAGAGAGGTTCTTCTCCCCATCTACTCCGCACTGGTGAGACCACACGTGGAGTATTGTGTCCAGTTCTGGGCTCCTCGGTTCAAGAGGGATGTGGAGCTTCTGGAGAGAGTTCAGCATAGGGCAACGAAGATGATAAAAGAGGTGGAGCACCTCCTTTACAAGGAGAGGCTGAGGGAGCTGGGTCTCTTTAGCTTGGAGAAGATGAATACTGTATAAAATGGAAAAATTAATTTGTATGCTGTCCACTGGTTAATTAGCCAACGATTAGTTGCCATCCCTCTGCCATTGCTTTTATTCTGGTTTTGCTAGGACAGAATCAGAGGCCAGCCATGGTTTACCATTACCAGTTTTGAGTCAGCCAGAGCAGCTGGTCCGAGCTGGCTCAGAGATATTTTTGGGATGCACCCAGACCATAAACATCATTCTCAGTGTAAAGGCGGAAGGTTGGATAGGGCTCGTCTTCTCCCTTTTTCTCCTGTCCTTGATAGACATTCTTGCTATTCTGCTTCCAAGGACTGCCTGCCTCCCTCTTTGTTGTGACTGTTGTGTGAGTATAACTTAGCATATAACTTAGCTTTATATTGGCATTGCTATTCATTTTCCTGGTTCATTACATCTGCTCTCCTCTCAACCGATGGTTGCCCTCTCCTTTTCCTGATCCCTCCTCTTGGCTGAGGAGGGGTCATTGGGTGATAGAGCAACTGCTATAATTTAGCCTTGGATATTGGCTAAACACAGGCAATATCTTTTAACACAGAAAATATTGATTCAACCTCTTTAGATGACTGACTGCATTTAAATGAATTTTGGTCTGTTCCCTAGCACAATCTCTAAACCATATTTATAGGAATATATTCACCTTCTGCTTTTCACACCTCTCTTTACATTGATACACAACAACTCATAGTCAATACTTCCAGTGTTTCTCCAGAAAGCTTGTTAAGTTAGAAAATACTATTCAGTGATTTCTTTGGTGGGTTGGTTTTGGGTTTTTATGGGAAAGGAGGTTAGTGCAGGTATTTGTGTCTTAGTTAAAAATGTAAAAAAAAGATGAAATAGTAATAAACATGTAAATAAATGGACAGAATGCTGTCTCTGCACATTATAGGGTGGCTGGAAACAGATGATCTCTATGGTCCCTTCCAGCCCAATCCATTCAATGATCTTACCTGTTCCTTTCCCTTATTTCCAAAATTTGCTACCATTATGTTAGCGAGGAAGGACCAAACCAGACATGCCACTGACAAACGATCAGCTTAAACACTGTACCCAATATTGAGTGGCCTTAGTATTTTCCAATCCATTTTAAAGATAAAATTTACTCTCTATAATACTCTCGTCACAGCAACCATAATAAATCTGGATTGCAATAGCTTTGGTTGCTAGTTTGGCAATTACAGCGACATTGGGTGGAAGCAGATAAATTTGCACATATGCACGTTTGCTTAACCCCAACATCAATAATTCCCAAGTAGTTTAACTGTGGAAGTACCTAACCAGTTCAGTCACACGAGAGTACAAAAGAATATCACAATCAAAAACCACCTGAAACCTCAGAAATGCATCACCTCTTGCACAGTTCCTCATTTTTCAGCCTTATTCAGTCAGCATGTAACAGCAATGCCGTCTGACGGTTATGCTGAAATCTGCCATTTCATTTCCTTTATCTTTGCTTTGTCCATAGTATCATCGCTCTCCCCTTCCAAAACATGGCTGGTAAAAGCTCTAGATGCCATGTATCATAGAATCACAGAACCACTCAAATTGGAAGAGATCTCCAGGACCATCCAGTCCAACTGTCAACCACTATGGCCACTAAACCGTTTTCCCTACTGTCACATCCACTTGCCTTTTGAGCATCTCCAGGGACTGTGATTCCCACTCACTCCCTGAGCAGCCTGTTCAAACCTCTGACCACTCTGTCAGGGAAGAAATTCTTACTAATGTCTAAATGTAAACCTCCTCTGGCACAACTTGAGGTTGGAAGTTCTAATAATGAACATCCCTGCATACTTTTTTCTGCTGAATGGAGGTTATATTGACATAGTAAACAAAGAGTAACTGTTTGCCTACCTGTTGCATGATGTGTGCAGAGACTTGCATGTTTTTTTGAGCTCGAGCGTTGGATGGGGCTCAGAGTAACCTCTTCTAATTGAAGATGTCCCTGTTGATTGCAGGGAGGGAAGGACTAGATTATCTTTACGTATCCCTTCTTGCCCAAAACATTCTGTGGTTTGGTTAAATCAGACGTGAACAAGCAGCGGGGAAAGATCTTACTGCCTGTCGTAGCTCTTATATTGTGAGTTGGTGCAAATCCCTTCTGACTTACACTGATTTACAAGGAAGAAAGAGAGAAGACACTGGTTCTCCAGTGGATATGAGTAAGCTCTGTCAGAAGAGTGAAGAAGCCTGTATTTAAAGTCATTCAGACGTGGTGCTTAGATATCCATTTAGTGGTGAACTTGGTAGAGGAGGGTTATTGTTTCGACTTGATGATCTTGAGGATCTTTTCCAACTTGAATTAGCGATTCTCTGATATTCCCAGACCCATTTCTTTTCATCCTACCCACTCAAAAAGGCCCAAATGCAGTTCCACAGTTAAAGAAAGGTCTATGAACATTTCAATCAACCTAAGAAGCCACCTTCAGATCTACTTTCAACTCCATATCAACCTTTTATCTCTTCACCCTTTTAAACTTCTTTGCAGGGCAGACCTGACTTCCATCTACACAGAGCAAATTCAGAGCTAATATCAAGTTTTCTGTTCTATGCAGGATGGACTTTGGACAAAGACTCCTTTCATGTTTTAGTGTGTTCTCCCTGAAAAGAAGGGAGAAAACAGTAGTTCAGCTCTAGGTTGTGACTTACTTGGGAGCCTGCCAAATGGCTGCTCTAGACTAAAAGCTCTTACTCCGAAGTATTTCTAGTCCAGTGTTGTAGTCACTGCAAAATGCCATGTCTGTTTATTTTAGAGACACTTTGCACATAACCTGCCACAAATTCTCCTTTGTTTAACTGTAAAAAAACACATTTCACAGAATTATTGAGGCTTGAAAAGAAGTCTGAGATCATTAAGCCCAGCCTATGACCTAATATCACCACAACATAGACCAGGGCATTAAGGGCCACATCCAGTCTGCCCTTAAACACCTCCAGGGATGGAAAATCTACCAGTGCCCTGGGTAGTTCATTCTAGTGATTAATCACACTTTCTGTGAGGAAGTGCTTCCTAACATCCAACCTAACCTTCCCTTGATGTAGCTTCAGGCCCTGCCCTCTTGCCCAGTTGCTTGGGAGAAGAGCCTGAGCCCCACCAGACAAGTTCCCTTCAGGTAGCTTACTAGCATTTTAGTGTAGTGTAAGCTCTTTTGCATTGATATGTTCAAATAGTCTGTCAATTTGATTCACAGCTTAGGTGAATACACAGGTAAGTGAATAAGAAGGTGGTTAATGAAAGAACAGATAATTTTAAACTATATGTAGAGTAGTGTAAGTAGACAAAAATTTCCTTTTACCCCTAGGTTTGCTGCAGAGCTCACACATACTAGTTTCAACATAAGAAAAACTTCTACTCAATAACAATTTCAGTTCAGGTGACCAAGCTATACCACCAGAAGACATCACACTAAGTGAAGTGACACAAATGCTGAAAATCAAATTATTATTTTCTGGCATTTGCCTATGCCTAAGAAACACTACCTTGAATACATGGGTATTTCTACAGAGTTCTCAAGGATATCCAGGGTGTTCTTGCCAGCATAATACATTTTTGTCCTGTTCCAAGACAATCCTAAAATTTAGTAGCAAATAAAACAAGAAAAATACCAAAATCACTGCAAAGAATTTTGAGTGCAGAAGATCGAACAATTTTGTAGATGTGATCTAGAGAAAGAAATGTGATGAAGTTCTTGGGAGGACAGGGGTTCATGGGGAAAATACAGCCCAGAAATGTTTTTCACTAAGAAATGTAAGAGTCTGAATAGCAAATAAAAGCTTAAAAACATGTTTCCCTTTAGTGAACTGCTCTAGCTCACAGCCAAATGGCTATGCTAAAAGTATAGATCACGCTGTACAAACTTCCTCTTCACACCACATGGCCCCAAGGAAGTGCAGTTCAGAAGAATGGATATGTGTCAGGACACCGTATCAAGAATCCATATCAATGCAAGGATTTGGAGGTTTAATTCTTGGTTATGGGTAAGTAGAGCAATTGTCTGCCTAAAGCTGTCGAAAACTGCAGAGCTTAAACTAAGAGTGTTGTCTGCTCTCCCTTTCTGCTTTGGATCAATGCTTTGCACAAAAGAAATACTGTGGCACACAAGAACACGACGCCTCCAGACAAGTAAATTTATATTGTGCTTGACACTTGCATGTCCACTGACTCATCCATCTTCCCTGACAAGCTGCGAGTAATAATTTCATGCTGTTTATTACATCTCAGTTAGAGGTTTAATGCTTGCATACCAGTTGATCTTTTCTCCCAGCAAACTCTGACAGGTAATTTCAAACTAAAGCTGCAGATGTTGCTGTGTCTCTTTGGCTGTTCTGCTTTTTTAATAAAGTCATTTACAACTTGGTAAACAAACTGCATTACTATGTTAGATATTTATTTCTCTAGAGCTGAAAGAAATCCACCTGCATTTACAGCAATGTGCAGCACTGGAATAGTACTGTTTCTCATGAAACTGAGGAAGCAGTAGGATATAATACAGTGACTAAGATAGAAGGAATTTCTCAGACTGGGAAGGTAAATGCTTTTGGGAAAAAAAATATAATCTATCATTATGTTTTGTGAAACTATGTAAGCTTCAGTTTAATTCTATATCAGAAAAATACCTTCCTTTTAACATGGAGCATTTCCAATTAGCTTCTCTTCATCCATCAGGACAGACATTTCCATAAAATCCGAGATTTAGAGATTAATACTTCACCTGATGTCTGACACTGATTTTAGATTTAGCCTAAGTGCTCTCCTAGTGAGCAGCTGCTAAAATCAGAATCATACTAGGGCAGGCATGAGGGCATGAAGCAAGGTGATCATAATCAGGAGTACATGATTTCAGAGACTTTATGCTGGAAGAGCTGGGATGTTTGCTGCCATCACCAAAAGAAAGACAAAAGCACTTCCAGATTTTCAACTGGTGTTGTGAAGTCTTCTTCTTTGGAGAGACTCAGAAGCTCCCTTGACATGATCCTGTTCAATGTGCTATAGGTGATCCTGCTCTGCAGGAAAGATTCAACTACGTGATCTCCAGATGTTCCCTCCAAGCCCACCATTCTCAGTTCAAGAAGGACATAGAACTGCTTGAAAGAGTCCAGCGCATAGCCACAAAGATGCTGAAGGGAGTGGAACATCTCCTTGATGAGGAAAGGCTGAGGGAGCTGGGTCACTTTAGTTTGGAAAAAAGGCGACTGAGGGGTGACCTCATTAATGGTTATAAATATGGAAAGGGCAGGTGTCAGGAGGATGGAGCCAGACTCTGCTCAGTGATATCCAATGATAGGACAAGGGGCAATGGGTGTAAGCTGGAACATAGGACATTCTACATCAATATGAGAAGGAACATCTTCATGGTGAGGGCGACCAAGCACTGGAAGGTGCTGCCTGGGGAGGTTGTGGAGTCTCCTCCTCTGGAGAGGTTTAAAAACTGCCTGGACATGTGCCTGTGTGGCTTGATCTAGGTGATCCTGTNGTGATACCACATCTGGAGTATTGTGTCCAGTTCTGGGCCCTTCAGCTCAAGAGGGATGTGGAGCTTCTGGAGAGAGTCCAGCGCAGGGCAATGAGAATGATGAAGGAGAT
Organism: Rhinopomastus cyanomelas; assembly: GCA_013400115.1. Taxonomy (NCBI): domain Eukaryota; kingdom Metazoa; phylum Chordata; class Aves; order Bucerotiformes; family Rhinopomastidae; genus Rhinopomastus; species Rhinopomastus cyanomelas. The sequence goes on along the minus strand of VXBP01001340.1, from coordinate 19,197 downwards.
GGAATACCTCATGAGGAGAGGCTGAGGGAGCTGGGTCTCTTTAGCTTGGAAAAGGGGAGACTGAGGGGTGACCTCATTAATGTCTATAAATATTTGAAGGGTGGGTGTCAGGATGATGGAGCTGGGCTGTTCTTGGTGTCATCTAGTGACAGGATGAAGGGCAATGGTTGTAAGCTGGAACAGAGGAAGTTCCACATCAATCCGATAAGGAACTTTTTTACAGTGAGGGTGACGGAGCATTGGAACAGGCTGCTCAGGGAGGTTGTGGAGTCTCCTTCTCTGGAGATGTTTAAGACCCACCTGGATGTGTTTCTGTGTGACTTGGTTTAGGTGATCCTGCTGTTGCAGGCGGATTGCACTAGATGATCTTTCGAGGTCCCTTCCAATCCCTAATGATTCTATGATTCTAAGATCTGATGTGTCTGAAGGAACAGAATTCAGAGCAATAATTCCTGGATTAGAAACAACGAGGTATCACTCCTGCTTGGATAGACTTGTTTGCATATCAGATGTTCTTCTCTTCCAGCAAATTCTGAAAGGTGATTTCAGAATTACAGGCTTGGCTGAATACAATGCAGGGGATAGAAAAGGAAACATGGAGGACATAAACAACACCGCAAAGATTCGCTGCAGAAGCAAAATCAACCACATCACATTAACTGTGTTACTTGTGCAGCCCAGGAAGAGTAATCCCTGAATCATTAAACCTAAAAGATTATCCAGTCCATCCATCAACCTAACCTCACTATGCCAGCTAAACTGTGTTTCTAGTGCCACATCTACTAGTTTTTTGAACCACTCCAGTCACAGTGAATCCATCACTGTGTAGAGATTGCACAACTACATTGAGGTTTTGCTTTAGAAATGGACCTTAATTCTTTGCCTCCAGAGAGTATGGGCCTCAGCTGGGTAGAGTGGAGCCTCTCCCAAGAACTGCTGTATAATAAACTACAGTTACTAATGATTCCTTTTTAACATTCCGTGGTTCTTCAGAATGAGAAATGTTATTTAAAATCATTGGCAGGGTAGAACTAAGTTTCAGTCTGAGCTAGTATTAATTTTCTATGATTTTTTCCCAGTCTGATGAGCAACTGCAATTGTAAAACTACTTTACAGCACTGTCACAGCTCTGCCACGAACACCACATGATATTGTATATCTCTAGTACATGATAAAAAAACCAAGAAAGCAGTAAATAAACCACTGTTGAAGTCACCTTTACTGCTACTTTTAAATGTATGTTTACCATCTGCCTTACTAATATCTACTTGGCTGTAAATAGTCATCTGTGAAATTGCTTCTTTTTCAAACCATATATGAGAAATGAATATGGGAGCTAAAAATAAGGCTGAAATGAGCTATCATCCAGCGCAGCTCAGGCACAGTACAGAGCAGTAGCAGTGCTGATCATTCTCATGAAAGAAACATGCTCCCAAAACATGCTGAAAGGGACACGTGCTCCTGGATAAGAAACAACTGCCCTTTTAGCTTCTGATATCTGACTAATCTGCATTTTAGCCATGTCTGATTTTTCCTTTGTTTTGAACAATTTATTGCCTTCAGTCACACCTCAGATATTTATTTGCTAACTCTCTTTGTGTACATGCATTTCAGATTGGAAAACAGTGCTGTTTTTCTGGGCTTTCAGTACATTCATTTGGTAACAAACCTAAAATGTGCTATAATGGGTGAACTACAGGTAAGTCATCCAAGACAGATTTAATGTAATTTACCTACTAATTGACTTCAATTAATTTTGAACGGCTAGCTGTTCTACATTTTTTAAAGAAAAGAAAAATAGAAACTGTCTCATTAGAAAAAAAAAATAATCAACTGAGCTAATGCAAGTGTTGTAAGAATTAACTCCCTGCTCTTTGCTTGGGATCACACATTGGCATAAGGAGGTATATGGAGCCAAAACGTGTTGATTCTTTGCCTGCGTTTATTTATCCAGGAGACAAAAGCCAAAGTCCTGATGTATCGACAAAACAGAGTGAGATTCCCGTTTCTCTAGTAGGGCTGGGAAGGGGCCAGAGCAGTTGCAGCTGGTGCAGGTCATGGATTAAAGCTCTACTACAAGAAACAACAGGAAAGAGTTTTCCAAGTGAGGAAACGTGAAGGAGGGATCTGAGATGTCACATCTTCAGAAATGAAAGCTCTGGGGTCAGAAATGTCAAGGAGGTGAGTCTGTTCACAAGTGCTGAGACCCTCAACCAGTACTTGCATCTGAAGCAGATCCACACAGAAAGAGACTCTCACAACCACCCCGTTAATTTTTGTTGCTATAAGTTGTCAAGCTGTAATACAGATGGAACTTGGATACTAGCTGAGCTGTTACACAAGCGAAACCCCGGTGTAATAAGAATGAAAGGTCCAACCATAACCTAGTCCAGGGTTCTCTTTGTTACACGGGTTAAGAGAGTATGACACAGAAGAGGATAGAGACGCAGCAAGTACATAGTGATGCTTCTGAAACACACTCTCCCAGACTCCACCAATTTGCAGTGTGTAGGCTGTGTGAGCCAAAGATTTGGTCTCTGTGTTTCATACTTACAATTAACCTCTGCCTCATGTATCTGTACATGCTGCTTTTGAACCTGTGTCACTTTTAGTACTCACAATTCCCTAAGAAAAGGTCCCACTGCCTAATTACACTGCATGAAGAATCTGAGCAGAAGGAATCGTCATGATTAGCACCAATCTGAAGATCTCTTTCCCTTCAGACTATAGAGTGACTTTAAAAAGACAAAATGCCTAAAAGCTGTGGGAAAATATGAATTCAATAAAACAATTTGGATTGTTATTCTGCTAGTAGTCTGCATTATAGCTCAAGAAATTAATCCCAGAACTGAAATCTTTATTTTTTCTTTCTTGAAGAATGTCAAATTTATCTTCAGAACGTGAAAAATAAACAAACCTACTACAGGTTTCATCACATCTGCTGCAAATAATGAGGGAAAGCATCTGATTCTACTATTGCAGATTATGAATAAAAGCTAGTGAAAACTCAACAGTATCAAGGAATGAAAAATACAACTAGATACATTTCCTAACAGCAAAAAGAATAAAAGAGAGTATTTTCCGTTAAGAAACAAGTTTCTACATGAATAAATTTACAGGGAAAGCTCAACACACCCTAAGCCTTCAGTTATTTCTCCATACAGTATGCATTCTGGTGTTATGGGCACAATTCAAGACCATCATGTTCATAAAGTCACATCTTCTCCTTGTCTCTCTGTCTGTAAATTTAAATCACACCTCAATTAATTGGGCTTTTAAAAATCACTAATGTTGTCACAAAAGCTATATTGAATGAAATGGAGTTTAATGAGGGATTAGGGTGCACCGTCAGCAAGTTTGCTGATGATACAGGGCTGGGTGGTGTCACCGACACCCCTGCAGACTGTGCTGCCATTCAGCAAGACCTGGACAGGCTGGAGAGCTGGGCAGGGAGAAATTTAATGAGGTATAACAAGGACAAGTGTAGAGTCTTGCATGTGGGCAAGAACGAAACCAGGTACCAGTATAGGCTGGGAACTGACCTGTTGGAGAGCAGTGTAGGAGAAAGGGACCTGGGTGGCCTGGCGGACAGCAGGATGACTATGAGTCAGCAGTGTGCTCTTGTGGTCAAGATGGCCAACAGCCTCACTGGGGTGGATTAGAAGTAGGGTGGTTAGCAGATGAAGAGAGGTTCTTCTCCCCCTCTACTCTGCCCTAGTGAGACCACGTCTGGAGTATTGCGTCCTGCTGTGGCAGGGGGATTGGACTAGATGATCTTTGGAGGTCCCTTCCAATCCCTAATGATTCTATGATTCTATCATTCTATGAAATGGAATTTAACTAATTTATCTGAAAAAGGACATCAAAGGGCATGTAACCCAGCAGGAAGAACTTGCTAATTTTAAAATGAAAGCAGATAAATATTTCTCTAAAGGAGATACAATTTTGGAAACAATGGAAATGCTGACACTATATTCATGTTCATCTATGAATTAGATGTAGTAACTTAAAATTTTACTGTTCTTCAGCTGCTCATTACAATGTCTCCAGAGAAAATCTTCTGATCGTTTACATTATAGAATCATAGAATCATTCAGATTCGAAAAGACCCTTGGGATCATCAAATGAAACCATTAACCCTACTCTACCAAGTTCACCTTTAAACCATATCCCCCAGTGCTACATCCAAACAACCTTTAAACACATCCAGGGGTGATGATTCAACCCTCCCCCTTTCAGCATCTTTCAGTGCACAGTAAAATGTGTTAGTTTAAGTCATTTTGCAAATCAGAGCATGACAGAATCAATTTTTATCACCATGGATTACACTAATATTCCAAATTAGGTGAAAAATTAGGCAGCACACTCACATTCTGTGAAGCCACTGAAAAATCTCTAGAAATAAGCCTTTTGCTTCACGCACTGAACTTCCAAAAGCTAAGCAAGCATTCAGCCTTTCAGAAAACAGAGCACTTCTTCGTTTGAAAATCTTGTTAGCTCTTACACAAATCATGAAATGAGTACTGCCTCAGGGAAGGCATGTGGAAAGCAAAACTTTCTAAAGGAACAGAGCACCCTTGATATCTTAATTACCCCACACTAATAATAAGAAAACCCAATTACACTTGGCAGAAGCCTGTATTGTCTTTGCTGTCCTGATCTTATTTAACTACCATTAGATTATATTTTATATTTGTTTAATACAATGACTACCATTACTAAATTCAGCATTTTGAGCTATACCTTTCTCCTGTGTTTAGTATTTTGGCAGGATCCTGTTCAGAATTTTTCATACAAAATTACATCGCTCTCAAGTATGAAAAGAGGTGGTGGTGGCTGTAACCAAAGAACACGCACAAAATGACACAATAATTTTGGTATCTACTCTGGTCATAGTAGAAAGTTCACAGACCTAAGTATAGTAATACAGAATCACCCAGACTGGAGAAGACCTCTGAGATCATGGCATCCAATTGTTAGCCTAACACTACATTGTTAGCTCTCCACTAAACCATATCCTTCAGCACCATGTCCACATCACTATTAAATACCTCCAGAGATGGAGACTCCACCACCTTCCTGGGCAAGCTGTTCCACAGCCTGAAAACAATTTCAGTAAATAATTTTTTCCTACTGTCTAATCTGAACTTCCCTTGATGCAACATTTCATAGAATCATAGAATCATTACGGATCGGAAGGGACCTCGAAAGATCATCTAGTCCAATCTGCCTGCAACAGCAGGATCACCTAAACCAAGTCACACAGGAACCCGTCCAGTCGGGTCTTGAACATCTCCAGAGGAGACTCCACAACCCCCCTGGGCAGCCTGTTCCAGTGCTCTGTCACCCTCACTGGGAAGAAGTTCCTTCTCAGGTTGATGTGGAACCTCCTATGTTCCAGCTTACAACCATTGCCCCTTGTCCTATCACTAGATGACACCAAGAACAGCCCAGTGCCATCGTCCTGACACCCACCCCTCAAATATTTGTAGATATTCATGAGGTCACACATTTAGGCTATGTCCTCTTGTTCTATCACGTGTTACTTGATCGAACATATCGACTTCTACCTTGCTACAACCTCCTTTCAGGTAGTTTTGGACAGCAATAAGGTCTCCCTTCTGTCTGCTCTTCTCTAGACTAAACACCACAAGCTCTCTCACTCACTTCTCTCTTGATTCTTCACCACCTTTGCTGCACTCCTGTGGACCTGCTCCAGCAAGCACCTTCTTGTAGTGAAGGGTCCAAACCTGAACCCACTCCTCAAAATGCAGCCTCACCAGAGCTGAGTACAGGGGCACAATTAATGAGTGTTGTCTGTAATTCAGCACTTGTACTTGACTAAATAGTGTCCACTCAGTAGTTCAGACACAGATTTTCTTATGGCAAACTACACAATTACCTACTTTTTAACTTTTTAAAATCAAAAGTGTGTAAAGATATTGGTGATTTGATAAAAGCATGTTTATACGGAGACTGCTTAGAAATGTATGCTTAAAGATTCATAGATAAGTTGTCACATGCTTTAAAATCTCATCACATCTGTTACTGCCTATCTGGTACATCAATGCAGTGCCAAAGAAAGATGCAACTAATATCAAGGTTATGCTAAAAAAATTACAACTAAAAGTTGATGCATCCTAGGGAAAGGCACCCAATAATTTTTTAAACATACTGTTTGAACTCCTGGTCAATGTGTTTCCTGAATGCTTCCCACTCTGACAAAGACTTGAAATATTCTCATCTCCGTATGAGACTCATTAGGGATATGATTAATACGAGCAAAATGTTGCAGTACATTGCAAGGTTACTTTGATCAATTGGTAGAGCAAGAATGTTCTGCTAGCCAATTTTATAGGTGGATGGTAGAGAGGGAGACATTTCTCTTTCAAAATTACGGTGTAGCCTCAGTGGGTATCAGCCACAAGAGATAAGTCATGTTGGCTCTAGTGGGTTCAAGACCAAAATTAAAAAAATAAGGGAAAAGAAAACAAAGCAGATAGGTTTTGATGAGATCTCTGATAGAATTAGCCAGACAATGGACAGCTTAGGGAAAATGGAAAAGGGATTATTACCTCTATAACTGTACACAGAAGGAGAAAGAAAAAGTTAAGCAAGTTAGTGCACACAAACTAGAAACTCTGTCATGAATGTCATCACGTATTATGAGCAAAATACAATGGGCGATTACTACCATATGGATCCTTGGGTTTTTTTACATTAGAGACCTGGGGAAAAACATGTCAATCAAACATAGAGGGGTACAATGACCCTCTCTTCTATTCATTTGGAGAGACTGTCCAGGCCCCTTATGTGTCACCTACTCTTGTCTGCAGATGCCGAACCCTTGGCTGTCCAGACCAGAGAACTCTTAGATTCTTCAGTGTGGCTTCTCCAGCAAAACAGTGATCAGACAAGCCTGATTCCTCAGAACCTGAAACTGCTTTTCTCAATGCAGGAGACACGCCTTCAGAAAGAACCCAGTCTCTCTTCCTTGCCCAAGATTTAAAGGTTCTCAAGCCCTTCTGCTTCCTTCAGAACACACAGTTCAGCTAAGCACAAAGGAATTCTCAGATGCCTCTCTCAAGGCTCCTTCTCTCTCCAGTATTTGAGCATCCCCAGCTTTTCTCAGTGGTAGAAATGATAAACAGTCTGTCTTGCTGTTGATCAGTGGCTCTAAGATGGTGGTGACCAGCCGCATGCTGACTGGCCACATGTCCCCAGCCACGTACAGAGCTCAAGATGGCGGCAGACAACATGGCCGGTGTCAGCAGGGGCCTCCCCAACACCGCAAACATGGCCGAGAGTTCCATTCCCCTCCTCTCTCTCTCTCCCTCTCCTATCGTCTCAGATGCAGGGGAAAGGGGAGTATTCTTCAACTCACCACAGGTCACTGGATGGTTGCCCATGATGGGGGAAATTGGCACTAAGTTCTTGCTTCTCTGGTCCATGGTGGCAGCTCAGAACTTGGCTGGGTTGGACCCGGGACCAGGCTGGGACCTATTCTCTCGGGCTGCCTACTCAAGGCAGAACAGAGGCCTGGGGTGGACGGCACTGGGCCATTGCCCCGCCACTGTCTCCAGGAAGGGAGCAGGGCCACCACCCCACAGCCACCTCACCCCCTCTGTCCAGTCACCCCTACCTGGGAGTGGAAGGGGGAAGACGGAGCCCCATGCCGGTGTGCTGGGGGAAAGCCCCCAGGGAGAAGAGACAGGGCTGGGTCATCAGCCCTCCTTTATAGTGTCACTCAATGCCAGGTCACTGGGAGGATCCTCTTAAAGCAAAATGCACATTTTTCTACATGAAAGCACAAACCCATACATCTGAAAATTTTGATAGTTTTCAAACTGCAACAGGGCACTTCTGAAATGCCTCAGGTTAATTTGTAGTAATTAGACCACATCGGCGCAGGTCAGTGCCAGTGAGTCCAACACCAAGCTTGCTCTAAGGAGACTTCACCAGGAAATGAAGCAATCTTGCTATAAAGAAAGGAATTTTACTGAACCCACAACCCAGGGAAAAAAAAAGGAAATACCCCAAAAACTGTATTTGAAATAAACCCAACCAAAACAAAAAACAGAATTTCATCAAACAGCTTTATACTTGCACCCTGGAGTAAGCATGTTCAGATCAGAGGGGCACAGAAGCACCCTCTATTTACCTGTACTTTACCTCTACACTGGGTCTTGTACCCAAACGTAAGGCTACTGAAGAAGCACCCCCATACAACGACCTATTGGATAAGAAGAAGAAGTTTGCTCCATTCACAGGTTAATCCAATCTGCCACATCCAGTAGAAGACAAAGTTCTTTGGTTATTCAGTGGCAGAGCTGGAGCACAGTATCTCAGATCTGTGTTACTTTTCCACAGCCAGGAACAAAGGCAAGATTGCATTGGTCATGTGGGACCATGCCTGTGGTGAAGACAAAGGCAACATGGTGCCAGTGGGTCACATGAGACTGCCCTCTGCATCAAGCATGGCTTTTTTGCCATGTTTGAGATGAGAGCTCTCCTCCAGGGGCTAGAGGATTACAGGGAGTTCAGTTCCAGGGGGTGAGAGAGTTAAGTCTCTTTCTCTACTCCACAGTCACAAGGAAAGGGGAAAACAATTTCATCATCTCACTGCAGTCCCTTGGGCATTTTCCAGAAGAGATCACCTTGCAGCTGCATTTGTTGTTTGTCCCCTCTCGTTCTGGAGACAGAAGCTGCAGGGAAAGTGGTCCGGGTCTCTTTAAATCGCGCGCCACTTCTATGGTGGAGAAGTGGAGAGTGGAGGCTGCCCATGCAGAAGCGAGCAGTGGCAGTCCAGCAGTTTCAGCAGGGATGGCCCCAAAGCCACCCTGTCGCATCCAGGGCCGCCCAGTCAGGACCAGAGAATCTGACAATTTGCCAGAGGTGGGAGGGGGGGGGGGAGGGGGGGGGGCCTGGGGAGGTGCATCCAGCCCCTCTTGGGGGGCTAGACGTAGCTCTGCAGCCAATGTTTCTGGGAAGATGTCCCAGACCCAAGAGGGTCAAGATCAAGAAATTAGCTTCCTTTTATAGGCTAGCATTGTCCAACCCCTGGGGAAAAGGTCATCCTAGAGGTAATGGGAGCATCTCTTAAAGCTAAAATGCATTTTTATTCATGCAAGCACAAATCCAAGTACCTGAAAGTTTGGGCAACCCTCAAACAACAACATAAGGACATCAACACATATCACAGATCTTCCCTCTACATGCATTTGGTTCTAACTTAAAGTCCAAAGTCTGTTGACAGACTTTCATATGTAAACAAATGGAAAGACAAACACTTGCTTCTGGAAAACTGGGAAAATGTCTGATGAAAAATTCCTGTTTTCATATTCTACATGTTTTATTAGACGATTCCTTCCTGTTGAAAGAACACGGGATACCTAGCACTCTATACCAAATAAAATTACAATTAAAAAGACAATGCCAAGTGTGACAGTTTAACTACTTAACCTGTCAAGCTTTACCTTATTATCTTCAAAATTCTGTAGTTACACAATGGCCAGAAAATCTCTGTTGCTTTATCATTTTCACAGTGTTTTAGTTCTCCCATGCCCATGCATACATTTTTTGTAGCACTGTGGTTCAAATAAAGCTCTCCTACCTGGGTTTCCAACACTGCCTTCCATTTTTACTCATCTTTTATAAGGGTGTACTCTCTCAGGCAATGGATTTAAGTGATTTATACACTGTTAGACCAAGGGGGAAGAAATGTCCGTGTCCCCCAGAGCAGCCACAGTTTTAATCAAATGTGGCTCATAAATCACATTAACAACTTTCAGAGCTCAATAAATAGGATACTTTATAGTCTGTAACAAAATTATCTGGAAAGAAGAAGTACAAGAGAGATGTTACCAAAGGACCACATATACCCAGGCTCCACATCCTGTTTGGCTTGAGGTATTAAAGTGGCAATTTTAACAGTGAGTGATCTGTCCCAGAACTCTAAAGTATTTATAAGCAATGCAGAGTGACTGATAATGGAGCATTCTAGGACGCCGTAATCAATAGAAGCAAAGCACTGCAAGTTTCCTCTCCCACTTTGCCCTGGTTTGGGGAAATTTCAGTAACTTCGATGGAAATGTCTTGTAACAAAGAAGACAATTCAAGTGCCATCACAGCTTACAGGTATATTACCTTGCCAAACTGGAAGTGACTTTTCATATTATTTCTATGAGAGATCATGTTATGATTGATTTGAAATAGTTCCATAGGCTGAAATTGTCAAACTAAGGCCCTAGATATGACTGGGACTTTAATGAGTTTAAACACTTAGCTTTTTAATCAAAACCTTCAATAGTTTTACTTTAAAGGACGGTGGGAGAAGGTGCTTGACAGAAGAAATGAAATTGCTAGCAGCCAAGTAACATTTGACTGAATTCAATGCCAAATTACTCTATTTCATAGAATCATAGAATCATTAGGGATTGGAAGGGACCTCCAAAGATCATTCAGTCCAATCCCCCTGCCACAGCAGGATCACCCAGACCAAGTCGTACAGTCAGTCTGGGTTAGAAGGGACCACAGGATCATCCAGTTCCAACTCCCCCGCCATGGGCAGGGACACCCCACCCTAGATCAGGCTGGCCAGAGCCTTATCCAGCCTGGCCTTAAACACCTCCAAGGATGGGGCCTCAACCACCTTCCTGGGCAACCCATTCCAGGCTCTCACCACTCTCACCATGAAGAACTTCTCACATCCACTCTAAATATACCCCTCTCCAGCTCTTTGCTCCATTGCCCCTAGTCCTGTCACTACCTGACATCCTAAAAAGCCCCTCCCCTGCCTTTTTGTAGGCCGCCTTCAAATACCCCCTTCCATAGGATGGAAGAGACCATGATCTCACTGATATCAGAAACATTCTGATAATGGCTTTCTGATGAAGACAAGGAAATCGGCTCTGAGGTCTGAATATTGTTTATTTGTTCAGTGAACTTCTTTGTTTTGAGACTAGAGGTTCAGGTGAAATAGTAGGATACTGAGAAAGGGACATGAAAGGATGTGAACTCTATAAACCAACTGTTTGAGTCGGGTTGAATATCCATATTTTAGGAAGTAACTGAAGCATAAATATACACACACCTAGAGCTAATGCCAAGTCTTTAAAAGGTAGTTTGTCATGTGGAACCTCTGTTTTCCCACTTACATTACGAGGAGAGCATGTCTACTGCAGTTTTCTGTTACAGTGTTCTGATGGCTGACTCATGGAAGATATGATCTGATGTCAGGTGGTCAGCTTCAGACAAACTCTCTCCTTCTAGACAGAGAATATGGCATACAAGAAAATTACCATTTTTATCCTTTCTTTCTGTCCTAATCAGAATCCTCAGACATACAGCCATATGTGAAAATGGTGGCAATAAGCTCTTCCTGGTATTCCAGGATTAGAATTGGATAGACAGCCAGAGGCCTGTTTGCATGACCTTGTGCAGAAAAATAGTCAGAAATTAAATTTCTATTCAAAGTTGGCAGGGTATGAATCAGATCTGCTCTACAAGGCATGGTGCTGCACTAATGCACACAGATGGCAGCAATTCTCCCAAATGTGTGAATTCCCATGCTAATAACTTCCCATTATTTATGACTTCTTCACACACTGCTTTAAGACACTTTTCAGACAAAGTTAGAGCATGGCCATCTGTCACTGGGCATAAGGATATTCATAGTGTGGAGCAATGTCTCTGGTGATTGCATCTGGTCAAAATATAATTAGAAAGGCCAGTAATGGATACAGAATCTGGACTATTATAGAAGTTATCAGATAAGGAGACAAAAGTGTACTCCAGCAAGGCAAAAACCACTCCTACTATGGGGCTTGGATTTTTCTTCCAGAATCCTTCAGATTCTGAAATCTGTACCAAATCAGAAACTCTAAACTTAGGTTAGCTATTTTCTCAAGAGAATTCACAGATCAGAGCTACTACAGGTTTTATAAACGTGTTGAACGTATGCTGAGTATCCAGCCTATAAGAGGATGTTGTATCAGCCAATCACCAAGGAAAGGTGCACAGAGATAAAGTTTTAAAAATTGTGTTATATAATACTGAGTTTTCATACCAAAGTAAACATTCCTTTCATGAGAGAAATTTTCTTCTAGGCAAAGAAAGAAGAAAAAAAAAATGCTGGCAATTTTACACACAGATACACAGATCATGTGGCCCTCTGTTGCATTCTGTCCTTCCTGAACTGCAGAGCCCAGAACCGGACACTATATTCCAGATGTGGCCTCACTAGGGCAAAGCAGAGTGGGAGGAGAACCTACTTTGATCTGCTGGACACATTTCCTTTAATGGACCCCAGGATTCCCTTGGTCTTCTTGGCTGCAAGAGCACATTGCTGTTTCATGGAGAACTTGTTGTCCACAAGAACTCCAAGGACTCCAAGGTCCCTCTCCATGGAAGTGCTCTCCAGTAGATCATCCCCCAACCTGTATTGATGCATTTCGTTACCTGGTCCTAGGTGAAGGCCTTTGCACTTATTGAACCTCATTAAACGCATGTTTTAGGGGGGAAATAATTAAAATTTTTTGTTTTCTGTGAAAATGATTAGGATCCTTGAAACAACTTGTCATATCAGTGGTTCGTCTTAAACATGGGGCAGTGGATTTAAAACTATTGATCAGAAGTACCTGCACCCACCATCTAAGGTTTCTATACTCAAGCATACCCATGAGAATGAGTGTGTCTGTACTGACTGTCCTGTGGAGACATAAGGTCAGTTGGCTCAGTCTGTGAAAAAAAGCCTTCCTGACTGATCTACTGATATTCAGCAGAAATAAAAAAGGGGTTGGAATTTACCTTTGTTGGACACACTTCTGTCACATACATTTCATTTAATATGTGGAATCTGATGGATGACATCACCTGTTAGTTCATTGAGTCTTGTGCTGTTTATGATACTACATTAGTTTTCAAAGCCAAATGATTTGCATTATCAGACATTCCATTATTTGAAAAGAGATTAAATAAAGACCTCCTTGAGGCTGCCCTAGAGTAAAGAATTGAAAACTGAATTATGACTTGGGAAGCAGAACCACATCATTATGATCTCACAAAAAACTGAAGAAGAAAATTAAGCAAGAGCTGCAGTGACAGAACAGAAGTTCAGGGTCATACAGTGAGTCTGAAGTTAGGCCAACAAGACAGGAGAGCTTGATTTTTAGTCTCATATGCTATTTAATAGTAACAGGGTCTCTATCAAGCACTGAACTTGTCTGACTGCAACAGAAAAAAGCCTACCAGTAACTGGAAAAGCAGTTGATTGCAGAGCACGCATAGAGCTACTTCTAGTGTCCTAAGTGCTCTCCCTAAGCTGCCTCCATGAATCCTAGAATCAAGAATAGTTTGGGTTGGAAGAGTCCTTTAAAGGTCATAACCCCCTGCAGTGAGTAAGGACATCTTTGTACTTACTCAGGTAGCCCCATGAAACCTGACTGTGAATAGTTCCAGGCAAGGACCATCTACCAACTCTCTGGGCAACCTGTGTCAGTGTTTCACCACACTCACTGTAAGGCCAGTTATCTCACAACTGAAACATGGACAAAGAGGAGGCATTTAATATCTTCTCCAACTCTGTCTTCAGCATCAGTATCTTCCTTACATATGGATTTGAATCGACCCTCTTCTAGTTTGCAGTCATTACCCCTTGTCCTGTCACAACAGGCCTTGATAAAAAAAACTTACAACTTCTAAACTACTACTAAAATACTTACTCATCCTCTTTTACTGAGGATTCACAGTATTTCCAGAGATGCTTTCAGCACTTCTCTCCCTCAGCTTCTCTTTTTTTTTTCCCAGTAGACAGACATTGTCTGATTACATCTTATCTTTAACACTCATGAATCGAACGTAAAGGGAGGAAGAGAGTTTTTGTTAGGAGAGCACCTTTCAAAGCAGAGAACGAAAATGGCCATGGTATGAGCACCAAATGATGGCACAGATAAATGAAAGTATTACTAGAGCTTATAAAAATCCTCATGTCATGCACAATAACTATGTCTTATTGATTATTACGGGTAAGATTGAACACTATTCACAGAGCCATATATACTTCTGTCACGTTGTATACGTGAAGACTAGGATACAGCAATATAATAGAGCAGCATTAATCTGCCACTGCTGGAACAGTAACAGCTCAGCAGGATTGCAGTCTACCACTCCTGAAGCCAGAATGAAGAACCTCTCTTTTGGAAATGCAGAAAATATATAATGTATTTTCAGGGGTAACAGAAAATGCAGACAAGTGCAGGGGTTGGTAAGGTCCCAGCTGACACCTTATTTGAACAGTGAAGTCACAGAATCACAGAATATTAGAAATTGGAAAGGACTTTGAAAGATCATCCAGTCCAATCCCCCTGCCAGAAGCAGGATCACCGAGGTCAAGTCACAGGAGATTTTAAATGTCTCTAGAGAAGGAGACTCCACAACCTTCTGAGGCAGCCCATTCCAGTGTTCTGTCACCCTCACTGGGAAGAAGTTCCTTCTCATATTGATGTGGAACCTCCTATGTTCCAGCTTACATATATTTCCTCTTGTCCTGTCATTGGATGCCACTGAGCAGAGCCTGGCTCCATCCACCTGACACTTGCCCTTTATATATTTATCAACATTAATGAGGTTATCCCTCAGTCTCCTTTTTTCCAAGCTAAAGATAACCAGCTCCCACAGACTTTCTTCTTCAAGGAGATGTTCCACTCTTTCATCATCTTTGTGGCTCTGCACTGGACTCTCTCCAGCAGCTCTATGTCCTTCTTGAACTGAGGGTCCCAGAACTGGGCACAATATTCCAGATGTGGTCCCACCAGGGCAGAGTAGAGGGGGCAGTGGACCACTCTCAATCTAGTAATCTCAATCAAGATGTTTTTTCTGTAGTCTTGTAAGACACCTTAAGCATAACGCCAGTGAATACTTCTCCCCATAGCTCCTTTTTTTTTCTCTCTGCATTTGTATTTTCAATCTAATAATCTTATGATTATTTTGTAATTATTTTTTAATATTACTATTGCCCACACAACCTAAGAAATACGGTGTGCTTTTCTTTATCCTGTTTTCCCCTCCTTTCCTTAAATTCAAGCAATATTTTAGTGTATCAGTGACCAATGTCTCAAGTTGGTATCTACATCCCCAGGAAACTCTTCATTTTTTTACGAACAAAACAAAATAATAACAACAACAACAAAAAAAGGCCACTCTTGCACAAAACACATTTTGAGGCAATATTCTGGATCACAATATTCTTTTTTGCAAAATTTATTGTTATTCTTCCTTTGAAATATTTGCCTCCTCAGCTTCTCTGGACAAACTTCAGACCCTCAAGCACCAGCGTGTGGATTATTAATGGAAATGCTTGGGGTTTAAATCTGGACTGACTTTCTTCCTTTTCTTCTCAACTACAACCAGACAGGTCTCCAGAAATGCCAAAAATGGGAGACTGATTCTGAACATTTGAAACTCAATTTTCATTTATTATTTTCTGTCTTGAGTCTGTCTGGATTAATCTTTAAAGGAAGAGATTTATGTTGTCTGCAATGAATGAAACATTCCTTCATGCTAGCTTTTTTAATCTTTGACTTTCTGTACCTTTTCCATCTATTAGTATTTTTTATGAGTGGCTTAAAATTTTTTACAGTAGGAGAAGTATTAACATAGTAGGAGTAACTATAAATCATAGAATCGTCACAGCTGGAAAGGACCTCCAGGATCATCAAGTCCAGCCCTCATCCCAACAGCTCCCTAACCCCTAGACCATGGCCTCAAGTGCTCTAGCTACTCATTTTTTAAACACTTACAGGGATGATGACTCCACCACCTCTCCGGGCAGCCTGTTCCAGTGCCCAACCACTCTCTCAATAAAGAACTTCTTCCTAAGATCCAATCTAAACATCCTGTAATGCAACTTGAGGCCATTTCCCCTCATCCTATCATTAGGAATTTGGGAAAGAGACCAGCACCAGCCTCGCTACAACCTCCTTTTAGGGAGTTGTAGAGAGCAATAAGGTCTCCTCTCAGCCTCCTCAGCTCTAGACTAAATAACAACAGAGTGCCACGTACTCATTCTACTATAATCTTAACAAGACTTTTAATGAAGTACACAGATGTTCAGCCGAAACACTCCTATCTTATGATCTGTGTTTTTCAAAGTGAAAAACAACTCTGTAATTTAAATCTCAAACAAAGCTCTGGTTAGTGATGAACCGTTTCTGCTTTTCATCTGTGCTGCAAAAAAGGCCCTGGTACCCTATTCCCTGTAGTATGAGAGAAAGGCTGTGTCCAACCCTGAGAGGAGCTGTTTGTGCTGTATATGACACAGTGCACATACTTCACTCATACAGTTTTGGCTGATTTATGCTCTCTGTTTTTCTGAAGTTCACCTGTTTCTGAAAAAGTTAGTTTATTTATGAATAAAAAGAAACAGTCACTACAGCTACTTGTTACACTACAGCTAATTATTTCCATAAGACAGCATCAGGAGTAATGCCATGTTAGAATCCTAGAATGTACTGGACTGGAAGGGACCTCCAAAAGTCATCTAGTCCAACCCACCAACGACAAGCAGGGACATCTCTAACTGGACCAGGTTGCCCAGAGCCCTATCCAGCCTGTCCTTGAATGTCTCCAGGGAAGAGGCTTTTACCACCTCTTTAGGCAGCCTGTTCCAGGGATCCACCATTCTCAGATTAAAGACCTTTTTTCTCATATCCAGCCTAAACCTACACTTTTCAGATTCAAACCATGACCCCTCGTCCCATCATTCCTTGCCCCTGTGAACAGCCTTCTCCAGCCTTCTGACAGGCCCTTTTCAGGGATTAGAAGGTTGCTACAAGGCCTCCCCTGAGTCTTCTCCTCTTCAGGCTGAACAATCCCAACTTCCTCGGCCTGTCTTCATAAGAGAGGTCTCCCCTGAACTCACTTCGACAGGTCGATCATCCTTCTTGTGCTGGGGGCTCCAGCACTGAACACAGTGAGGTCTCACCAGAGTAGAGTAAAGCCATTCCTTCAGCAATGACATTATGTTAAGTAGACAGCGTCCTCCCATAACAACCAGTGCCTTTGGCAAGTGACATGAAAGGGTCTGCCTTGTACAGGGATGCTTTACTAAGGTGTCCAGAGAATCTCTCACTCTCTCAGATAGCTGAAGCTCATGAGAGTGGCCAGGGAGCAGTCCAGCAGTGGCACAATTTTGTATGCAGGAATGAAGAACCCCCTCGGATTTTAATCACAGCATTCTTGAAATCAAACTGTCACGGTAGCACAATGTACCGTTACCCTGAATCAGGAACAGAGATAAAAGGCCTAACTAACTACTGTTTATTCTGTGCTATAAAATCAAATCCAGTCTTCTATGTCTCTTTCTTACAGGCTACGTAATAAAGCTCAAAGACATTATTTAATACCTCACCTGCTTTATTACATGGTATTGCCTGTAGAAGAATGCAAATCAGTGAAGCTCAGAAAATAAGCACTGCCATCCTGCCTGGGGAGACACATAACATTTCCATAGATGACTTGATTATCAGCAAATTAGCACCAGCAGAACAAATGGCAGTGATTCAGGTGTTACTGAAAGAAGGTGCTTCCAGAAAACGCCATAAATGCAGAAAGAGAGGAAGAAAGAAAGCAAGTTTTTGTCACATAGGCAGCAATAGTTATCCTTGGATGAAACATTTGAAGGTTCTAGGAGATTGGCAGTTGCTTAGGTTAAAACTGTTTTTATACTGAAATTTTCAAGTGTGAAATGAAGGGAACAATGCTTGTTCCCCACAAATTCCAAACTCCTAATTATTTTTCTGTTACTTTTTCTTGTCCAAAATAGTGACCTTTTCAAAATGGTTTCAACTGCCTTAAAGATTACTATGGCAAGAAAAATTACATTTAAAAAAAAATAGTAATTTTGATGCCAAAGGCAAGAAATCCCAAAATTTCACAGATCTGATCTAATGGGGATACAAAGAGGTTTCCACTCCTTTCATCAATTACTTTTTCCCAGAAATAGAGGACAACTTGTTGAAAAGCACTAATCCATGTAAGTCTTTTAACAAAATGCTACTGCTGTCTATAGTTACTTCTAATAAAATCTCAACTAAAAAGAGATGTTTACAGACTGCTTAAAAAGAGTTATTTCACATGGTTCACGATTGATGTAAACACAAACTGTGAAATGTACTAGCAAAATGACAACTATTTACAACATTTCCACCACTAGTAACTGTTTCCACCATATTTTTAAAAGCAACAAACTCACAAGTCCGTAATGTTTTGTCCAGGGCATGTTTGTGAAATAGATACTCACTTTGTACTCAGCAACAGAATTCTGTAACTCTATAATACACCATATATATAGAAGTCCTAAATCTTGTCATTTGAGAGCAGATGGCAGTTGTAATAATAATAATAAATTTCATAATAAATAAATTTACAGACTGGAAAGCTAGTTATTAAAGTAGTTTAGGATTTTTTTCTGGGTGTATAATATTGAGACTCGAATGTGGAGTTGAAAGCACAGTTGTCTTTCCTCACTGTGTGAACCCCTTCCAATATTTAATAACCCTGACTGTAAAGAAGTTTTTCCTCCTGCTGCAGTGAAACTTCCTGTGTTCAAGCTTGCATCCATTACCCCTTGTCCTGCCTGATGTCATTGAAAAGAGAGGATTCCTTCCTGCTTGGCAGCATGGATTCATAGACAGTGATTAAATTCACTTGCAGGCTTTTTTTGCCCAATCTAAAAAGTCCCAATGTTCTCAATCTTTCTTCATAAGGAAGTTGTTCCAGACCCCAAATCATCCTTGTAGCTCTGCATTGAAGTCTCTCAACTAATTATTTATCCCTCTTGAACTTGGGAGAACAGACCTGGACACAGGATTCCAGTTGCAACCTCACTAAAGCAGAATAAAGGGGTAGAAGAATTTCCCTTGATCTGCCAGACACACTCCTCTTGATCCATCCAAACACCCTCTTGGCCTCCTTGATCACAAGGGCCCATTGCTGATCCATTTTTAGTTTGTTATCTGCAAAAACCCCAAGATCCCTCTCCCCAGGGGTGCTCTATAGCTGGTCACCACCCAACCTATATTGATACTTCCCACTATTCCTTCCCAAGTGAAGGACTCTACATTTGTTTTTGTTAAAACTCATTCAATTCCTCCAGCCTGTCCAAGGTAGTGATTACGGAGACCTGGTGGGATAGCTCGC
>VXBP01001338.1:97965-179423 GCA_013400115.1 Rhinopomastus cyanomelas | reverse complement strand
GTTCTAGAGTTTCCGTGGCTCTGCCAGGGCCTTGTGGGCAAAATGGGGGTGTTTTGAATTCCACTTGAGTTGCTGACTGGGAATTGATCAAATAGGACAGAGTTAGTGAAAGCTTCGTATTAAATACATTTGGCTAGCACAGAATTCAGCTGTTTTCAATAAGACTTTTCTTAGTTACTTTTTCCTGCATCACCAGGCAGGTGGAAGTGGATCGTTTCCACTGCGAAAGGTCAGCATCCCCATTGCAAAAGTGGCTCCTGATTCCACCTGGACACGTTTTTTCTGAACACTCTATTTTAATGAATTCTCGGTTTTAATTAACTGTTTTGCAAGTCTGTCCCCTGCTTATTTTTACTCTGCACTAACTCTCTAAGTTTTCTAGTGCTTTGCCAAATGCTCTGAGGAGCGGATAGTTTCTCGCTCAGCTGTGCTTCTAGCAGTCACATAAAGAATACCTTCACCTGTAAGAGCAAGAGCTCTTGCTAAGAATAGGGTTGTGAGGGCTACAGAGGAGAATGCGTTGCTGCTGTACAACACTGATTTAAACAGAACTCTGACATGCATTATGTTAGTTTCATGATTTGATCAAGTCTATGCATGGCTGATCAAGATTTTTTCACTGTGACTTCATAACTTGGATCTATATTAGGGAGGCAAATTAAAAGGTATCAGTTGAGAGCAGTGTAGGAGAAAGGGACACAAGAGTCCTCATGGACAGCAGGATGACTCTGAGCCAGCGATGTGTTCTTCTGGCCAAGAAGGCCAACAGCATCCTGATGTGGATCAGAAGTGGGGTGGTTAGCAAATCGAGAGAGGTTCTCCTCCCCTTCTACCCTGCCCTGGTGAGACTGCATCTACAATTTTTTGTCCAGTTCTCGGCCCCTCAGTTCAAGAAGGGCACGGAACTGCTGGAGAGAGTCCAGCGCAGACCCAAAAGATGATGAAGGGAGTGGAACATCTCCCTGTTGAGGAAAGGCTGAGGGAGTTGGGTCTCTTGAGCTTGGAAAACAGGAGACTGAGGGCTAACCTCATTAAGGTTTATAAATGCACAAAGAGTGTGTGTCAGAAGGTTGGAGCCAGGTTCTTCTCAGTGTCATCTAATAGGACAAGGAGCAATGAGTGTGACCTGGAACATAGCAGGTTACATATAAATATGAGAATGAACATCTTCATGGTGAGGGTGACAAATCACTGGACCGGTCTGCCCAGGGAGGTTGTGGAGTCTCCTTCTCTGGAGATGATCAAAACCTGCCTGGATGTGTTCCTGAGTGACTTGGTCTAGGTGATCCTGCTGTGGCAGGGGGGTTTGACTAGATGATCTTTCAAGGTCTTTTCCAATCCCTAATGTTCTGTGATTCTGTGGTTACCTACTTGTAAAGTGTTGTTCATATTTCTTTATAACCCAGGCTGCATTTGTTATTATTTCTGGCCAAACAAGCCTTCATTCTGTGTTTGAACCTTGGCTATAAGCAGCAAAAAGGAAAAACATTATCAAAAAACATTGCAAAGGTGAGGGCAGCTAGAGCATAAGCAAGGGAAAAGCCACCACAGTGTGTGAGGGAAAGTGTAACACAAAGGGAATGTTAACTTTAAAGCTCAGTATTTCATTGTCTTCACTAACAATTTAGAATTTAAAATCAATTCAGGTAACTAATACCAGAAATATTTCAATAAAGTCACGGTGACTGGACTTACGAGCCATCTGTGCCATATACTGAAGCTTAACCGCATTACTGTGGTCAAAGTACTGAGTTAAAGGCAGTCAGGAGGGGGACAAGGGAGGAGACACAAGAGCTATAGCCTCTAAAACCCCTATAAATTTAACCTCTCTCCTTCCTACTGCCTTCATTAGATTCACACTCTGCCACTGACTAGTCTCAGGTAGGGCTTTAGCATTTGACAAATGAAGGCAATTAGAGGAATTTATATTCGCAGATACACCGTAGGACTTACTGTGTGGCTTTAAAGCATTTTTCTTGTAAATCAAATATTACCCTGGAAAATAGCAATACTGGCAAAAGAAACCGGTGAGGTGCCACTCAGTGCTGCTTGAATCATGTTGCTCTTTGAGGATTTAAAGATTTTAATCATGCCAGGGTGCAATACCTAGGGTTAAAATTAATGGCAATTTACAGATGTTATTGTGGCCACTGGTGCTCTCACATACTAATACAACACAAACTATAGAAATCACAGGAAACTTTTGCTTTCTTTTTTTTTAAAGTGCATTACAATAGCTGCAAAGTTTAAACCAATTTGGGTTCATAGGTGAGAAAATTAATTAAAAATAGACTTAATTCACAAAATAGACTTAATTCACAAGGATTTTGCCTCTTTGGTTCTTTTCCGTTTCAGCTGTGCGTCACACATTAGCAACTGATTCAGTGTAAAACCAGCACATTTTGATTGCTTTGTGTCTTCACAGCAACAGGCAGTGTCAACTTTCTAACCTTGAATTAATGCAAACATAAATCAGTTCTTACGTCTAGGCTGTTTTCAGTGCACAGTCAAGGCCAGTGTGGTCTTAGGATAGGACACGATAACAATAAACAACTTAAAGTTTCATTCAGTCGGGCAAGTCTTTATCTTTCAGGTGCTTCTGTGGTCAGGAGGGCCAACGGCATCCTGGGGCGGATCTGAGGGGGTTGGTTAGAAGATGAAGAGAGGTTCTTCTCCCTCTCTACTCTGCTCTGGTGCAGCCACACCTTGAGTACAGTGTCCACTTTTGGGCACCTCAGTACAAGGGAGACATCAACGGCTGGAGCGAGTGCAGAGGAGGGCAACAAAGCTGATGAAGGGCCTGGAGAATAAATCTTATGAGAAGAGATTGAGAGAGTTGAGGCTGTTATCCTGTGGTCCCTTCTAACCCTAACTGACTCTATGACTTGGTCTAGGTGATCCTGCTATGGAAGGGCAATTGGACTGGATGATCTTTCGAGGTCCCTTCTAATCCCTAATGATTCTACGATTCTATGATTCTCTCTTTCTTTGGGCTACCCTGTTTCTGACCTGGCAAGCATAGGTGTGATTTAGGGCATTGCCAGCCACACGAGAGAGAGCTGCCTCTGCTCCCTGTACCTGAGAGCAGCCCCTGATCTGTTTTTGCAGACGTATGGTCCTGCTGACATCCTTTGGCTTCCTGCTTGGTGACGCTGTGCTCGGCGGCCTCAGCATTAGGCATGCCCTGTACCCTCTTAGACTTCACCCTCTGGCTCTTGTTGTATTTCATCAGCCCTTCGTTGCCTCTGTTGGTTGGCATCACAGCATCAGGCAACTACAGAGAGGGAAGGTCTCTTGTGCAGCAGCCCTTTTGGTCGCAGCAGCGTGGGCGAGGTAGTGCTGTGTGGGATGGAGAGGGAGCAAGTTTCAGGCAGTCACTGGTAGCATGTGAGATATGCACTGGGTTGTGTTCCCCCAACACCATGCAATGCTCACGGTACAAGTGGGCTGAATCCTGTCAGGTCATAGGCATGTTATAAAAATAAATACAGACTTTTGAGGTGGGTGTTACCAGTGAGGGGGCAGAGACACAGCTAAATCGCATAATCCCTGTTTCTAGTAAAACACCAACAGGAAAATCCACTGTTTCTACTGCCAGTCTGCAAGGGTCTCCTTTGTGCTGCTGGCATTGCTGCTTCATTTTATGTCTTGGATGACCACATCAAGGAAAGGTCCTGCCCATGTTGAAGCTTCTGTATTTGAAGGTCCTGACTGGACCTTCAAGAGGTCATGGTGTGAAGCTGGAAAAGGGTAGGTTTAGGTTAGACATCAGGAAAAAGTTCTTTAATCTGAAGATGGTGGATCCCTGGAACAGGGTGCCCAGAGAGGTGGTGGAGGCCCCATCCCTGAAGCCATTCAAGGTCAGGCTTGATTGGGCTCTGGGCAGTCTGGACTGGTGAGTGATGTCTCCAAGCCTTGCAGGGGGGTTAAACTAGATGTCTTTTGGTGGTCTCTACCAACTCATAAACTCTGTGATTCTTTGAATCTATATTCAGTAAGCGAGCTGCTGGTACCCATAAAATTGCACTGAATCACTGTTACACCACAGCACTCAAATAATTGCAATTATTTGTGGGGTTTAATTTCTCAAATCCCTAGAATTAGTTGTTGGCAAATTGATCCCCAAGGCCAGGACACCCGTGTTGCCGTACTCAGCAGCACCGCTCTATCACACTTCTTTCCTTCCTGGTGGCTCAGAAGCCCAGTGTGAGCCTGTCCCCACGCCGCAGTGCTGCGCAGCCACAGGCAGCCAAGAGAAGTCACTGTGTTGGTGCTGGTTGTTGGGCTGGTTTTTTAATGAATGCAGGAATTGCCGCACTCATGAATGAATTATTCAGTCATGAAATATTCATTCACGAAAATGAGGCGTAAGGAAGGAAAGTGCTCCTCCGTTGTTCTTGGAAATTGTTAACCCCGTTTGTTTGCTGTAGTGGGGGCTGGCACTGAAGGTCAGTAAGTTTGCACTGAGTGAAAGTTTGTGAGTGACGGGGAGGAAAGGTGCACAGTTCTGGGGGTGAATTCTGCCCTGCTCTCACGGAGGGCTTTTGTGGGTGTTCTCAGAAAGTCCTGGGGGTGACTCACTGGCAGCTGACTGAAGACAGTCAGGAGGCCACAGCCCCAGCACAACTGGAAAGTACAGAGTGGCCCAGTGGGTGCCAGAAAAGGAAGCCTTCATGCAGCAATATGTCAGTCTGCCCATCTTGTCTGCCTGCCCCAGGGCTAGAAAAAGTGGTGACTGCTTTGCAGGATGCAGGGGAGCCTGGTGTGGAGCAACCTTGCTTCTCCAAGAGGGCAAGTTATGTGGTTCCATAGCAAAAGGGAGGAACTATTGCAGGCTTGAAATTCTTTCACAAGTACAGTGTGCACTGTGCTGACTGCAGTTCCCTTACCAGCCTGAGCTGTGTGTGAAGTCAGCCCACATTTAACTGCAAAAAACTTGCACAACGCTGAAATATCTTCTTGTCCCAGCAGAAGATCTCAGTGCTGCAGCAGTGGGTCTAGGTTTACACTCGTAAGGGTCTGTATCATATTGAATTTTCTATATCAGAGATTTGGCGTCAAAGCTTTTGGTTTACTTGTAATGGGTTTTCCTTTTATTTTCACACGGAAGAGATGAAAATAATACAGATGCTTGAAGAATGAGAAAGAAACAATGTTCTGGAGATGTCCATGACTCAAAAAGCAAGAAAGAAGCCCTGATGCTGACTTATAGTTGTCAGGCTACTCATTAGGTAAGATCAGGTTAAAAAAACATGATAAATTTAGACTCCTCGATTAAAGGGAAAATGTAAAAGCATTTCTGACTGAAAGAGGGTTGATTTAGATTGGATCTCAGGAAGAAACTCCTCACTGTGAGGGTGCTGAGAACAGGTTGCCCAAGGAGGTTGTGGCTGCTCTATCCCTGCAAGTGTTCAGGGCCAGGCTTTGGGCAACCTGGTCTGGTGAGAAGTGTTGCTGTGTTTGGCAGGGGGTTAGAACTGGATGATCACTGAGGTCCCATCCAGCCTAAACTATTCCATGATTCTGTGATACAGGATGTAGACTGGAATTCCTCATCCTCATTCAGTCCTCTGGATTGCGAGAGCATGATGATAAGTTAATCAAAAATAAATCCATAAGCAGTGAGACAGGAGAAGCTAAAGGTACAAACACAGGACATTCACTCACCCTGATTCCACAGTTCCCCTTCAAGTGAGGCCTGAACTGCAGAAGGCATCATAAATAAGCTCCTGTATCACTGCACTTGGGTTTACAGATCTGTTTCCTCCTGTGGCAGTTGTCCAGTGAAGCAACTGTAAACCATCAGCCTGAAATATTCCTTCTTTCCCTGTTGCAAAGACAGTCAGCAATTCCAGCTGCTCTTAGGGAAATGTGCACTGCCAGCAGATAAGATACTGTGACCTAGATATGATTTCTTCTCAAGGAGAAAAGAGAGATGAGAAATACCACGGACACATTAGCAGTGGATGTCTTAGGGGAAGGCCAGTGTTCTGCTTAAGTCAGCACATCCTTCTTGTAGTTAATATACTCGGTGTTTGTGAAATACCCACACAAGCATACAGGTAAGAACGGTGGAAGAACATTCTCCTGGGCTGTGTGTGTGTGCTTTTAGTGCTGGAGCAGAAGCAAGCTGGAGGCAGGACAACAGGAAAGACTGCTTGTCAGATCTGTTTCTTTTCCTTGGGACCACCAGCAGGGCTGTTACTGGGATGGTGACTCCCAGCTGCAGGTCAGTGTGATACCTCATGGCAACATTTCACCCTGAAGGGAACCTCCATCAGATCACACATTGAGTCCTGTGTGCAGTTTCGGTCTCCACTTGGAGAGGTTGGAGAGGGTCCAGAGAACAGCCACAAGGATGATCAAAGGACTATAAGACCTTCCACTTGAGAAAAGTCTGAGAGAGGTGGGTTTCTTCAGCCATGAGAAGAGAAGGCTTTGGAGGGACCTTATTCCCATGTACCAGGACATAAAGGGTTGGCTGCCAAGAAGACAATGACTCCCTTTTCATAAGGAGTTCCATGGAAAAGACAAGGGGTCGATGGATACAGGTTGCTCCTGGACTCCAGAAGAAGATTTTTCACCATGAGAGCAGTTAGAAAGTGGAATGGTCTTCCCAGGGAAGTAGTGGATTCCTCAATTTTATGCAGTTTTAAGGCTCAGCTTGACAGGGTACGGGGCCAGCTCATTTAAACTGGATTTCTTTATTTCAAGGAGTTGAACTAGATGATCCTCAATCAGGGATACTCTGATACTCCAGATGATCCTCAAGCTGGGATATCCTTTCTGACCTGAGATACTGTGATACTCTGAAACACACCAAAAATCAAGCAGAAACTCTGTTTCCTGGCTGCCACTGTTTTAGGAAAGGTGTGTTGTCCATGGTATTTAATAAAGAAATCTTCATCACTCCTGGATGGATTTTCCAGAGCTTGTAATCTTAAAAGGAATAATAAAATAAGCTTTAGTTAAATCAGCACAAATCCCCTGTATAGATGTGACTGGAGTTTCTTACAGTACTGACCTAAAAAAAGCAGAAAAAAGAGTCAAGAGTTCCCTCAGTCCCCACAGAGCCCTGGCTTCTCTATTTTCTTTCTCCTGGAAAAAGAAAATTTTCCTGAGCTGGAAACTTAGCTTTCTTCTAAAACAATCTGGATTTCAAACTGCATTTTCCCTTCTCATGGAATCACAGAATCACAGAATCATTAGGGATTGGAAGGAACCTCGAAAGATCATCTAGTCCAATCTCTCTGCCACAGCAGGATCACCCAGACCAAGTCACACAGGAACACATCCAGGCGGGTTTTAAACTTCTCCAGTGAAGGAGACTCCACCACTCCCCTGGGCAGCCTGTTCCAGTGCTCTGACACCCTCACTGTGTAGAAGTTCCTTCTCATATTTATATGGAACCTCCTATGTTCCAGCTTACAACCATTGCCCCTCGTCCTATCACTGATGACACTGAAAAGAACCTGGCTCCGTCCTCCTGACACCTACCCCTCACATATTTATCAACATTAATGAGGTCACCCCTCAGTCTCCTCTTCTCCAAGCTAAAGAGACCCAGCTCCCTCAGCCTTTCCTCATCAGGGAGATGTTCCACTCCATCATCTTCGTTGCCCTATGCTGGACTCAATCCAGCAGCTCCACATCCCTCCTGAACTGAGGAGTCCAGAACTGGACACAATACTCCAGGTGTGGTCTCACCAGGGCAAAGTACAGGGGGAGAAGAACCTCTCTTGATCTGCTAACCACCCCCATTCTGATCCACCCCAGGATGCTGTTGGCCCTCTTGACCACAAGAGCACCCTGCTGGCTTATGGTCATCCTCCTGTCCACCAGGACCCCCAGGTCCCTTTCTCCTACACTACTTTCCAACAGCCTGTACTGGTACCTGGGGTTGTTCTTGCTCAGATGCAAGACTCTACTCTTACCCTTGTTACACTTCATTAAATCTCATGCTGTCATATTTTCTGAGATTGCAATCCCTTTCTTTCCAGGAAGAACAAAAAGCACAGATTTTGTTTCAGTGTTCTCAACATCAGACAGGTCTTGACAGAGATTCTGGTCGATGATGAGATTTCCAAGATGCTCCAAATACGTCAGAAAGGGTGTCATGACAGAGCAATGAAGCGGTTGCTATTTGGAGGATCTCAGTAGTTACTTGATTGATAGTTACTCTTAGATAGTTTTGTCCTGCTCCAGCAGGGGGGTTGGACTCGATGATCTCTTGGGCCCCTTCCAACCCCTAACATCCTATGATAGCAAAGTGTTGCCTTCTCACTTATGACCTTGTGGAAGTGCATGCTGATCACTGATGCTGTGCACTCCCTGCCGAGCTCCCAAAGACCGTGATGGGAGAAAGTCCAACAGTTTGCTCCTAGGAGAGGGAAAGGTAGTTCAGGCCAGCAGTTGTTGGAGCAGGAACTGAAAATCCCTGCCAGTGGGTGCTGTGGGGTAGTGACAGTTAAGCAAGGGGAGAAAGAGGGTGATGGAGAGCATGGCTGGAGCTGCAGCAGTCAGCCTTAAGACCTCAGAAAGGACCTGGGAGAAGACAGTGCAGGAAAAGGGGAAACACACAGAGACAGAGTGAGCAGACAGATTTGCACTGAGCATGGAATGAAAGCTGCACAGAATCACAGAATCGTCACGTTTGGAAAAAACCTTCAGGCTCATCAAGTCCAACCATCCGTCCTGCAAGCCCTAACCACTAAAGCATCTCCTGAAACAGAGAGATTCAGATGGGGCTGTGTGGCAAAGGCACAGCAGCAGAAGAGGGAGATGAACATTCGTTTTGGCTGAGCAGCAGCAAAGCTGTACCTACGGGTGCTGGGAATAGTTACAACAACCATCAGTCTTGGTAGCAGACACTGATCAAGTGCTGGCAATAAACAGACCTATATCTATTCCAAGCCAACTGGTCAACCTTAGAGTTCAGATCAAGTGATGGTTTAATCCATGTTTTACTTGGGCTGCACTTACAACACCAGGTCTGATGATTGTGTCTTCTGCCCATCTCTCAAAAAGAAGTATTCAGGGATGATTTATTACCTTGAAATAGAAAGGTTCCAAGATCACCATAGAAAAGGTTGAAATATTTCCACTAATGTATTTCCACTGCAATATTTCCACTCAAATATTATTTCCTTGCTGGGAAGAGACGCTTTATCAGAATCGGTCCTTGCATTTGGGAATTTGTCATTTCCAAGGAGAAAGTCCAGTCTTACATTGGAAACATAAAAGCAAAACTTGAAAACTCATGCAGATGTCATTTTCACTTTCTGCTTACAAGAAAGGCTTGTTCAAAGGTCTGGTGAGTGCGGACTGTGAACGCAGGGACAATGTGTACTTGGGGTTCAAAGAGGAAGTAGAGGTGCTCAGGGTGATTGTGATGAATGATTCACTGCAGTGGTGATCCAGGCAAACCTTTCACAGACACTCAGTTGTGCAAGTCAGTCTTCAGTTACTTGCCCTACCTTTGCTGACTTCATTCTGTGAGAGCACCATCAGGTCAGGTTTTGTTTTATTTTTCCTATTGCAGCTTTCAAATCCCCCCTCAGCTTCAGCAGAGCTACGGAGTCCTGTGCGGCTTGGTCTGGGTGATCCTGCTGTGTCAGGGGGATTGGACTGGGTGATCTTTTGAGGTCCCTTCCAATCCCCAATGATTCTATGAAAGAAAGACACCAGAAAAAACCCCTCAAAAAAGCAGTTTAACCCTTACTTACTTTTCTTAGAGGCTTTATAGAAAGCAGGAAAGGGTTTATATAACATGAACTTGGCAATGTAGAGTTATTGTTTGGACTTCATGATCTCAAAGGTATTTTCCAACCTGAATGATTCTATGATTCTGTAAGAAACACTCAGCCTTTGAGAATACTTGGATATCTGACTGAGAGGATTTAAATTAAAATGTCCTTGTTAAGGGTGGCATTGAGGCCCCAAGGGGCTTGTAGTCCACAATAGTGGGGTCAGGGTTAGTGAGTCATAAATGTTTTCAACCACAACGCTTTCAGTGGAGAAAACAGCCTCTTCATTAAAAGCACTAAATGAACATTTCATTCCCTGCTGCCTTAACATTTATTACAGAATCATAGAATCATCAAGGTTGTAAACAACCTTCATGGTCACTAAGTCCATCTGCCCTACAACCTGTTACCATTAAACCATCTCCTGAAACACCGTGTCTATCCATTTTTTGAACACCTCCTGTGATGATGCCTCCACCCTGTCCCTGGGCAGCCTGTTCCAACATCAGACTGTGACAGAAAAAGCAATTTTTAAACAAAAACTTTGTCAACAATCTTCTTAACTGCGATCTTTTGTCTCACCTTTAACTTTTCCACTTTCTGTTTCCTTCTTTTTCATCCCAGGCCTTTGCAGGAAAATTTGGGTGACTGTCTGCTAACCTGAATTCTTTCTTGGAGGGGAATTACTTCCCCATGACGAGTACTGGGCACCTCTAAAGATCAATTCCCCCTTCTGAGTAAGTTCTCCAGTTTACACTCCTGTGAGTAGAGACAGTGTGACTGAAACTGAGCCTCAAACTAGAAAACACAAAGACTAGAGGAAAGAAATTCACTTACAGTGGGAATCTTTATTTTTAGACCAGGTGAAGTCCAACCCCAGGAACTTGATGATATTTAGGATTTTACCCACCTTTTCTCTTTCTTGTACAGTAGCTAAAACCTGGAGTCATTGTCGGAGGTGTTATAGTCAGACTATCCCTCCCCTAACTGACATAACCACTTCCTCATCCTTCCTTGTCTGCCTGGAAGTTCCTGGCTTGCAAGGTGATGACGTAAATGTAGAAGAGTGACAGAAGCTGAGAGGAAATTAGTGAATTGGTTGCCCAATATCCCATGTGTAGGAATATTGGTTGCCCAATATCCCATCCACTGTAGGAATGCTGGTGTGTTTGGCACTCAGTTTCTTTGATCCCTGGTGACTTTCCAGCTTTTTACCATCTTATATTACAGAATCATAGAACATTAGGGATTGGAAGGGACCTCGAAAGATCATCTAGTCCTATTCCCCTGCCACAGCAGGATCACCTATATTGTCCTTTTAAGGTAAGAACTAGTGCTTGCTGCAGTGCCAGCCATGCCAGGGCACTGTCCCTTGGATGATTTTCGATTGCCCCGGCTGAAAGCAGGACTGGCCGTAGGAAGGCTAACATCTCCTGAGCCAGCACATCACCTGTGGCAGCTTCTGCTTACTTCAAAGCCGCACAAGAACCAGCCTCTGCGCTTCTGCAGCACCATTTCTGTCAGTAGTAGAGTGGGAGAGTGTGCTGGGCTCCCTCCAAAGGTCATCTAGGCCAACTCCTCTGCAACAAACAGGGACTCACTCACCAGACCACATTGCCCAGAGCCCCATCAAGCCTGACCTTGAATGTCTCCAGGAATGGAGCCTCCACCACCTCTCTAGGCAACCTGTTCCCCTGTTCCTGGGATCCACCACCCTCACATTAAAGAACCTTTTGCTGATGTCTAACCTAAATCTACCCTTTTGCAGCTTCAAACCATGACCCCTCCATCCTACCGTAACCTGCCCTGTTGAACAGTTCTTCCCCAGCCTTCTGATAGGCCCCTCTCAGGGATAGAAAGGTTGCTGTAAGGTCTGCCAGGAGCCTTCTCTTCTTCAGGCTGAGCAACCCCATGTGTAACTGTGTTCCATAACATTTCTTTGTCCACTCACTCTGAACTCTCTGCAATGGCTTTTGGGGGTTCTGGGCTCTATCCAAAAGTTGTACCTCCCTCTGGGATGTTTGATCTGCACATTTACATACCCTCCCACAGAAATCTGTGCTGGGAATAAGAGCTGTAGTGCCTTCATCATGGACCAGTTGTGAGTAGGTACGGAAACATGCCCACAGAAGCAGTGTAAGGTGCACCCCTCCCACCAACATGGCCTTTATCTCCTACACTCTGCTTGTGAGCTAATGACACAATAATGACCCCTCTAGGTGTGGTGGTTGCATCCAGTTCAATGTGAATTCAGGAGGAACAGACCACAGGGCAACAGCCAAGGGTTGACTTGAGCAATAAGCTCAAAGTTCGTTGGGTCTGTCACTTTGACTATGAGTTATTCATCTCACTTCCATAAACAGTGGGCAGCCCAAGACCCCTTGGAGCTCTCCTGAATAATAGTTGGCTGCCAGAACCTCCCCTTGGGCAGGGACCCCTCACACACAGACTCCTCTAAGAGGCTGCCCAGGGACAGGATGGAGGCACCATCTCTGGAGGGGTTCAAAAAATGGGTCAACATAGTGTTTCAGATGGTTTAGTGGTTAGAGATTGTAGGGTAGACAGTTGGACTTGATGATCTTTAAGGTCTTCTCCAGCACTAATGATTCTATGATGACTGCATCAATCCATTCACAATAAGCAGCAGCCTAGGTCTCTCCACTGTAAGGCAGCTGTCAGTCTATCTTCTGGGTGCATCACTGTAAGGGTCTGGCCACTGGCTTATGCAGCTTCTATGGTACAAGCTGAGTCTCAGAACAAATGCTTTCTGCTCCTGAGTTCTCCCAGAAGCACAAAGTTGTACTTCCTTCCCTGTGAGAGACCTACACCCATGGGTTCTACAGGCCAGCAGATCCCTGTGGGTGACTGCTTCAGTGAGGGTTCCTGCCTAATTGCAATCACTGGTGTGGCATTGCCTAGACAGCCCCTAGATAATGGGGTCCTAGAATCATTCAGCTTGGAAGAACCCTTGAGATAATCAAGTCCAACCAAGAACCCTATCTATTCATTAATGACTTGGATGAGGGATTAGAGAGCACTGTCAGCAAGTTTGCTGATGACACAAATCGGGGTGGTGTCACTGACACCCCAGTGGTCTGTGCTGTCATTCAGCAGGACCTGGACAGGCTGGAGAGCTGGGCAGAGAGAGATTTAATGAAGTATAACAAGGATAAGTGTAGAGTCTTGCATATGAGCAGGAACAACCCCAGGTACCAGTACAGGCTGGGGACTGAGCTATTGGAGAGCAGTGTAGGAGAAAGGGACCTGGGGGTCCTGGTGGACAGGAAGATGACTATGAGCCAGCAGTGTGCTCTTGTGGCCAAGTGGGGTGGTTATCAGATCAAGAGAGGTTCTTCTCCCCCTCTACTCTGCACTAGTGAGACCATATCTGGAATATTGTGTCCAGTTCTGGGCCTCTCAGTTCAAGAAGGACTCAGAGCTGCTGGAAGGAGTCCAGTGTAGAGCAGTGAGGATGGTGAAGGAAGTAGAACACCTCAATTGTGAGGAAAGGCTGAGCGAGCTAGGTGTCTGTAGCTTGAAGGACAGGACACTGAGGGTTGACCACATTAATGTCTATAAATATATGAGAGGTAGGTGTCAGGAGGATGGAGCCAGGCTCTTCTCAATGTCATCTGGTGTAGGACGAGGGGCAATGGGTGTGAGCTGGAACATAGAAGGTTCCATATAAATATGAGAAGGAACTTCTACACAGTGACAGAGCACTGGAACAGGCTGCCCAGGGGGGTTGTGGAGTCTCCTTCTCTGAAGATGTTTAAAACCCACCTGGATGAGTTCCTGTGCAACTTCGTCTAGGTGATCCTGCTGTGGCAGGGGGATTGGACTTTTGAGGGGAATTGGATGATCTTTTGAGGTCCCTTCCAATCCCTAATAACTTTATGATTCTATGATTTTACTCTACCAAGGTCACCACTAGATGAGATCTTTAAGCACCACATCTAAGTCATCTTTCAACACCTCCAGGGATGGGGATTCAACCCCCTCCTAGGTCAGTCTCTTCCAAGCCCTGACGACTCTGTGAAAAATTGTTTCCTCATGTCCAGCTTTACCCTCCTCTTGTGCAGCATGAGTCCAGTCCCTCTTGTTCTATCACTAATGACCTGTGAGAAGTACCCAACTCTCTATATTTCGGCAATAAGGTCTCCCCTCAGCCTCCTCTTCCTCAGGCTGAACAGCCCCAGCTCCCTCAGCCCCTCCTCATCAGATTTGTTATCTATGTCCTTCACCAGCTTCATTGCCCTTCTCTGCACCTGCTCCAGCCCCTCCATGTCCTTCTTTACTTGAGGTGCTGCAAGCTGACCCCAGTACTTCAGGTGAGTCCTCACCAGTGCCCAGTACAGGGGGACAATCCCTTCCCTGCTCCTGCTGGCCTCTCCATTGCTGGTGCAGGATTATAAGAAAAAGACAGATGAATATAGGAAGAAGCAAAGAGATCAGGAAGGTAAGACTGTCATATATTACTATATTGTAAAAAATGTTTTAAATACCTTTTCTGGAACTGCATGCCTATGTAAGCAAATATCTCTTGTACTTCACGAGGAAGTCCTGCCCTCACAAGGAGGCACTCTGAGCCGACCTTTAAAATGAACACTGTTAATACTATTTGCAAGGCAAAACACTTTACTTGAAAAGAAAGCACAGAAAACTGTGTTTTCATTGCTATCTCTGCCCTTTTCCATGTGGTAAGCCCTGAAAAAATAGAAGATGTGTCCCCCGAAGGTGTTCCCAGGCACAAGAGGAGCTTCACCTACCAGGCAGTCATCTGAAAAGAGGAAGTTCCCCCTGCTAATGAAGAGAGCACTGTGGTTACTCAATTACAGCAAGCAAATACCTGTGAAAGAAAATAAAGTCAAAGGGTCTTTCATCGGTAGTTGAGTTACACCAGTTATTGCAAGTCAATGTTCCTACAGGTACTGATGATACAAGAAGCCCTCATGTGGTGAAGGCAGTGACGATGGAGCTGGTGGTGGCATGAAATGTTGACAGCTGTTGCTCTGTCTCCTAATGAGAAGTGAAAGGCTCTGGGGACATAATGGGCTGTGATGTTCTGCCAACACGTGTTTACAGCCTCGTCCCACTGCTGCCAGTGGCTGTGCTCCTACTGCTCAGAGCCAAAACACGGTCACCACATCCAGATCACAGCAGCGTGGCCCAGGCCTCCTCTGAGCTCCAGGCAGTGTAGCTGGGGCTATAGGACGTGATCATAGGATCACGGAATCATAGAATCATTAAGGTTGGAGGAGACCTACAAGATCATCCAGTCCAACCATCACCCAACCCAAACCCACCCTGCCCACTAAGTCATGTTCCCTAAAGCCACATCTACTCATCTTTTGAACCCCTCCAGGGACAGTAGCTCCATCCCCTCCATGGGCAGTCTGTCCAATCCATGACCACTCTGCGGTGAAAACTTCTTTCCTAATGTTCACTCTAAACCTCCCCTAGAACAACTTTAAGCCATTTCCTCGTATTCTATTGCTGGTGACTTGGGAGAAGGGATCGATCCCCATCTCTCAGTGATAATTTCTTGTTCTGTTTTCAGTGTCTGAAGCAATGAGCAGGTTGGATCACAGTAGAGGTGCTTCTCTAGGGTGAAGCTGAGAGGAGCAGCAGCTCCAGGCTGCTCCATGCGCACCATATGAGGTGATGTCATGGTGAAGCTGATGCCCGGGGGTTGCCTTTGTGCTCAAGGATGATGTGAAGTGGAAGAAGGCAAACAAGGCAATCATCTTTGTGGTCCTGTGCTGGGCTCTTTCAAACAGTTCCTTTCAGTTACTCCAAGTGTAGCACAACTGTTTGGGATGTTGTTGAAAAAGGCAGCTCTCCCCTCCCCATCCTTGGCTGACCTTCCTGCTGCTTTCCTGGGGTCACCTAGTGACTGATCACCAGACTCTGGGCTGTAGCCGCCTGCAGATCTGCCAGAACACAACACCCAGAGACTGCCAAGTTGGCAGCGCCAAGATACCACTTTGAAGAGCAACCTCCAGTCCTCACAGGGGGAAATGAGCCAGCGGGGTTGCCCTGGGACCCAGCAGCATGCCCAGTCCTGCTCTCCCCCACATCATTCCTGGAATTTCCCCTCCTCTCAGCTCAAGGTGCTGCAGTATGTGGTAGGTGTCTTGTAGACGTCATGTTCAGAGAAGCATCAGTTTGCAGAGGGAGGACTGGGGTGTTTGGCCATTGCTGGCCCATCTCCCAGACAAAGGGGAAAACTGGGATGACTCAACTAAAACTGCAAACTCGGTCTGCAGAAATGAAAGCCACTGAGCTGCACCCCACCCCTCTGGGAGACACCAAGCATGCTGATACTTGTAGAAATGGAGTTCACACCTTTAGCAGAGTCTTCTGAACTTAGAGTCAGGCAAACCCTGGTGAGACGAACTGCAGTGGCCTCCAGATGAAGGGCACAAAGCCTGGCTAGTGTCACTGTAAATAAGTCCATGAGGTACCTCATCTACCTGGGCAAAGATCTTGAGCTAACAAGCCATGTCTTGGGCTACTGGCTATGAGGGCAATGTTGGTGACGCGCCCTTTGGCAGAGAAGTTTGAACAGAGACTGCAAAATTCAAGCGAGAAGGCACCGAAAGGCAGATGCAGTGTTTCAGGAGATGGTTTAGTGGTCGGGGGTTGTAGGGCTTGTGGACTTGATGATCTTGAAGGTCTTTTCCAACCTTGATGATTCCATGATTCTAAATATGGGTAAGGAACTGGCCTCCACTCTTCTTGTCATCACAAAAACACAGCATGAACCAAAGGGGTCACCTCTGAAGGCCACGGTGAGGGAGGACAGAGATGCTGAGGTAGGGCACAGGGATGCCTTGCAAATGCAGCAGGGCTGCCCCTAAGGCAAAAGCAAGCAAAGAGGGAGGCAGTTACAACACAGTTCTGTGTGGTTTCCTCTGAAATCTGTGGGGTTTTGTGGGCTTTTCTCCTGGTTTTCTTGCGAAGTATTATGTTGTCCTGGTTTTGTCTGGGACAGAATTGTGTTTTCTTCTTAGTAGCTGTAACAGTGCTGTGCTTTTGAGTCAATATGAGGTCTAGTATGAGAAGAATGTTGTTAAAGCAGTCCTGTGGAGAGGGACCTGGGGGTCCTGGTGGACAACAGGTTAACCATGGCACAGCAATGTGCCCTGGTGGCCAGGAAGGCCAATGGGATCCTGGGGTGTATTAGGAGGAGTGTGTCCAGCAGATCGAGAGAGGTTCTTCTCCCCCTCTACTCTGCCCTGGTGAGGCCTCATCTTGAGTACTGTGTTCAGTTTTGGGCCCCCCAGTTTAAGAGGGACAAGGATCTACTGGAGAGGGTCCAGCGGAGGGCTACGAGGACGATTAGGGGACAGGAGGGCATGGCTTATGAGGAGAGGCTGAGGGACTTGGGGCTTTTTAGTCTGGAGAAGACTTAGGGGAGATTTGATCAATGTTTATAAGTACCTGAAGGCTGGCCAGGAGTAGGGGGGCAGGCTCTTTTCACTTGCTCCCTGTGACAGGACAAGGAGCAATGGGTGTAAGTTGCAGCAGAGGAGGTTCTGCCTCAACACAAGGAGGAACTTCTTTACTGTGAGGGTCACGGAGCACCGGAACAGACTCCCCAGGGAGGTCGTGGAGTCTCCTTCTCTGGGGACTTTCAAGGCTGCCTGGATGCGTTCCTCTGTGATCTGTGTTAGATAGTTTTGTCCTGCTCCGGCGGGGGGGGGGGGGACTCGATGATCTCTTGGGTCCCTTCCAACCCCTAACATCCTATGATCCTATGAACACACTTGATGGTTTTAACTGCTGCTGAGAAATCAAGGACTTCTCGACTTGCCATGTCTTGCCAGTGTGCAGGTGCACAAGGGAGGGAGCATGGCCAGAAGAGCAGACTCAAAGTGGCCCATGCAATGTTCCTTATCGAGCTCAGGATAGAGATGAGGGCTGGCCAGGAAGCTCTCCCTCTCTTCTGGGATTGTGTTTTCAGGACTTCTCTCTCCTCTGGGACTGCTAGCCAGGAATGGTGGTGAGCAACCGCATTGCGCATCACTTGCTTGTATTATTAGAATTACTTTTATTAGTAAAATTTTAGTTTTATTGCAAGGATCTCTCTGTTTTTATCTGCACTTGTGAGTGTCCTCAGCCATCCCCCTGCCGTTCTTTCCCCCCTACCCAGGCAGGGGGAGGCTGAGGCTGCTTGACTGTCAGTCACAGCGCTTGTCTGAGCGTACAAACGTTCTCCTTTCGTCCTCATCATCCCTGCACGGTTTTTGGGAAGATGCTCCTTAGTTCTTGAGCTGAGATCCTGAGGAAAATTCTCTCTGCTCCTTTCATCACAGCTTTTTGTAATGAGCTCTGTAGGGATCATCCCTCTAAGCTGCTGTCTCCGGAGCCAGTGGCAGCTCCTGCCTCCTGAAGGACTTCATCACCTTCAAGAGTGATACAAGGGTACTTGAAATTACTTTTGTATTCCCTCGCTCAGACCACACCTATAAGGTCCCTTCACTTAAAACAATGGGCTTGCAAGGAACCCCTGCACTGCTCCCTCCCAGCTCCCAATAGCCCCATTCCAGCCCTGAGCTGATTCCCCACTGACCTCCCATCCAAGCTGCCATCCCTGATTTCCTTCTTGATGGGAAAATAGCTCTCTTTGCCCCACCGTGCTGCTGGGAGCTGGGGGAAAGGAGCATGTGCAATGCCAAGAACGTGGCTTTCCCCCACCACCGAGGCTGCTGTGCACCAGACCACCAGTCATTGTCACCACAGGGCTCCTCATCCTGCAGAAGGATGTCAGAGGTGGTGTAAAACTAATCTAACTCCCATGTGACAAGCAGGGATACCACTCACCAGACCGATTGCCCAGCCCCTTCAAGCCTGACCTTGAATGTCACCAGAAAGAAATGAGACCTTCCATGCCTCTCCAGTGGTCCACCACCCTCACATTAAAGAAATTTCCCTTGGCTGCAAAAGTCTGCAGGGAAATGCAAGCTCCCAGATGTTGGGGCAGCTTGGGAACACCAGATGATTTTGCTTTTGGACACAGCAGGGGCAGAATTAATCTCATTTTGCTCTTCCAAACATGTCAAAACGAGCTGGAAAGCCTGTGCAGGTCTTTTTTCACCTCTTGCTTGCACTCAGTGCCTGCAGGGTTGCCACCCAGGGACAGGGAAAAGGAGGAGGTGAAAAGGAAGAGGTGGTTTCCCCCAGTGCTCTTTGCTGTTCCAGCTGTGCTGACTTCCCTTTCCGGCGCAGGGGGGGAACTGTGGCTGATTTCTTCTGTTAAGAGCAGCCTGTTCCTCTTCCTACTTCACAGAATGGTTTGGCTTGGAAGGGACCTCAGAGATCATGGCCAACCTGTTCCAATGCCTCAGCACCCTCACAGGGAGGAATTTTTTCCTTAGATCTAATCTAAATCCCCTCTTTCAGCTTGAACTCATCCTCCTTGTCCTATCACTAGAGACCCTCAAAAAAGTCCCTCTCCAGCTTTCCTGTAGCCCCTTCATGTACTGGAAGCTGCTATAAGGTACCCTCAGAGTTTTCTCCTGGCTGAACAGCCCCACCTCACCTGCCCTTGGAATGCTACAGGTTAGTGCTTTAAACACTTGTGAACGAGAGGGATACCTCTAAAGTGCTTTCTTGCTGGCCAACAGTGGTGACTGGCTAGCTGGAGCCACTTCTCTGCACCTCCCTGCTGGGAATCATTCAGCACAGAATGGAGGAACTTTGTTCCTTCTGCATGGACTTACTAGTTAAATAACTGCTTGGGTGAGTGTCATGCTGAGATCATTCTCCCTTCTCCAGCTCCTGCTGTCATGATTCTACATGTAAAACATAAAAAATGCCTCACACTGATGAGAATCTTTTGCTTCAGCTGGCTGGAATTTAGGAGAGGAAATGCTGTCTGTAGGATCTTTGCTTAGGGACAGACTCCAGTCTTCACACTGGCTCTGTAGTCCCAGGGCAAAGATACCTCTGGGATCTGGTAATGAAGCATTGCTGCAAGGTGTCAAAGGACCAGCCTGCTCTCCTGCTCATAGAGTCAGGATGTTTTTAAGAAAAACAAGGAAATACTTCATAACAATTAAAGCACTTACTCAAGGACTAAAGATAGGATGAAGGGTCATGGTTTGAAGCTGGAAAAGAGTAGAATTAGTTTAGACAACAAGAAAAAGTTCTTGAATATGAGGGTGGTGGATCCCAGGAACAGGGGAACAAGTTGTCCAGGGAGGTGGTGAAGGCCCCATTCCTGGAGCCATTCAAGGTCAGGCTTGATGGGGCTTTGGGCAATGTGGTCTGGTGAATGATGTCCCTGCTTGTTGCAGAGGAGTTGGCCTAGATGACCTTTGGAGGTGCCTTCCAACCCAATACCTTCTGTGATCCTGTGACTATATTAAGCCACCTTAAAAATAGGAGGTTCGTGTCACAGCCCATCATGGCTCACCACATGCTTCCTGCTCTGTCCCTTCAAACCCATCTTGCTTAGTGGTGTTAGTGGTGTTCCCTGGCAGCAAAAACCTCTTACATTCAAAGGGGAAAAAAAAAGGGGGGTGGGGGGGTTGGGGAAGAGAAGATGTCCCTGACAGTATTTTCAGAGCCTCACAACCTGCATTCACTTGACACTGGTGGACTCCAGCTGCTGATAGGCAGCCACGTATGACCAAAGGGTTCCATTTAGTGGACCATCATCCACTGACCCACTGCCTGGGTGCTCCTCATTGAGGGATTATCCAGAGATGGGAACCCCTGACCCCTGGAGCAGTGTGAATAGCTGGCCTGTGTAAGGGCTGGTGGAGGGAAGAGAAAAACAGAGGAGACTGGAAAAGAAGAAGTTGGAAAAGAAGAAGAAGGGGGAGAGGTGAAGGCAGAAACAGCCTACAGGAAACAGTTAGGAGAGGGAAAGAAAATTAAAAGAGGAAGACATGGGCAATGTAGAAATGTTTAAAGACACAAAGACTTTGTTAGATTTAGAACAAAGAGTCAAATCATTTCCCAAGGACTATTTTAGCATCAGGCAATGCAACGTCCAGGCAGCACTCATGTTGCCTTCAGGGGGATACGAGTGTACCTGGCCCTGCTGCCTGTAACCTTCCATGGCCATCCTATCCCACCCCCTAGGAACAGCACCACTAATCACATTTTCATGGCTGTGCCTGACAGTGTCAGTGAAGTTTATCGTTCATAATCTGCTTCATGAGGAGGTCTGTGCCAGCCACTTTGGGTTGGTGCCTGTGGAAGCTGAAGCACAAGAGATGAAGCGACTTGCTCAAGGTTATCCAGGAAGGCAGTACCAAAAGTGACTCTAGAGGTTGAGAGCCCCTTGTAAGGCCAGAAAAGGGCTAAAACTGCTGTGTGCAACCTCTTTAGTGTCCGCAGAGTGCATAGAAATGTAGTCTGAGGTGCTCAGTGCTCTGCACTGACGGGGCTTTTATTTAAAACATCTGTTTCAACATTCGCCCTCCAAGCCAACGGGAGCATTCCTCTGCTTTTCTGCTGCATCACCAAGCTGGCTTCTGAGCAGACTCCTTACCCATCTCCAGCAAATCCTATTGTAAGTTGACCCGTTCTGAATCACATTCTCTAGAGGCAGCTGTGGCTTCTTCTCAAACCAGCTTCCTCCCTAGAGGCAACCCCCTGCCCCCAACACCTTAATCATCAGCATTATTAATATTATTATCGTTATTTAGTTTGAGTATGTCATGAGGACTTCCCCTTCAGCAACTCTAGGATGCCTGCTGGCACCTGGTGGGGGATCTGAAGACTATTTACATTCCAGAGGAATATGCTGGGAAAGTCCAGGACTCTCAGGGCTTTGAACGCTGAACATCTGAGGGGAGACGCCTGACGGCTGTAACTGGAGCTGGGGCTCTTTGCTGAGGCGTCCACTTGCCAACAGCTCGCTGCAGGTTTGGCTGACTGGTTCCGTACCAGTAGCCCTTACAAAGCCAGCATGCAGGTGTTGGCCAAGCACATCTGGCTGAGTCTGTGAGGCTACGTAGCCTGTTGGGAGAAACCTCAGGTTCACTGTTTGTTTGCCACACACTCAACACTACTGTCATTATTTTACTGCCTGTAGCCGAGATTCTTCACAGGCACAAATATCAAAGAGAATGTTTCCTGGGTCCCCCCCGCCCCGATGCTCTTAACAGGTACCACAGGGAAGAGTTTTCTTACAGATCCAGGCTCTCAAAGGTCTGTGTGACACCTTTGACCACTGCTCAGTTCAGACCTGGAGGATGCAAGGACAGCTTCATCAACTCCTTCACCTTCACCAGCAACACAGCTGGCCTTTGCGCTGTGTCTGGCCTACAGAAAGTGTTATTAAAAATAATAAATAAATGAGAGGGTAAAAGCCTGTCATCCAGGGCAGATGAGTACCAGTCAGTCAACGTCAAAGATGGCTCAGAGGTTCTCAGCATTGTGGGGAAAATTAGTGCCAGCAGCAACCAGCCTGGACCCTCACAGCCCTGACGTGGAACCAGGGCCATCATCACAGAATCACAGGATCATTAAGGTTGGAAGAGACCTACAAGATCATCCAGTCCAACCATCAACCCAACTCCCCACAACTCACTAAATCCTGTGCCCCAGGGTCACATCTACTCATTTTTTGAACATCTCCAGGGACGGTGACTTCACCACCTCACATCACACCCAGGCCTCTTCTCTAGATGAGTTTGTGTCACTCTCAATTGCCTCAGTCTTTTCTACAGAAATATTTCTGAAACAGTTTCACTCAATGGGTTTCCAAACTGGTCTGAGAATGTCTCTGCTAAATGTAACCACAGGGAGCAACAGCAGAAGAGTGAGAGTGGATGATCCAAGTGCATTTTTGACTTCAAATGGTTCAGAGACAGGGAAAGGGTATGGAATTCTCACTGCCTTGCCAGCCTGTTGAAATGAAGATCTGAACCTGTTAGTGCTCTGATGTTGCACACAGAGCAGCTGCGTCAGCCTCTGGCCAGGAAAAGATTCCATACAGGTGGATGGGGTCAGTTTTGAAGAGGTCTCACATTACCCCAACTCTCTTCCCATGGAGAGCCCCCAGCTCTTGCTCATCCACATAGCCCCCACGTGAGTGACCTTACCCATGCTGCCTGGCTCAGAGATGGGCTCAATGTAGACCTCAGACCATGGCCACCGGGGCCTGCAGACATCCAGGGAAGCAGCAGGATTTGAACAAGTGGTACTGGCCATCTGTTCCATTGCCACATGTCTTTCCTGAGCACCTGGCTAGCACTCACTGCTCCAATCCCTGCCTCTGAATGATCCCTTGTTGCTCTGCTTTACCTCTGCCCACCTCTGCCAGCTACAGAAGAGCTGGGAAAGCTTGAGGAACCTCTTACTGAGCACAGCAGCAACTTGTCACCCAGATTCCAGCTGTCAGAAACACCCTGTGACTGCACTTTGCTCTTTATTTATCTGCGTGGATGGCACATAGAAGGAAATAGAAATAAGGAAAATGCTGTGTTAGCAAACATTTTAATAGGAGTGCCTAAGCAACAGCCCCAAACAGCACCAAAATAAACGCTCTTGCGAGGATGCTGGGCTGGACATGGCAAATAACCCCGGACAAATGCAGAACTAGGAAAGGCACCTTTTGTTTTAGTTTGCTAGTAGCTTGTTGATTCCTTGCAAGGTTATAACTCGTTGGACTGGATGAGCTAAGGATCGTTCCCATCCATCCTGGGTTACTGGAATTCCACCAATCAACTTCAGTGTGAGTGGCA
This sequence comes from Rhinopomastus cyanomelas, assembly GCA_013400115.1. Classification (NCBI taxonomy): domain Eukaryota; kingdom Metazoa; phylum Chordata; class Aves; order Bucerotiformes; family Rhinopomastidae; genus Rhinopomastus; species Rhinopomastus cyanomelas. The sequence goes on along the minus strand of VXBP01001338.1, from coordinate 155,968 downwards.
AGGAGACACCAGCCAATATGATGAGGGCTTGCCTGCAGGCTCTCTACCGGTTCCCAGTCTTTCTCTGAAGTGACTTTAAAGCCAGATCATGATGTCAAACACTGAGTTGAGTCTCAGGAGTGGTTAAGATGGCTGCATTGTCAAGGGGTATCCAGCTAAAAGTCAAGTCTCTAGACAAGGGCAAGAAAAGTCTAATTGGGAGCTTTATGAACCCTTTTTTGTCAAACGAAGCTTCACAGTATTGTGAGAGCTCTGGAAAGCTGGCAGTCTTTCACAGTACCTCAGTACTGTCCCTCAGAAGGAACTCCAGGGATCCTTTTGCCCAACCCTTTAAGCTAAAGAAATCCAGTTTCAATGAGTTGGCCCAACATTGTGTCAAGCTGAGCCTTAAAACTGTCAAGTTGAAAAAGCCACCACTTCCCTGGGAAGACCATTCCAGTGTCTGATTGCTCTCACGGTGAAGAGTGGATGTCAGGAGGATGGAGCCAGGCTCTTCTCAGTGTCATCTAGTGATAGGACAAGGGGCAGTGGGTGTAAGCTGGAACATAGGAGGTTCCACATCAATATGAGAAGGAACTTCTTCCCAGTGAGGGTGACAGAGCACAGGAACAGGCTGCCCAGGGGGGTTGTGGAGTCTCCATCTCTGGAGATGTTCAAGACCTGCCTGGAGGTGTTTCTGTGTGACTTGGTCTAGGTGATTCTGCTGTGTCAGGGGGATTGGACTAGATGATCTTTCGAGGTCCCTTCCAATCCCTAGTGATTCTGTGATTCTGTGATCCACCATGGGTTTTACAGCTTTGCTGGGAGCACACTGGGGAGAGACATGCTTTCAGCCCTGGGTAAATCACTGTCTGTCTCTCCAAAGGTCATTTGTTTGGACTATGAACTTGGAAGGAAGGAGGGGAAAAAAGGCATCTTGAACTTCCCCTTTGGTACTTCTGTTCAGTTTACAAACAACCAGTGGAAGTTCAATGCTTCCTTTTCTGCCTATGATAGAGCACAAAAGTACACGGTGAAGTCCTCTTCCACTGCAAACCACTCACACAAAAATAGCAGCATAAATTGAGGGTGGTTTCTCACAAAGATACTCCAAGATGAAAGAGCATAACTCCCACTCATTTAACCTCCCTCGAGACTGAACACGAACCACCAGGGACGTTCTGTGTGTGGGCGTGACAGAAAGAATCAGGGGACAAAATGATGTCGTGTGAACTGGTGGTGGCCTTCTGCTTCAACACAGAATCATGGAATCACGGAATGGTTTAAGCTGGAGGGGGCCATGAAGATCATCTAGTTGCAAATCCTCTGCCATGGGCAGGGACACCTCTCTCCCGCCACACTAGGTTGCTCAATGCTCCATCCAACTTGGCCTTGAACACTTCCAGGGATGGGGCATCCACAGCCCCCTTGGGGAACCCCTTCCAATGCTTCACCACTCTCATGGTGAAGAACTTCTTCCATACATACAACATATAACATACAGCCCCCTGAATATCCCTCAAATGAAGTACCAGTTCTATGATGTGCTTCTTCAGAGTCTCACATCTGAAGAGGTTCCCAGGCTTCTAGAGAATTGTTAAATTTAAAAGGACAACAGATATATTTCCTTTGGTGAAAAATTGAACGCATCATCATTTTGCTGTAGTCCAACACAGAAGTCCAAGCAATTCCTGTTCAGGCTCAGCACAGCAGATCCATGTACTGACAGACCCCAAAACCTTCAGGTTGGGCCATTGACAGAGTTTGTATGATCTCTCTTTTCTTCTGAGAAACAGACCAAGAGACTGTATTTTACCTGCTTCTCTCTGTAGGGAAAAAAAAAACCCATTTAAAAGAAGGTGAGAAGAGAGAGCGTGCTTTTTCCTCTTCACATCCTTTTTCAAAAAAGAAGTAAAAACGATTTGTCCTGTATCTTTGTGCTGTATGTTTAGGCTTGAGCTGCAGATGTACAGGTGCTGGTCTCTTCTCACAGGTCCTTACAGAATTCACAGAGCTGCTCAGGTTGGAAAAGACCTTCAAGATCACCCAATCCAGCCATCAAACTGATTCCACCCTGCCCGTTAAACTGTGTCTGCCTTCTACCCTCTCCCTGACAACCCACTGCTAATCCATGTGCCCAGCTACCACAACCAAATGATCATTAAACACATTCAGAGATGCTGACACAACCACCTCCATGGGGACCTGTTCCAACTCTTAACAACCCTTACTGTAAAGAAGTTGATATCCAACCCATCACCTGCTGATCAGTTGATATCTATCAGGTTGATGGAACAAGAGGGAAGGGCCTCAAGCTGCACCACGGGAGGGTTAGGCTGGACATTAGGAAATGCTTTTTCACTGACAGAGTTGTCAGGGCTTGGAACAGGCTGCCTAGAGAGGGGGTTGAGTCCCCATCCCTGGAGGTGTTTAGAGATGGTTCAGACGTGGTGCTTAAAAATCTGGTCTAGTGGGGACATTGGTAGAGTAGCGTTATTGGTTGGACTGGATGATCTCAGGGGTCTTTTCCAACTGGAGTGGTTCTATGAAATGCAGAGTGCTTTTAGCCAGCTTTACAAGTAGATAAAACATGATCTTTGTTTCAGCACTTCCTTTAGAGTTAGCCAGGGTTTTTACCTCTAATTGTTGAAATTGTCTAATAAAATGCAGGACTTACAGGGGAAAAGCCTTTTCTCCTGAATTTCCCTGTTCCCCGCATTAAAGGATTAACGTGCACGAAGATTAAAGACTTCTCAAGAATCACTTTTCACTGTAAAGAATATTTTATAAACATGTTCTGCTTGTAAATCTATTTTGTTTGTCTAAACCCAAGTATGTTTTGGTAGCACTAAATGATTATATTTTCATGTAAGTCAGAACCTCCTAACAGCCCCTGCCTTGCAGAAGAAGAAGGAACATGTATGGGTGTCCCTGGGTGCGTATGCGTGTCTGAGATACTAAAACAAACCCCCATGTAAAGTTCTTTTTGACTCAAAGTTGCCTTGTACGGCAGCCACAGGCACGACCACAATTACATGAAATAAACCACAGAACATTTTTCCTGCCAAAATGTAATTTCCTTTTGTGGTGCCCCCAGAAAATTGGGACTTTTCAGACAAGGGGATGATCCCAAGAATTTCCCAGGGAATGCTGAGAGGAAATGGAAGGTGCTGTGATGAGAACCATCCGATTTCTGACCTTCTCCTTGGACTGTTCAGAGCTGTGATTTGACCCCATTTGCTATCTGATGTCTTTGCTTAACATCAGAGAAGGCAAAGCTTCACATGTTCCTCATTAATAAAACAAAACCTACTTCTGAGTCGTTTTTTGGACTAGAACGATAAAGTTCACTTGGTTTTGAGTGTTGTGCTTTCCCAAACATGTTTGTGGAAATGTTCAGCACGCCTGACAATCTCATTACAAGAAGCCAAGATACGAGTACTTCATGCCTCAGGAATCCTGGAATTACCCAGAGTTGTTGAGAAGGCAGCAGGGGATCCCAAGCATGACCAACTGGAACATGATAGTTGAGCTGTGTGTTTCAAAAGCAGCCTCCTCCCTTCCCAGACCAACAGGGACAAGATAGGGTATTTTCTCATATTGTCACACCGACTGGCAATGCCACTACCAAGCGCTTCCGTCTTCTGTGGGTGCACCAGTTTTGACCTTCTCTGTGCCCCTTGGTGTCCAGTGGCACCAGAAGGAGATTTGAAATTGCAGATTACCTGGTGTGAGGCTCGTCTTGTCCTGGGAGCAGGGTGAGGAAGCACACTGGTATAGCCCACAACTTGACCTGCCCATTCACGTTTGTGAGTCTCCAGCCAGTGAGACACTCCCTGAACAAAGCAGCCTTCCCCCAAGGTCATGGTGTGTCTCGGGAGCTGCAGTTATGTTGATTAATACCTCCTGTTACATTTGATAGCAAAATGACATAAAATGCTTCAGAGAAAGGCCTTTAACCAAATCCTGATAACTTCAGGAAAGTAGTTTCCTGGATCTTTAAAGGTTAAGAATTTACCTCTGTTCTTACAACTAAACAGATACCTGGGCCTGTCTCTGGGGGCAATATGTGATAAAATTGGTGGCAAATAATTAAATGTGGTAAAACCTTTTCAAGGTTTCAAGGGGTAAATCAACATCAAGTTGCTGATAGTCTAAAAAAATACATCCTTTTATTTTATTTGCCAAAGATACATGTGAAGATCGAGCTAAGCAAAGGTTAAAGCTTCATGCTGAGATGCTGAAGCACCAGGGGAGTTTGCACCAGGGGAGGTTCAGGTTGGACATTAGGAAAAACTTATTCAGAGAAAGAGTTGTGAGTCCTTGGAACAGGCTCTCCTGGGAGGGGGTGGAGGCATCGTCCCAGGGGGGGTTCAAAAACCAGATAGACGTGGTGTTTTGGGAGATGGTTTAGTAGTTAGTGGTTGTAGGGCAGATGGTTGGACTTGATGATCTTGAAGATCTTTTCCAACCTTGATGATTCTATAATTCTAAGCAGTATCTGCTCCAGGGAGAGATACCTCAGTTCTGTACTCAGAACTGTACTCAGTTTATACTCAGTTCTGATACCAAAGGTACCTTCTGACATGATGGAGAAGTGCCAGAAATTGTCATTAATTTGGTAAAAGCTTTGTGTCAAGCCTGAATGTGGGATGTCTGGCCATTCTGTAATTCTGTGGGCCAAGGTGTTTCATGTTCACCGCAGCCCAAACAGGTTTCATAGAACTGTCTGTGCTGTGAAGGTGAGGGAAAGCCAGCAAAATGGCAAGCGTTCCTGAATGGCTTTCACCTCAGTGGGTTCCTAAGCCAGGTGGGGTTTCTGTGCTTTTAGTCTCTCCCTCCTGACCCTCACTCCTTTTCCCCTGTGGCCCTACAGGCTTTGATGACATCTTACAGTAGGCATCCCCTGTAGGGCCACCTCCTCTCACTTAGAGACTGCGGGTGAGGGGGCAAAGATAAAGCTGGAACTCCCAACAGCATAGCTACCCCATGGGGTGAGGTCCAGTGGATCAGATCCTCTACCGACAGGGAACCATAATGTGACCACTGTCCTTGCCCTCTCCTGTCCCCCCAGCGCTCTGGTGCTGCAGCATGCCCTGGCATGGCAGTGAGCTTCCATCAGTCCTTCATGCCAGCGTTGCAGTGCGTGACCTGGACCGCACAGCCAGGAGCTGTGCAGTCCCTTCCTGGTGTGTTCCTCACCTCAGGGCGGCCATGGGACATGTTTCCACAGCAGTGAGATGTGGGGTTGAAGCAGTCCTACCCCAGCTCCCACGTGAGTCTGCGTGCCCATGCTAACACTCGTTATGTTGTCAGGAACTGGGATCATTTTTCATCAGTGCCCGGAGGCATCCACGTAATTTCAGCAAATACACAGGATTCTCCGCCTCAACTGACCTGATTTTGATTTGGAAACTGGGAATTTTTTTCCTTATCAAAACTCCTCTGGGGGTTGCAATGCCCAAATTAGCATGAGAAGGCAAAAGGGACAGTGATTCCAATGCTCTTAGGTGTTTTATTCTTCTAATCTTTCTGATTATTAATTAGCAGATGTGAAAAATAGGACTTAAGGAAAATTAGTGACTTCTTTTTTAATGAAATGAAAAATTAAAAATAGAAAACTACAGAATCGCACCATAAGGTTTGGAAGGGACCTCTAGAGATCATCTAGTCCAACCCCCTCCATCTAGTACAAACCTTCCAAATCTGTTTCTCCCAGAACAATTCAGGGGGAATTTACACGCTTCGACAGAAAATTCCTGATTGCCTTGAATACGTTTCTTTGAAAAGCCCTTCTTTCTCATTTTGAGCAATTCTGCTTTGAGCTACAAGCTGTTCTAGACATTTGAAATACAAAACTCACATGATTTTGTTTGGTTTGTTTTTTCAGTGCGCAGAAACTTTCTCATTTGGACTTCTCAGTCCTGAATTTATTTTTGTTTCTTGGAAGTGTTCATAAAGCTGGAAATCATCTCAGAAATGCCTGCAGGCATCGTTCCAGTGTGCAGCGGCAGCACTTCACGGTACCTGCCTGATTTCTTATCTGCTCTCAAGCTTGGTTCTTCCCTGTCTCAAAGGAGAGCAATCCACAGACCAAGCTGACCTTGCCGTAATTCCGAACGATCTCATCCTGTCGTTGCTGAATGTGGTCCGTGATGATTAGGAAGTGTGCTTAGCTGGCAAGGAAATTAGCTGAGCGTATGTGCTTAATTTTAAGCGTGCTTTTAGTGCTATCCCTTTTCAACAAACCACTTAGACACATGCTTAACAGCCCGTGTGCTTCAAGTTAATTAAGTGCCTAATTGCTTTTCTGAATGTGGGCCTGAATAGGGATGGAGTCAAGCATGTACTTCAGCTCTCAGTGAAACTGCAGCCTAAAAACCAACCATTTGCCCAGCCCTGCCCACCCTGCTTCGTCCTTTCTCGAGTTATTTCATCCCTTCACAGCCAACTCATCCCTATGTTTGCAAAACAAAAATCCAATCCAAACGAGTTGTGGCCTCTTCAAACAAGCTCTAAATATACTTGTAAATAACTGTAATTAAATCCAGAAATCTAGTAATGTGGCATTAATTAGCCTAATGGAGAACCGAGAGAGAAATGTGGTTTCTGAGGCAGTAAAATTCAGGAATACGAGACATGCCAGTCAAACGCCAGTTCAGCAAGCCTGTAGGAAATACTAAACCTTGTCAGGATTGTTTTGGGTTTAGGTTAGGGGGTTTTTTTTTGATGGCTGTTGGAGGGGGAAAAAAAGTCAGAAAATTGAGATTCTTCAGAACTTTTTCAGAAGTCCCACCAGCCGCTGCTCTTGGCAGGTAGAACCTGTTGCCCCAGACAGGCACTCCCAGTGGGTGTGGGAGAGCCAGACTACACAGACCCTGACCAAACATCACAGAGCAGCAACCGGCCATGGGGTCAGGGCATTTAAAACACACCAGCTTTAGCCCCCAGGTTTCCTGCACAAGAAAGGTTGGCACTGCTTTGGTGCTGGCCAGGCTGATGCTGCAGAAGGAGGTGGCTGTTTGATGGGAATGGTGTGGTCTGTCCTGCCTGGGTTGTCCAGGCTCTGCTGAAGCAGCCTCCAGCCTGGCTCTTGTTGCATGGAACAGCGAGGAACTCCAGGAGCCAAGTGAGAGCAGAAGACGAAGGTGGAGCCAGGAGGAATTTGTTTGCTTGCAGCATCTCACAAAAAGAAAGAAAACAGTAAGTAAAGCATCTCCAAAAAGCCCTCTATTTTCCCAAATGTAAAAACCCACCCTAAAATACCCATATCTCTATGTTGCCATACTGGATGGCACAAGACCAAACCAGTCCTAACAAGGTTTGTATTTCCTAGAGGCTTTCTGAGCTGGGTTTTGACTGGCACATCTGTTGCCAGCGGGCTGGATTCTGTTCAATGGCCTGTCCCAAGCCTTGCTGAAAGTTCTATTGCCCAGTTCCCTGGTGCTCATTTAGCACTGGAACTCGGGGATGCTCATGCTAGCAGGTGTTAAAATTTTGGATTAACCAACTAAAACTAATGACAACTTAATTCAGTAATAGAAGCAGGCTGTCCCTCGCCGTCCTGTTCCAACAGAAGCAGCTTCCCTGGTGGACACTGTCACAGGGACCCTGTCATGGGTTAAAACACTCTGATGACAAAATGAACCAATTAGTTCAGCTAAAGTGTTAATGAACAGAAATAAAAACAATACAGGGAGGGTTTAAAAAAAACCCCACTAATGAATTGCAAGTAAAAAACAAAAGTAACTTGATCTGGGGAAAAAGGGGACAAGACATTTCATTCACCCTGCACAAAACACCCCGCAGAAACAGACACACGTGCACAGACATATGGAGATTCATCACGACGTTCTTGCATAGCTGAGCCAAAAACCTCAATGTCCAAACACTAAAAAGGAAGAAGAGACCTCCAGCTGTTCCTACTTCTGTCAAACACCTATAGAACTAGCTGTGACAACCTGGGTGTATCATACGCTTGGGGAAAAAACCGAACCAACTTCTCTCCAGCACTGTTATGTGTTCAGCTTTGTCATCTGACTCCTTGCACAGTGCATCCCAAATCTTAGGCATATCCAAGTCTGTCTTACGGCAAGTAGCTCTCTCTTTCTTGAGATTGACAGCAGCTGAAGATGAGCCAGCAGTGTGCCCAGATGGCCAAGAAGGCCAGCAGCATCCTGGCTTTTGTCATAAATAGTGTGGCTTGCAGGAGTAGGGAAGTGATTGTCCCCCTGTACTTGGCACTGGTGAGGCCTCACCTCAAGTACTGGGTGCAGTTTGGGACACTGCAGTATAGGAAGGCCATTGAGGTGCTGGAAAGGGTGCAGAGAAGGGCAGCTGAGCTGATCAGGGATCTGGCGAACAGGTCTGATGAGTAGAGGCTGAGGGAGATGGAGCTATTCAGCCTGGAGACTTCTTTGCTCTCTACAACTACCTGACAGGAGGCTGTAGTGAGGTAGGTGTTGGCCTCGTCTCCTTGGTGACTAGTGATAGGACAAGAGGAAATGGGATCAAGTTGTGCCAGGGGGGGGTCAGATTGGATATTAGGAAAAACTTGTTCCCAGAAGGAGTGGTAAGACCTTGAAATGGGCTGCCCAGGGAGAGCATAGAGGCATTGTCCCTGGAGGGGTTCAAAAAACAGGTAGACATGGTCTTTTGGACATGATTTAGGGGTTGTAGGACGGATGATTGGACTTGATGATCTTGAAGGTGTTTTACAATCTTGATGATCCTATGACTCTTCTGATTCTCTCAGCATCTTGCAGGGCTGTGGGCACCTCACCTACTTCCTTTGGCAGTGCCTGAGTTCAGAGTCTCATCCATCCACAAGCTCTGTCAAGGACAGATGTTTGAAGCAGTTGCATTGCGTTGCCATTGCATTGACTGCTCATGCAGAAAACGAAGCTTCCTCCAGCCACTGATAAGACTTAGGACATGCAGCTCTGCAGAGTGCACACTATTGAACTGTGATCAATATGAACTGGACCTATGATCCTATGAACTGGACTGTGCAAGGCTTTCCCAGTACAACATGTCTTTCTGTTTGAGCTCATGCCGTACACTTTGCAGACTGTCCTAGGACTGACCAGTCAGTTGTATTTACCCTGTCACACCCTGAATGGGTGCACATACAGGACAAACCTCTCACCAAGTGGGAATGTTAGCAAGCAGGAGCATTAGACTGTAGTGTTTCCCCTCTGCCAACACCAAAGTGCTCTGAGTCTTTATCTTCAGAGAGACTGGGAAATCACTGGAGCGATTCATCGACATAGATTCGACAAGGAAAAAAAATATGAGGGAATCTGCCAGAAGCTGGAAGGCTGGGAAATAGGGTCTGTTGTATTTGTAACATTTATGGCCAAATAATTTCCTACATTATGACTCTGTGGACACCAAACTGTCACTGGAGCATAGAGCAGCCAATAAACTACATCTACCACCAGAAGGTATGGCACACATGTGAGACTTCCTGGTACCTGCCTGGAAAACAAGATTGACCCTGAACTCTTGAAATATCATTAACTTCATCTTTGGGAAAACCCTGGGCAAGTTCCTGGAACCATATTTTCTGCTACAATGGTAGCAGCTATCATGACAGGTGCTGGGAAACTTATGGATCAGCAAGAGAGTTTGAGATGTGCCTAGATCCAGAATTAGGTGGATGTTAACATCTATTTTGACAGAAATGCAGCAGCATCTTTAAAAACCCAGGTCCATCTGCAGAAGACATCATGGAAAACAAGTTGTCACTTCCCTGCACCATGTGCATCTGTCCCTTGTCTCCAAATTCTTGCACAGAGCTGAGATCTTGGCCTGGCAGACACTGCAGTTTTCCTTGGGGAAAACCTAGGAGCCCAGGTGGCTGTGGGATTAGCCTTGTCCTGTGCACGGATTACTTGGGGATGTGCTGTAGAATGAAGCTGTTAGACAAGGTCGAGTCCCTTGACCACATCTGCCTCCTCCAGGCCACCTTGGTGAACTGTTGAATTGCAGATGCTAGAGCTCGGTTACTAAAGGTCAGTTTTGATATTCTCCAAGTGGCCAGTGCAAGAAGTGAGGGGAGCCTGGAGCATGCAAGAACAAGCTGACCAAAGCTACTCTGCAGTTTGCTCTTGAGTCCCCCAACTGATGGAGATGCCCTGGGAGCAGGTGGATGTAGGGCAGCATGGGCCTGCTGATAGCAGGTGGGAAAGGATCTGCTTTGCCCATTCTCTCAGTTGGCTACTTCACTGAAGGGCTTTGCCTGCCTCAGTCAAGCCTGGTGAGGGCTTCACCCACTCCCTGAGCTCTCTTCCAGTCGGTCTCAGGTTAGCCTACATGTTCGTAGGTGCTTTTACGGTTGCATCTTCCTCACAAGTCTTGTTCCCAGCACAATTTTCCTCCTCCAGACCTCTCCCAAAGAGGACCATCCTCCTTGGCACAGAAACCCAGGAAGCAGCACATCCCCATGAGTTACCAGTGATGGCTGCTCTGTGTAACCTGGCTCAAGGAGAAAGATACATGAGGGCCAGTGAAGAAAGAGAAAGCGTAGCTGGATCACCACTTCACACCATGAAGGTACCACATAACGCTCATGAACAAGCAACCACTCAAAGTGAGTTTCATTCTTCTTACTAGGGCTCCCAGCCTGGGCAAGAACAGGCCTGATGATGAGAGGCTGAGAGAGCTGAAAGAGCCTGAAGTAGAGGAGGCTGAGAAGAAATCTTATGGCCCTTTACAACTACTTGAAAGGAGATTGTAGCCTGATGTTGGCCTCTTCTCCCAAATAACTGCTGACAGGACCAGAGGAAATGGAAGCAAGTTGCACCGAAGGGATTTCAGATTGGAAATTAAGAAAAATGTTAAACACTGGACCAGGCTGCCCAGGTGGAGTCCTCATCGCTGGAGGTGTTCAAAGGGCAAATGGATGTGGCACTCTGGTCATGGAGGTGTTGGGTTGAAAGTTGGACTTGATGATCTTAGAGATCCCTTCCAACCTTGATAATTCTGTTTTCATCCAGAAAAATGCATGTTGTTACAGGTTGTCCTGTGTTTTATCACTCTAATCCAAACAACCAAGGGTGCACTCTGATGGTGAAAGGACATTAACCTTGTGGGATATAGATCCAGCATCTGCAGAGCTCTGTTTCTTGCCATTTTGCCTTCTTTTCACTAGGGGATTTAATATTTTTACTCTTCTTCCTCGTGTGCCCTGTGCACCAGACAAGATGTGCTGGCTGGATCCTACTGTGAGACACTGCTGCAGAGAGCATCCCTCAAACCACATAGATGTGCATGAAGTTGTCCAGAATCCAGCAAGCAGCAGGTCATTCTAGAAAGTCAAGACTACAGTCAGATAGGTCTACTGCAAACAGAGCAACTCCATACCCCTTTACACACCTAGAAATAGCCTTTTGGACAAATGAGATGCCTCTTGTTTGCTGTGCAGCTCCTGAGGAATTAGTTCTTACGTCCTTTCTGAGAGCGGAAGAGTACTGGAGGTCCCAGCACTGGTGGGATGCAGTTGGCCATTGCATTCACCACACTCCTTTGTAGCCACAACCAGAAAGCAGCACTTGGGAGCCACTTTTACGGCGGTCACGTGGAGTTTAACTGGGGAGAAGCTGTAAGACGCTGTTCTGGCTGTGAGCTTTGCTTGCAATTATGAACGACTTCGTTTGGGATTTAAATGGGTGTGTGGTTTTAATAGCTGAAGATTCTCCCAGGAGTTGGAAGAGCTTTTTTTTTTTTTGGTGTGTGTGTGTCTTTCTTTCCTTCTTTTAATCAAGACAACAGCAGCTGGAGAATTTCCTTGAAGATAGCCCTTAGCAGTTTTTCTTTTTCTGGGGTTTTGTCTGGGGAATGGGTGGGAAGGGTTTTCCCCCACCGCAGGAGAACAAAGCATTTATAAAATGGTACTTCTGAGCAGATTTAAAGGGACGTTCTGCTTTTATATAACTTTTTTGTGTTTAGGAGAACATAAATATTTTCATGGAGAACAGTTCCTGCAGCACAGCAGTCTTCTGCTGAAGACACGCTGTCTTCAGTGAAAACAAAAAGGAACTGTATTTGGGAGTGCCTGTTTCTCGCTACATACGAGCATCAGAACAACTGCGATCACCCCAAAAAGCAGCTTCGACACCCTAACGAAGCCCCCATACAACGGTGGCGAGGCGTGGCCGCCAGGGGGCGCTGCGGGAGCGCGTTGGCGGGATGCGGCTGGCGGCGGGGGGGGGGAGAGGAGGGCGGAGTGTGGGGCAGGGAGACCCAAGCCTCGGGTTTGCCATAGTGCCCGGCAGTCTGGTTTCACCTCAAATATAGGTTCTTGCCTTCTCTCTTGTCTGCCTGTCACTTTTTCCCCGGGGCAAAACAAGCAGCTAGCCCAGGGCACCAAGTGCCACGTCCGCTCTGTCCTCAAACACCTCCAGGGATGGGGAATCCATCACCTCCCTGGCCAGTCTGTTCCAGTGAATGATCATCCTTTCTGTGAGGAAGGGCTTCCTAATACCCGCTAACCCTGCCCTGGCAGCTTCAGGCCCTGCCCTCCTGTCCCTACTTGCCTGGGAGAAGAGCCAGGCCCCCACCTGACTACAACCTCACTGCAGGTAGTTGTAGAGAGGGAGAAGGTCCCCGCTGAGTCTCCTCCAGGCTAAACACCCCCAGCTCCCTCAGCCCCTCCTCAATACACTTTCTCTTCAGTCCTTCCCCCTTTCTTGTTGCTCCTCTAGAGCTGCTTCAGCCTCTCAATCTCTCTCTTGAAGTGAGGGGGCCAGAACTGCCCCCACCACTCAAGGGGAGGCCTCCCCAGTGCCCACAGTGGGGGAGAATTATGACCCTAGTCCTGCTGGCCAGACTATTGCTTATCCAAGCCAGGATGCCAATGGCCTTTAGTGCCACCTGGGCACCCTTCTGGCTCTAGTTAGTTGTCAACCAGTACTGCCGGGTCTCTCTCTGTCAGGCTGCTCTCCAGCCACTCATCCCTAAGTCTGAAGCTGCGGAGGGTTGTTGTGGTCAAAGTGTAGGACCCTGTCCTTGGCCCTGTTAAACCGCATTCTGCTGTCCTCTGCCCATTGACCCAGCCTGTCCAGATCCCTCTGCAGTGTCTTCCTCCCCTCCAGCCGATGGACAGTCCTCCCCAGCTTGGTGTCATCTGCCACTTTACTATGGGTAGATTTGATCCCCTCATCCATGTCATCAATAAAGACATTGAATAGAACTGGGCCCAGCACTGATTGCTGTGGGACACCACTTCTCACTGGAGACCAACTGGGTGCAGCACCATTCACAACCACTCCCTGTGCTCAGGCGTCCAGCCAGTTTTTAACCCAGCAGAGGGTGCACCCATCCATGCCATGGGCTGCCAGCTTTACCAGAAGGATGCTGTGGGACACTCTGTTGAAGACTTTGCTAAAGTCTAGGTAGACCACATCCACAGCCTTGCCCTCCCCTCATCCACTTGGTGGGTCAGCCAGTTGTAGAATGAAATCAGATCGGTTAGGCGGGATCTTCCTTTCCTAAACTCATGCTGTCTGTGCCTGATCCCGTGGTTGCCTTCTACTTTCTGCTCAATGGCACTCAGGATGATCTGCTCCATAACCTTGCCAGCCACTGAGGTCAGGCTGACCTGGATCTCCCTTCTGGTCCTTCTTGTGGATGGGCACCACACTGGCCAACCTTCAGTCATCTGGGACCTCCCTAGTTATCCAGGACTGGTGATAAATGATGGAGAGTGGCCTAGCTAGCTCTTGTGCCAACTCCTTAAGCACCCTGGGATGAACCCCATCCAGGCCCATAGACTTGTTAGGATCTAAGTGACACAGCAGGTCACTAACTACTTCCTCCGCTATTCCGGGAGGGATATTCCGCTCCCCATCCCTGTGTACCAACTCACAAGCCCCGTTACCCTGATGATGGCCAAGCTTTTTATTGAAGACTGAGGCAAAGAAGGTGTTAAGTACCTCAGCCTCTTCCCTCTCTTCAATTACTGTGTTCCCCCCCTAAGGACTGGAGATTTTCCCTGGCCCTCTTTTGTTATTAATGTCTTTATAAAAGCACTTTTTATTGTCCTTGAGACAGTTTTGGCCAGATTCAGTTCCAACTAAGCTTTTGGATCTCTAATTCTCTTTCTACATGACCTTACAATATCATAGAATCATAGAATCATTAGGGATTGGAAGGGACCTTGAAAGATCATCTAGTTCCATCCCCCTGACACAGCAGGATCACCTAGACCAAGTCACACAGGAACACCTCCGGGCAGGTCTTAAATGTCTCCAGAGAAGTAGACTCCACAACCTCCCTGGGCAGCCCCTTCCAGTTCTCTGTCACCCTCACCATGAAGAAGTTCCTTCTCATACTGATGTGGAACCTCCTCTGTTCCAGCTTATAACCATTGCCCCTTGTCCTATCACACTGAGAAGAGCCCAGCTCCATCCTCCTGACACCCACCCTTCACATATTTATAGACATTAATGAGGCCACCCCTCAGTGTCCTCTTCTCCAAGCTCAAGACACCCAGCTCCCTCAGCCTTTCCTCATCCAGGAGGTGCTCCACTTCAATCATCATCCTTGTTCCTTACGCTAGACTACCTCCAGCAGCTCTACATCCCTCTTGAACTGAGGAGCCCAGAACTGGACACAATATCCCTAAACAATTCCTGATTCATCTGCCCCTCTTTCCAAAGTTGAGACACTCTTGAGTTCTTGCAAAGGCTCCCTGCTCAACCAGGCTGGTCTTCTTCCGTGTTGGCCCGTTTTTCAGCACCCAGGAACAGCCTGTGCCTTTAACATTTCCTTCTTACAGTATGTCCAGACTTCCTGGACTCCTATATCTTTCGGGCAGCCTCCCACAGGACTTTGCCAATCAGCTTCCTGAATAGGCCAAAATTTGCCCTCTGGAAGTCTGATGTAGTTCTGCAGGTTCTTTATAGAATCATAGTTCACAGAATGTGTTGGGTTGGAAGTGACCTCCAAAGGTCATGTAGTCCAACCCACCTGCAACAAGCAGAGCCATCACTCACCAGACCACATTGCCCAGAGCTCCATCAAGCCTGACTTTGAATGGCTCCAGGGATGAGCCTTCCACCACCTCTCGAGGCAACCTGTTCAGGGATCCAGCACCCTCAGATTAAATAACTTTTTCCTGATGTCTAACCTGCATCTATGCTTTTCCAGCTTCAAACCATGACCCATCATCCTATCATTCCCTGCCCTGTTGAACAGTTCTTCCTCAGCCTTCTGATAGGCTCCTTTCAGGGATTGGAAGGTTGCTATAAGGTCCCCTCAGAGTCGCCTTCTCTTCAGGCTGGTCAACCCCAACTCTCAGCCTGTCCTCGTAGCAAAGGTGCCCTCTCATCATTGTTAGTGGCCTCCTCTGGACCCGCCCCAACAAGTCTTTGTCCTTCTTGTTTTGGGGGCTCAAGAGCTGGACGCGGGTCTCTAGATAACGGAGTTGAACTGTGTTTTCCACCAAACATCAACCCCCTTCATTTGCTGCAAACTAGAAAACAGCAAACATGACAAAGCAAGTCCCAGTGGCCCCAAATAAATGACATCAAGAACGTGAAGAGTGACAGATGGGAGGAAACTAGGGCAGTCCTTTGAAAAGACGGAGATTTAGGAACAATTTAAGGCATTCAATTAGTCACTGGAAAAGCAGCAAATGGTTCTTTCACAAGTGCTTAGTCCTGGATGGCAACGTGTGACGCTTTAGCTAATCTGAGTGTTTTCTGCAGAAAACTTTGAAGTTTGGCTTTAAAAAGTTGAAAAGGAAAGTGGCTGCCCTCCCACTCCCCCTCACTCTTCTTTCCCCTCAGTGACTTCAGCTTTCTTCTTCATCTTTCTCCATCTTGGACTCTGGGAATGCGTCAGCTTGCCGCTGAGATGAAACGTTCATCAAGTGTTCATCTGAATCGCTTCTCATCATGAAGAATATTTATGGTGAGTGGGAGGACTCGCCTGGAAGAGACTTGGGAGATTCCTGAACCTAATGAGGACTTGGCTGAACCGCTGTGATTTAGAGAGAACAGGAACAGTCTACAATGGACGTTTCAAACATTTTCTATTTCAGTAACTGTAAGAGCACGCAATGGAACTCAGAATGTCTGTATCACCTCCATCCCAGGAAAGGTGGTGGAACAATGTGTACTAGAGGCTGCTTCCGGGCCCATCAAGGACAGGAGGGTCATTAGGGACAGTCAGCAGGGCTTCACAAAAGGGAAGTCATGCTTGACCAACCTGATAGCCTTTGGTGAGGGCATAACCAGGTGGATGGATGATGGCAGAGCAGTGGATGTGATCTACCTTGACTTAAGAAAGGCATTTGACACGGTCTCTCACAGCATCCTCGCAGACAAACTGAGGCAGTGTGGCCTAGATTTTCGGGTAGTGAGGTGGATTGTAAACTGGCTCCAGGGTAGAAGTCAGAGAGTGGTGGTCAATGGGACAGAGTCTAGTTGGAGGCCTGTGTCTAGTGGAGTGCCCCAGGGATCAGTGCTGGGACCGGTCCTGTTCAATCTATTCATCGATGACTTGGATGAGGGATTGGCATGCACTGTCAGCAAGTTTGCTGATGACACAAAGCTGGNGGTGGGTGTCAGGATGATGGCACTGGGCTGTTCTTGGTGTCATGTAGTGATAGGACGAGGGGCAATGGTTGTAAGCTGGAACATAGGAGGTTCCACATCAACCTGAGAAGGAACTTCTTCACGGTGAGGGTGATGGAGCACTGGAACAGGCTGCCCAGGGGGGTTGTGGAGTCTCCCTCAGTGGAGATATTCAAGACCTGACTGGACAGGTTCCTGTGTGACTTGGTCTAGGTGATCCTGCTGTTGCAGGCGGATTGGACTAGATGATCTTTCGAGGTCCCTTCCGATCTGTAGTGATTCTATGATTCTATGATTCTATGATCTGATTGTTGTGGTGTTGGTTTCTACTGATATGTGGTGGGGAGGAGTGAACTGGAGTGAATTAAAGTGTTTTGAGGCCTTCCTTTCTAAGTTGTTTATCGCCTGCAGATCATAAGGGGTTTTGTCAAACCCTCCCTTTGTGTCTGATGCTTTAGATGGGAGCACTGGGTTGAAATATGGTCAGCATCTCTGACCCACGACATTGGTGGCGAGCGAGGTGAGACACATGGGGCTCCAGAGACAAGGACTCTCACATCACTACACAACAGCGGTTTCACCTCCTGCCACTGCCTAGGAAACAGCAACTTCCTTCATTGAATGGTGTCTGACATCAGGAATAGGGAAGGGATTGTTCCCCTGTACTGGGCACTGGTGAGGACTCACCTTGAGTACTGGGGTCAGTTTGGGGCACTTCAAGTCAAGAAGGATATTGAAGGGCTGGAGCAGGTGCAGAGAAGGGCCATGAAGTGGTGAAGGACATAGACAACAAAGTGAAGGACCTGATCAGGTGAAAGACCTGATGAGGAGTAGCTGATGGATCTGGGGCTGTTCAGCCTGAGGAAGAGGAGGCTGAAGGGAGACGTTATTGCCCTCTACAACCACCTGAAGGGACATTGTAGAGAGGTGGGTGCTGGTCTCTTCTCACAGGTCATTAGTGATACAACAAGAGGGACCGACCTCAAGCTTCACCAGGGGAGGATTAGACTGGACATGAGGAAACATTTTTTCACTGAAAGAGCGGTCAGGGCTTGGAACAGGCTACCCAGGGAGAGGGTGCATTACCCATCCCTGGAGGTGCTTAAAGATGGTTTAGATGTGATGCTGGTCTGGTGGTGACCTTGGTAGAGTAGGGTCATTGGTTGGACTTGATGATCTCAGGCATCTTTTCCAATCTGAATGATTCCATGGTTCTGTGATTCTATGCTCAAACCCTCAAGACCATCCTTAGCTTTGCAATGGGCCTCTATGTACCAGAGATTTCCAAAGTCACTCACCGGGGAGAAAATTCTGATCTGATGCCTGTTGCTTCCTGTCAGTCTGGGTGAATCACGCATACAGTCCATTCAGAAACCTTCCACTTGCTTACGTGAGTCTTGCAACTTCTGCTCGAAACCAGACTGGAAACCGCGGCACAAAGTGGTGCAGAACATCTCATGTTTGTTTCCTTCTAATGCTGAATAAGGATCTTCAGAAAAGGAAGCGGAACAGAGGGAAGGGCACTCATCTTGAAAACTGAGTTTACTTGAATTTGCAGCCAAAAATTCAGCTTTTCTTGATGTTGCTTGGCCTGGTCCACCTCCCTCATGACTTTCTGGGGTCTGGCTGGTACTATAAAGACACATTCATGCTGATAGTATGAATTAGGGGGTTCCTATAGCCTGTTGTCCCACTGCTGCCTGAAAATAGACCCTGATCCTGATATAATGGCTCTGATATTCTTAACTTTGAGGTGAAAGCTGTGGAGCAGTGTATGAGAGGGATAAGTGGGCAGGTCCCACAGAAGAAAGCAGCGTGAGAGAAAGACAAGCTTTATAGAGGGAGGACTGTGAGTGTCATGGTGGAGGGGGCAATGAATGGGAAGGGAAAGGAGGAAGTATGGGAGTGCTGAGTTTCTGGTGGTTGGGGAAACTGATAGACAGGGTGATGCAGAAGGGGAATAGGGTGTTTGCCGTGCTGGAGAGTAGTCACTCGCTTGATGGGGTGATCCTTATAGAGCTACATTTTTCAGTTTTATGCAGCTCATTTACCCCAGTTCTTTGTTCCAGAACTGAAGGAGGAGATTAAACCCTTTAGCAATTATCTCAACACAGAAGCCTAAAGATGAGAAGGCTCCAGGGGATCTTATAGTGACCTTCTGATCCTCAAACGGGGCCTGTCAGAAGACTGGGGAAGAACTGTTCTATAGGGCAAGGGAATGATAGGACAAGGGCTGAAGGTTTGAAGCTGGAAGAGGGTAGACTTAGTTTAGATATCAGAAATAAGTTCTTTAATCTGAGAGGTGGATCACCAGAACAGATTGCCCATGGATGGCCCATAGCTGAAGCCACTGAAGGTTAGGCAGTCTGGTCTGGTGAGTGATGTCCCTACTTGTTGGAGGGGGATGGACCAGATGATTTTTGGAGGTCCCTTCCAACCCTATGATTCCACAAATGCTGTGGTGCCATTTTAAGGAAGAAACAACACTACCGGGGATACTCAACTTAGGAAACACTTTTCTGTCTTTTGAGGGCAGAAAAATCTTTCACATGTGCTTAACACCAGGACCAGAGGCTGACAGGATCTCTACTCCTTCTTCAGGAGCCAGACTGGATAAACTCATGATGTGAGTGCATTTTTAAGTGCATTAGCACAGGTGCACCATTGCATCTCAGCAAGGCAGGGAGGCTATTTCCAAACTGTTGATGCAGAAGAAGCCGAAACAACAGCATCCATCAGACTACCAAGTTGTCACTTGCAAGAAGTATGGAGGCAATTTTTGTTTAAATAAAATTTGCTGGTAAGACAGCAGTGAACACGAGCTAGTCAACATTCTAATAAAATAGTAATGCTGCAAGCTCAGCGGCTCATGAAACATTTACAATCTGCGGCTAGTAAAGTGCAAACAAGAGATTTAAGCACCGCTGTTGCTAGATGAATGGAAACCGGGTAGAAGATTAGTGGGAAGATTATTCCACACAGGTTAGAATGAGGTTCATTAAATGTCTATCAGTTCTCTCGTTTGCTGCAGGAGACAAGGAGGGCTGTGGGATTGCACCTGTTGCAGCAATTCTCCTCTTCAGCACCAGTGTTAAGCCAAATGAGCTCTTCTCTTTGGCTTCTCGTTCCTTTTGTCTCTCTCATCTCCCGACACCAGGCACTTACAGCATTTTTACCACTGAACTCAGGGGTTATTGTTCTTTATATGGGAAGCTGCTTAGGTCTTGGACATGCAGTGGTTCTGGGGGGAGGGATGAAGACAGGACATAGTCAGGAGCCACAGAGGTCTCTGTAAGTACATTGAATTCTAGCTCCCAGATTTCTGCATAAGGCATTGAAAGGAAAGTCTTCACTGTCTGAACTCTCAAATCACTTTGGAAGCTGGAAAACAGAAATCTGAAATCCCAAGTACAACCAGGTATGTTTAATGATGTTTCTTTGCCTACTTGTGATTGCCTTGTGCTAGAAGAGGCTTGCAGGTTTCTTGTGCTTGATCTCAAGGAAATCAAACAAGCTCCTTCTCCAGAAGACTGTTTCTTAGTGATTTCACTTCCAAGCTTCTGGAAGAGAGCAATAAGATCACCTTTTGACTTGCTGCATTTTGACTCATGCCAAGCTATCCAGGAACACAGGGGCAATGCTGCTTTGCAGTGGTGGCCATAAGGACCAGCCTCATAGAATCATAGAATTGTTCACATCAGAAAAAACCTTTGAGATCATCAAGTCCAACCAATACCCCTGCTCTGCCAAGGTCACCACTAGACAAGATCTCTGAGCACCACATCGAAACCATCTTTGAACACCTCTAGAGATGAGCACTCAACCCTCTCCCTGGACAGCCTGTTCCAAGCCCTGACCACTCTCAGTGAAAAAAATGTGTCCTAATGTCCAGCCTAACCCTCCTCTGGTGCAGCTTGAGGCCGGTCCCTCTTGTTGTATCACTAATGACCTGTGAGAAGAGACCAGCACCCACCTCTCTACAGTGTCCCTCCAGGTGTTTCCCCTGAAGGTCTCCCCTCAGCCTCCTCTTCCTCAGGCTGAACAGCCCCACCCACTCCTCATCAGACTTGTTGTTTGGCCCTTCATCAGCTTTGCGAAGGATAACTTCTGAACCACACCAACACTGGGTTTACCCATCAAATTCTTTGCATTTCCCTGAGGCTGCTTTGATATTTGACAGCCAAACCATAAAGCTGTCCCTCATTCTATTGTTATTATTGCTACCAATATTATTGCTGTTAGTAGTAATAAAGACTTCTGGCACAGAATGTGGCGAAGTTACTCTAACTCATCTGTGAGAAGGTTATGCCCTTCCTTTTAAATGAAGGGTTTTTTAGTCAGGACTCGAAGAGGGGACCTTTAAAAGCTGGGTGTTGTCAGCATACAGTGGAGAGAGTTTGTCTATCCTGCTTGGAGAAAGCCTTTACCTGTGTTATTATTTTCTTAGTGAGGCTGCATAAAACTTCTGTTGCATTTAATTCAACCCCAAAACAATTTCTATATTTCATGTCATGGGTAGGAATGAAAATGGAGATAGTTCATCAATGCTGATCTGTGATATAAAAAGAGCTGAGAAGCCAAGGGTATGAGAGTGCATAAAAATGTTTTGTGTCCTGACCAGTACATTGCTTAAAAAAAATTTTACAATCAGCCCCGATTGTTCATTCCTCCCATGCAGAAGATACTCACATATTCATTTTTAAAAGGGCAAATCAACCATAATTCAGTTTATAAACTGTGAAGCTGGTTGCGAATGTCTGGATGAATATTCATTAGAATCTCTTAATCTGCCATCGACGGTGATTCATTAGGCATATGTAAATATCACTCACTTTAATTGCCCCTAAACTGACTTAACATAATATTGTCATTAGCAAATTATTAGTTATTTGTGTAACTAATGGCACGTTATGATGTACATGTTAAATCGCCAAATATACGATTGCAATTATAAGGATGTTTTATGTTGGGTGCTTTGTAAACTATTTGATGAAATATAATGGAGCCAAATCAAATCTGGGATGTTAATAGGACAGTTGTGGAATTTAACTATTATATTTCTACACCTTGGTGACTGCTGGACTACGCGAGACTTTACCTCACCCCTTGCTTCAATGGATTATGGATCAGCTTCGCTTTCCCTGTGTGAGGCTGGTGTGACATTTCCAGGCCTTGTTTTACCTAATGAATTCAGTTCCAATTAGTTATTGGTGAAAGTACCCTAGGTTGCCGTGGTAAGACAGTTCACTGGGTGGATAGAGGGAGGGAGCAGAGATGGGCTTTGCAGCATGGTGATCCTGCTGTTGCGGGGGGATTGGACTAGATGGTCTTTCGAGGTCCCTTCCAGTCCATAGTGATTCCATCATTCTTTGATTTTATGAAGTGTTAATAGCATTTGCTGGGGAGTGCTAGTGTTGTGCAGCATTTATTCTTCTCTAATCCATTCATTTATCAGGGTTTGTATTCTCCTTCTCTCTATGATAGAATCATACAATGTGTTTGGTTGGAAGGGACCTTTAAAGATCATCTAGCCCAACCCTCCCTGCAGTGAGCAGGAACCTCTGTAACTAGATCAAGTTGCTCAGAGCACCATCAAGCCTGGCTTTGAATGCCTTCAGGGATGAAGCTTCTACCACCTTTCTGGGCAACCTGTTCCAGTGTTTCCCCACCTTCCTTGTAAAGAACTTCTTTCTAACAGCCTGCCTAAATCCCCTCTGTTCTAGTTTAAAACCACTGCCCGTTGTCCTGTCGCTGCACACCCTGCCAGGATCGTTTGAACCACCCCCTCTCCAGCACTTTCAGTTGTTAATGCAGTGAACAAGTAATGATGACAAAGTTATAATGGCAAAGCTTTCAATTAATGTTGTTAAAAGGCTCTTGATTACAAGGCTAATAATAACAGGAGTATGTTTGTGCAGAACGGGTGGATGGTTTGTGTCTACATGTAAATATGTTTACGAATGTGTTAGTGTTTACAGCCCCAGGAATTTAAAAAGGGGCTGGTTCCCATTGCCACCTAACTATTCAACATGCATTTCATACTTTATTTCTTTAAAAAGTGTTTATTAGAGAGCATTCACAGGTTCAGAGAGTAGCAGGGTGGAGGAGACCTCAAGGATCATCTAGTCCAACCTACCAAGCTAAACACAGAGTTTAAATTAGATGTCCCAGCAGCCTGGGTCTTGAAATGTTGCCCAGGACCTAATGGAAACGTCACTAAAGCTGTGGGGTTTTCACTGGGTTGGTTTAAACAGTGGAGAAAACACAGAGAAAGGATTTGAATGTGACTTAGATTGTATTTATTCAACTTAATTCAGTTAGAAACAGATTTATGATAAACCACTCTGGTAAAGTAATTGGAAAGCAGAAAAGTAATTGGAAAGCAAAGTACAAGGATCTCACGTGCAATTGTGTACAGATTTAATGGAGATAGCCCATATTTTTTTGCAGACATCCCCTAAAATTTGCTGCTATGGGGTCTGACCCAACTCCCCAGTGTACAGTGAACCTTTGGAACTAATCAAGAAAGTCCAGCTACTATTCAGTGGGTATTTGCGAGAAACTCCTGGCAAATTAATTGCAGAATAATTCCCATAAATTATTGTCAGGGTAATATTGAGTAATGAATCAAGCAAGAGGAAAGGACACATTATTAGATAATCTGCTCAGTCCTAAGAGAAGCATAAATAATGCTCAATAAGGGTAAAATAAATCGCACACAGGGATTGCTCAGCCCCATCTCAGATCTCACTGAAGGCAGTGGGAATACTCCTCCGTGTCTGGTGTGGGTGGAATAGGAAGAAGGGAGGCGAGATAGGCTGAAAAATGGGCTGTGGTCACAAATGTGTCTCCGAGGCAGAGAGAAATGTCAGGAGGTCATGAGTGTTTCAGGGATGGCAGCTGTCAAACCTTCCTCCAGTGTCAGGCTTTGATAACCCTGTTTCAGGATCTGCTGAGTTCTGCAGAGAGTCCCAAAGACTTCCAGGCTCTTCTCAATGTTATCTAGTGATAGGACAAGGGGCAATGGGGTGAGCTGGGACATAGGAGGTTTCATAGAGATATTAGAAGGAACTTCTTCACAGTGAGGGTGACGGAGAACCGGAACAGGCTGCCCAGGGGGTTGTGGACTCTCCTTCTCTGGAGACGTTTAAAACCCGCCTGGATGTCTAGCGGTTAGGCACTAGGAGAAAGGGCTGGACTGGATGACCCTGGAGGTCCTTTCCAGCCATGATGATTCTATGATTCTAAGATTCTATGTCTTCCTGTGCGACTTGGTCTGGGTGATCCTGCTGTGGCAGGGGGATTGGACTAGATGATCTTTCAAGGTCCCTTCCAATCCCTAATGATTCTATGATTCTGTGACTTCTGGTCTTGCAACTGAATACTGGAAGCTTTTGGTGAATGGAAGAGGAAGAAAGACATCAGGTCTTGGGATCCAGTGTGGTGCTGCTCTATAGCACCCCAGGCCAAATTTTAGCCCTATCACTGCAAAATCTAGAATGGATCAGACTTTGCTATAGCGTTGTAGAATTGCAGCGTCGTAGAATTGTTAAGGTTCACAGAATCACAGAATCAGAGAACGTTAGGGACCTCAAAAGATTGTCCAGTCCAATCCCCCTGCCACAGCAGGATCACCTAGACCAAGTCACACAGGAACACCTCCAGGCAGGTCTTGAACATCTCCAGAGATGGAGACTCCACAACCTCCCTGGGCAGCCTGTTCCAATGCTCTGCTACCCTCACTGTGAAGAAGTTCCTTCTAATATTTATATGGAACCTCCTATGTTCCAGCTTAAGTTGACAGAAACTTAAAAGATCATCCAGTCCAACCATCAGCCAACCCCATCATGCCCACCCAGCCATTTTCCTCAGGACCACATCTGCATGTTTTTTGAACACCTCCAGAGCCAGCAACTCCACTCCCTCCCTGGGCAGCCTGACCACTCTGTCGGTGAAGAATTTGTTCCTAATGTCCTCCCCTGGCACAACATGAGCCCATTTCCTCTTGTTCTGTTGCTGCTTCTCCTTCTGCAAAGCACAGATAGTGTCTGCAAAGAGACACAGACTTGTGGTTACAAAATGAGCTCTTTTGAGAGATTCCAGGCAACTGCTGTGAACATATGAAATCATTTGTGTTATTTTTTGGAGTGATTTCTTCCTGCAAGGTTGATTTTCTAGATTCATGCCATACCAGCAGTTGCATGGCTGCCACAGAGGGAACAGGCTTCATCAGTATGAGGGTGGAGACTGAAAAATCTGTCAGAAAAGGTACATGGGCTACATTGTAGGAGGCCTCCTTAATGAAGAGCTTAGATAAAAGTGAATCGGCTGTGGCTGTTTGCACACGTAGGACAAGAAGTTTGCATTGATGTTAGTTGTTAATTAAAAAGGAAAACAACAAGACGATGGTTTTTTATTATGTTAGAACATTTGGGTTGCTTGTTAGAATTCTTTCTGGCTAATAAACCACCTGCCAGATTAAAAAGAAATAACAATATAAAAAATGTAGCATGATGATTAAATATGATTTAAGATTGTTTTTAAATCTGAGTGCCTGCAGCACTGGTTAAGAGGCACAGACCTGAAAAATGTACTTAGCAGGAAGAGGAAAAATGTCTGGGAAACAAACATGTGAAGTAATTACAATGAAAGAATAAATGTCTCGTTGAAATTTTCCTCGGGTGATGCAGTATGTTGGTAGGGTCCTGGAGGCACAGGTTACAAAGCTGAGCAAGATGCCTGGAAGGAAAGCAACCACTTTGATTCCAGTCAAAGCAGTACGTTAGTGCTGCCTCTTGTGCTGAGCATGGAATGTGAGTTTTAGCAGTAGATTCAAGTTATTAGACACGTTCTTCTTCAACCAGCTGTACTGAATGAACTAGTGAATGAAGACGCTCATTCTGGTCAGAGAAAAGGTCTAGATGTGCGTGTTGAGGAAGGTTTGAAGTGCTGTCATGACGTAAACAGCTTCTTACACTGACCTCCTGCACACAGGTGAGAGCTGGAATTCCTTACTGGTGATCTCCTTCCCTCCCACACATCTCTGTGACACTTTGCAAAAGAGTTTGAATTCTTAGAAGGGATAGATAATCCCTCAAAAATATAAAAGTAAATTTTCACTTCCTGATGTGTTTGGAGCACACCTGTAGGTTGTGCTTGGTGTTGTTCTTCTCAAGTGTTTGACACTTCAGTGCTAACATCACCACGGTGCTTCTCAGTTGTGCTCTCTTCCTTCTTGCAGGAAATTTCCAGCCATTGAAACCTAGAATAATTCTGGTTGGAAAAGGCCCTTGAGCTCATCAAGTTCAAACAAGAACTCTACTCTATAAAGGTTACCACTAGACCAGACCTCTAAGCACTTGTGGTGGGTTCAGGACCACAATTCAATATCAAAGAAAGGAAAGCAAAGCAGTGAGGTCTCAATGGCATCTCGGATAAAATTCACCAGACAATCGATGGCTTAGGGAAACTCCAGAAAGATTTATTAACAGTAACTATACACAGAAAAGGTTATGCAAGACGGTGCATACAAACTGGAAACTCTGTCATTAATGCCCTCACAGAACCTGAGAAAGTAGAATGGTAAACCACTCCAGTTTGGGCCTTGGATCTTCTTCTAATTTAGAGACCTGGGAAGGAAAACATGTCAGTCCGGGATGGCCTGAGTTTCTCAGCGCCCACACCTGCATCCCTCGGTGCAGCAGACATACATCTCAATGCTCTCGGGATGGCCTGAGTCTCTCAGTGCCCACATCTGCATCCCTCGGTGCAGCCGCATGCATTTCAGCGTGGCTTCTCCAGCTCAACGCATAGGGATGGCCTGACTGATCAGCGCCCACACCTGTATCCCTCTATACAGCTGCATGCATTCTCAAAATACCCAGTCTCTGTCTTTCACATCCAAGGTTTGAGGATTCTCCGGTCCTCCTGCTTTCCTTAGCGAAGCACGAAGGAGCTCTCCCCCAAACCCAAGCGCTGCCAGTCCTTTCTCAGCGGCAGAAACGACAGTCTCTCCTCCTGCTGATCACTATTTCCAAAAACGCGGCAGCCCAGTCACAGGGCCCCAGCCGCGTGCGGGGTCCAACATGGAGACCGACCGCATGGCGTCAGCAGGGCCGCACCCCCCCACACTCCACACGTGGCCGAGAGGGTCTTCCAGACCTCCTCTCCTCTCCTCTCCCTCCCCTGTCTCAGCTCCAGGGGGAAGAGGAGTAGCCCAGCTCACCGATGCTGAAGGCTGTCCGTGGTGGAGGGGTTGTGATGGCATTTCTGCACCAGTCTTGCTTCTCCAGTCCAGGGGCAGTGCGGCGGCGATCACCGGCGGCACCGCGCTGCCGCGACGGTGGGAACTGCGTCGGTCCGCGGCTTTTTCTCCGGTCTGGGGCCATTACTTCTTAGGTCCAGGCGGTGATGCAGCAAGTTTCTGCCGGGGTCGCTTCCAGACCCCGCGGCAGCAGGTGCCTGCCGGCAGTGGGGTCAGGCGGGAGCCGCGGTTCTCACCCCAGAGCCGCTGTCCTCACCCCCCCCACCGCCTGTTCCCGGGGCAGTGGGGGGGCGCTCCCCTCAGGGCCACAGCCCGTGAAAAGAGAGAGCGAACAAAGACCCTGCCCCGGTTTTTATAGGCTTCCACAGCCCGCCTTTCAGGGGCAGGTCCCAGGACAGACGCCTCCGGGGTGGGGGGTCCTGTGACCTGTGCAACCGGAGTAGGTCCCCCAGAACACAACAAAACTTTTCTTCCTCATGAAAGCATTTCTACAGGTTCTAGCAGTTCTCAAACTGCAACAGCACTACATCTAAACAATCTTTGAATACCTCCAGGGATGGGGACTCAGCCTCCTACCTGGGCAGTCTGTTTCAAAGCCTGACCACTCTGTCAGGGAATAAATGTCCATCCTAATCTTTCCCTGGTGCAATTTGAGGCCATTGCCTCTTGTTTTATCATTAATGACCTGTGAGATGTGGCCAGCACCCACCTCTCTACTGTAGAAAGTGAACATGGCAGTCCCTTGGGAGAGGATGTATCTCACCAACCCATATCCAAAAGCAGAGGACTTGCAGAGCCTTCTCCTATTGCACCATGGATTTCCTCAGGTTCTGCAGCAGAGGTTTTAACCCTCATAACTCTTTGTGACTTACAAACATCCTTGGAGTTGCTCCGGTCGACTTCATAGTTTGTCGTTTCCCAACAAGACAAGAAGCAGTGCTCCCTGCCATTGCACAGGATAGAGATCCAGCTTCTAGGCTCTGGTTTGTGAGAGCAAAACCAGACCTGCACCAATCCTGCAGGATTGTACAACTTCTTGTGACACTGCACTACATGGCCACAAAATCATAGAATGATAGAATTATAGGATTGGAAGGGACCTCCAGAGGTCATCTAGTCCAACCCCCCTGCAACAAGCAGGGACATAACTCACCAGACCATACTCTTTTCTAATGAATAAAACTGGAAAATTGCATTTTAGATTGAAACAGTGTCTGCAGAACAGATCATAGAGAAGATGCAGATGGAAAGCCCAACCACATGTGGAAGATCTGCTGGTACTTCCAGTCTAAAGCAGGCAGGTGGGAGGAAGCAGAGAGAAACCACTAAGGCTACAGAGCTTGCTTTAGAGTCTCCATGGTACCTCCAGCTTCAAACCAGTTCTCCAGAGCCAGTTTCTGAACATGCAAAGTCAAGACAATTATATTTTCATGCTTTTGTAAAGTTCATCTTTCACATCTACAGCTACAGTGCAATGTAAAAGCTGCTCATTATTATAATGATCCTTTCTGTGAGTAGGTGTACACAAGCATCTAACTTTGGGTTGCTTTTAATGAGGAATACTTGAAGTGGTGATGCAATGGCTGCAGCAGGTTGCTGCCATTAATCTAAGACATTGGGACACCACTGTAGATGGATGCCCATGATGGAAAATTGACACCAAGGTTCACAATTTTGGTTTATGAATAAATCTCTTGGGATCCAATCTTGCAGAGCTTACAGAAACAGGGATCACACTTGGAATATTGTTGTCCAGTTCTGGGGCACTGAGTTCAAGAAGAACAGGGAACAGCTTGAAAGAGCCCAGCACAGAGCCACAGGGATGATTCAGGGAATGGAACATCTCCCTGATGCGGAAAATCTGAGGTCTTTTCAGCTCAAGAAACTGAGGCGTGTCCTCATTAGTGTTTATAAACATGTAAAGGGCAGATGTTAGGAGGATGGAGCCAGACCCTCCTCGGTGGTGTCCAGTGACAGGACAAGGGGAAACAGGTATAAGCTGGAGCAGAGGAGGTTCTGTGTGAAGAAAAATGCAAAGCTTTTTCACTATGAGGGTGACAGAGCCCTGACACAGTCTGCCCAAAGGGGTTGTGGGGTCTCCTACTCTGGACACATTCAAAACCCCCTGAATGCAGCCCTGTGTGACCTCCCCTAGGTGATCCTGCTCTGACAGGGAGGTTGGACTAGAAGCTGGAATGAGTCCAGAGAAGGGCAACTTGAATGGTAAAGGGGCTGGAAGAGAAACCTTTGAGGAGAGGCTGAGGGAGCTGGGTTTGTTTAGCCTGGAAAAGAGGAGGCTCAGGGGTGATCTTATCGCTGTCTGTAACTATCTAAAAGGTGGTTGTAGTCAGGCAGGGGTTGGTCTTTTCTCCCTGGCTACTGGAGACAAGACAAGGGGTCATAGTCTTAAGCTCCATCAGGGGAGGTTTAGACTTGACATTAGGAAAAGATTTTTCACTGAAAAAGTGATCCGGTTTTGGAATGGGCTGCCCACAGAGGTGGTTGAGTCGCCGTCCCTGGAAGTGTTCAAGGTTAGGCTGGATGAGGTGCTGAGTGGCCTGATCTAGATGTTAGGATTACTGGGTTTATTTGGATTTAGGTTGGACTGGATGATCTTTAAGGTCTTTTCCAACCTTATCATTACTGTGATACTGTGATACTGTGATCTCGAGGTCCCTTCCAACCCCTAAAATTCAGTGATTCTGTGTCTGCTCAGACAGTCCTCGTGCCTGTGGAGTTTGAATCACCCCAAATCAAACCCATTCAGGTGCGATACACTGAAACCCCAAATCGCTGTAGATTAGAATTCAGCAGAGAACTTTGCAAAATGCCAAGAGGTGACCTTTTATTTTCTGAGGCCTCTCAGGCAATTGTTAGGACCTTGTAACAAATGCTTCGTGCCATTTAACTAAGGAATGACATATCTCTGATATGCAAATTTTTACAGCGCAGCAATTAAGCGGTTTAGAATTTTACGAGGGTGTTTGGGCTTTAGACAACAACAACAACAAAAAAGAAGGGCCAATAAAGGGCTGTGATGGATGGGCTAATCCCCACTGGAAATATACCATGTAATCTCGCGGAGACAATGCATTATGGATAGCATCATCATTATTGGTTGTTAATATCTCCACCTCCTCCTCCCATCCCTCCCCTCCCCGCAGGCTCCCCATTGCCTGCTCCCAGCCCGATGACAACTGCATGGCTGCCACATTGTCGGGGGCACAGGCCTGGGATACAGATGGGAAAGTTGGGCCATTGCAATCTGCTGCACGCACGGACGGCAGTGAAAAGGGGGCTTGCAGCGAGGCAGCTTGTCAGCAGGGGACGGGGCTGGGGGCCATATGCCTCTCTTCTTCCCCCTTCTGTCACCGAGTCTGCTGCTGCATCCTGCTGTCGGGGGACACTTTAATGATGAACATGTTTTAAACAGTTTTGCTTATTTAGTGACAGCTTTGTGAGGAGGGGGAGTCTTAATTGGACCCTTTTCCATGGATTTGTGAGGTGGGGGGTGTGTTTTTCTGCAGGCATTTGTCCATCCGTGGATGCATCCACTGCTTTTTCTGCTGCAGCAGGGTGCTGGGTGCAGCTCTCTGTGGTCCTTGTGCCTCACCATCCTGCACTCACTACAAAGGACCCATTGCTTTTACTCCCTGCGCCACGAGCCAGCCATCACTCGGCTTACAACTGCGTATCAGTCTGTGAACAGGAAACATTAGCAGTGTGCAGCTTTTACACCATTTCAAGCATGGTGAGAGAGAATTATAGAATCACAGAGTGGTTTAGGTTGGAGGGCACCTCAGAGATCATCCAGTTCCAGGCCCCCTGACATGAGCAGAGACACTTTCACCAGACCAGCTTGCCCAGACCCCCATCCAGCCTGCCCTTGAACACTTCCAGGGAGGGGACATCCACAAACTGTGAGCTGTGAGAGGGTTTGATCCCGAAGCAGGAGGATATTTGACTTGGAAATGTGGTATCAGGAGGTTTAACTGGGAGGTTTAAGGGCTGGGAGGTTTAACTCTGATTTTAAAAACATCTTGTACAAGTAAAAGGAGAAACATCTCTGACTGCTGCTTCAGGTGCCAAAGTAAAGTATTTTAAAGCCTGAAGTTACTGCCTTCCTTTTTGTTCACTGTCTTAGAGTCAAATAAGGCTTCTTTTTTTCCTCATCTGTTCTACTCCTGAGTAGTCTGCTACTGCAGGATTGCTTTTTAAAAACAGAATAAGGGTCTGGGAGAAATGGGTTCTGTTACATCATTGGAGAGGTTTAGGTGAGCAGAAATTCCATCAGTAGATGGTGTAACCAAAGGTAATCAACAATAACTTTACTAAAAATAAATAAATACATGTGACCTTGTTGTCCTCTCTGTGGAAAACCCCTTGGCTGGGGGATTCTGAGAAGTGTGGAGATTCACTGGCAGGGATCTTCAGACTGGCAAGACTGTGGGGCACGGGGAGGGGGAAGTAGGTTTGCTGGGGCAAAATCAATCCCTCCAACAACATCGAGGCCTTCCATCAAGTGTGATTGACCTCTAGGTCCTGCAAAAAAAAGAACAGTTTGTGTGGAAAACACTGTTGTAGCACGAAGTTGGATCTCCCACACCCTCCTCCTGAAAGCTCTTCCCCTAGCATCATCCATCCTTCTCACAGAGAAGACTTTCCTCACCCCTGCCATTTGGCTATAAGAGGCCTTGAACGGGCATTAGTCTGCTCCTTTTCTTCAGGCTCCCAGAGAACTGTCCTGCCACTCAACCACTTTGCTTTCCCTGTCCTGTCCCTTGCTATTTCAGTGAAAAAATTGCTGAGGACAGCAGCTGAAATCAACAGCTAGATGGGCAGCTGGATAGATGTGTTGGTACCTGGATGGAACAGAGATGCAGACAAAGGGTCGAACAGACAGACAGTGTCATGAATGATGTGATGTATTGGCATGGATTGTAACCATGAATTCCTTTTCTAAGCTGGGAACGGTGACAACGAGCTGTCCTGTTTCAAGCCTTACACCCCAAATGAAGACGAAACACATCTTCTAAAGCCATCCCTGGAGGCTAATTTCTGTCTTGAGAAACAAGACCTGGTGTCGTGCAGTGAGTTTATGACAGGATGTGCCAAAATAGAAATCCTGCACAGCCACTGGTTTGAGAACAGGTATAAACGTGAAGCTCTTGAAACTTTGGGATTCTTTGACTCTGACATTGGTCTTTTCCACAAGGTTTCTTGAAAAGGCCCAGTCCTCTCTGCAGCACAGTGGAGCCGATCAAAGGAAAAGGAGTGCTGCTGAGCAGTGAGTCTGTCTAGCTTTGAAGAAGTGACATAAAAGAAATGAGAGAACCCCTGTAACGTTTATGTTTTGAAATATGGCAGGACATGCAGAAAAGCAGCCCCTTGTAGGACAGCAGACAAACTGTGCTAGGGGAAGGATGAGTAAGACACCTAAGCAGTAATTTCCACTTTGTCTCTTTCACTCCTGTGAGGAAGAATCTCACTGAGAACCACTGCAGTTCCAACCAATGGTGAAAAGACTCCCAGAAGGGTTGGTCACTTAGTCCTTGGGACATCTTGACCATGTTGTTTCCTTCCAGCTGCTCACCAAGACAACTCTCTACTTGGCAAATGCCTAACCCAGTCTTAACACAAGTCAAGATGATGTCCTTGAATCATAGAATCATAGGATCACTAGGGATTGGAAGGGACCTCAAAAGATTATCTATTCCAATCCACCTGCCACAGCAGGGTCACCTAGACCAAGTCACACAGTCAGTCTGGGTTAGAAGGGACCACAGGATCATCCAGTTCCAACTCCCCTGCCATGGGCAGGGACTCCCCACCCTAGATCAGGCTGGCCAGAGCCCCATCCAGCCTGGCCTTAAACACCTCCAGGGATGGGGCCCCAACCACCTCCCTGGGCAACCCATTCCAGGCTCTCACCACTCTCACAGTGAAGAACTTCCTCCTCA
This sequence comes from Rhinopomastus cyanomelas, assembly GCA_013400115.1. NCBI lineage: Eukaryota > Metazoa > Chordata > Aves > Bucerotiformes > Rhinopomastidae > Rhinopomastus > Rhinopomastus cyanomelas. The sequence goes on along the minus strand of VXBP01001338.1, from coordinate 123,182 downwards.
CATCCACTCTAAATCTACCCATCTCCAGCTTTGCTCCATTCCCCCTAGTCCTGTCACTACCTGACATCCTAAATAGTCCCTCCCCAGCCTTTTTGTAGCCCACTTCAGATACNGCAAACTTGCTGAGGGTGCACTCAATGTCTCTGTCCATGTCACCAACAAAGATGTTGAACAAGACTGGTCCCAGGACTGATCTCTGAGGGACTCTGCTTGTCACTGGCCTCCACTGGGACATGGATCCATCAACAACCACTCTCTGGGTGTGGCCATCAATCCAGTTCTTTACCCATCTAGTGCTTCACTCATCAAAGCCATGTTCCACTAGCTTGGAGACCAGAATGTGGTGATGGACAGGCTTTGCTGAGATCCAGGTAAATGACATCAGTGACTCACCCCTCATCCATTAAGTTTGTGACCTGTTCATAGAATCTTTCTCGGCTGGTACAACCCAGAGTCCAGCTCCTCACAAGAGGGGTAACTGATACTGGACTAGATGATCTTTTGAGGTCCCTTCCCATCCCTAATGATTCTATGATCCTGTGATTCTAATCTCTGGCATGGGGCACCATTCACTACCAGTTGTCAACTCCACATTCCTGCAGTGGCAAGTGTAAAGTGGTGAAGCCTGGGATCAACTGCAGGTATATAATTGCTGATCCTGAGTGGAGATGAAAGAAATTACTGTGTCCAGTTCTGGACCCCTCAGTTCCAGAAGGACACGGGGCAGCTGAAGGGAGTCCAGCATAGAGCAATGAGGATGATGAAGGAAGAGGAACATCTCCCTTATGAGGAAAGGCTGAGGGAGCTGGGTCTCTTTAGCTTGAAGGAGAGGACACTGAGGGGTGACCTCATTGATGTCTATAAATATTTGAAGGGGGGTGTCAGGAGGATGGACCCAGGCTCTTCTCAGTGTCATCTAGTGATAGGACAAGGGGCAATGGGTGTGAGCTGGAACATAGGAGTTTCCATATAAATATCAGAAGAAACTTCTTCCCAGTGAGGGTGACAGAGCACTGGTACAGGCTGCCCAGGGAGGTTGTGGTGTCTTCTTCTCTGGAGACATTTAAAACCCACCTGGACATGTTCCTGTGTGACTTGACCTAGGTGATCCTGCTGATGCAGGGGGATTGGACATGATGATCTTTCAAGGTGCCTTCTAATCCCTAATGTTCTGTGATTCTGTGAACTTGGTGTTCAGTACAAAGACTTAGTGGCACCCACATCATGGAGAATCATAGAATAATCTAGGCTGGAAAAGACCTTGAAGAGCATTGAATCCAACCACTAACCCAGGTGTCCCAAGATCACCACTAAACCCTGTCACTAAGCTCAGATATGCACGACTTTTAAACACATCCAAGGATGATGATTCAACTGTTCCAAGACTTGATGATTCTTTCAATACAGACATTTTTCCTAATGTCTTGGCACTTGGAAACATTCCCCTCAGTGTGTTGGTACAAGCAAACACCGGCATTGGCACTGTGTTACTGCTTTATAGCTTATAGCAGTAAAGGATCTGAGAGGATGGTTGATGCTTGTTTGCAGTAATGAAAACTTAGAGATGTCTTTGAGACACAGAGGTTGCCAAAAAGTACTTGGGAAAGCACTGCCACAGCAATCGCAAGTCACAGGTCACAAGATGATTTGCAGCACAAAGAAAAGGGGACATTGCTCATTTTTTGTAATCTTCATATAATGGTCCTTAATATTTGAACAAACCTCTGCATTTGTTTATGTAGACAATATATATTAGAGCAACCATCCGGTCCCTGAAAAGGGCCTATCAGCAGGCTGGGGAAGAACTGTTCAAGAGAGCAGGGAACAATAGCATGAGGGTTAATGGTTTGAAGCTGGAAAAGGGTGGATTTGTGTAGGACAACAGGAAAAAGTTCTTGAATATGAGGGTGCTGGATCCCTGGAACAAGTTGCCTGGAGAGGTGGTGGAAGCCTCACCCCTAGATGCGTTCAAAGTCAGGCTTGATGGGGCTCTGGGCAATGTGGTCTGGTGAATGATGTCCCTGCTTGTTGCAGGACTAGGTGACCTTTGGAGGTCCCTTCCAACACTATGATTCTATGATAATATCTCTACAATTCTCTGTATAGAAAATATATTTCTCTGAATCGTAGAATCATTAGGGGTTGGAGGGGACCTCGAAAGATCATCTAGTTCATAGCCCCTGCCACAGCAGGATCACCTAGACCAAGTTGCACAGGAAGAGATCCAGGTGGGTTTTAAACATCTCCAGAGAAGAAGACTCCACAACCCCCCTGGCCAGCCCTTTCCAGTGCTCTGTCACCCTCTGTGAAGTTACAGTACAGCTGCATCTTCAGTGGGTGTTGCTTTCTGTTTTTCATTCTTGCATTTTGTGCAGTTGATGTCATAGCATCCCAGTTTTGATTGCTTTGCATGAAGTCGCTCTTCTTTCCTTCCTTGCTAAACATGGGATATAAGGAGAGTTAATTTCCATGATAGTGGCTGCAGAGAAGATATTTCTGTGGCTTGGAATGAGAGAAGGTATAAGTTTGTAACAGGTTAGACAGATAATACATGAGACAGTTTCCATGCCTCGAGCCAAATGAAGTATTTCCTGATTTAGTTAGAAGCAGTAATTTTACCTGCTGTCACAACACAATGTCAGTGCCAACTAAAAACATTTGTCATTGCAATGGCTGAACTTCTCTCCTGACACATGCTCATACCAAATGTTTGCTGTGCTTTTTGAGGACCACAAATGTGGACTAGGCTGAGAACATCAGCTTCTCCCATTTCTAAGACACAGGGAAGGTGGCTCTTTCAAATACATTGACATAAACCAGTATGTTTGCTCAGGACAGTTAATTTTTAATGCGGGTTGCATTATCACCTGCGCTGCCACCCTGAGAATAACAGAAAGCCAGAAAAGAAAGATCAAAAACTCTGGGACTTTCCAGATCCTAGAGGTCATAAATATGTTTTTGTTTAAGAATAAGTAAATAACAAATACGATGAAAGCTAAAAGGAGGCCAGGGTGTATACAACATTTTCTGTAATCACAGATTCATTAAGGTTGAAAGGATCTCTAAGGTCATCAAGTCCAACACCTACATGACCTTTGTGGTTGGACTTGGTGATCTAGGATGTCCTTTCCAACCATGACTATTCTGTGATTCTGTGACCACTAGACCATGTCCCAAGGTGCCACATCTACTCGCCTTGTGAACATCTCCAGGGATGGGGACTCCACTACCGCTCTGGGCAGTCTGTTCCAATGTTTATGTACTCTTTCACTAAAGACATTTTTCCTAATTTCTGATCTGAACTTGCCCTGGTGTGACTTGTGGCCATTTCCTCTGGTCCTGTCAGCAGTTATTTGAGAGAAATGGCCAAAATAGTGGGAAGAAAGGTGGCAAATTTAGCACTAAGCAAACACAAATTCTCTCCTAATGGTGTGAGTGACGCATAACTTCGTGTGGATTTCATTATCTCAAGATCCTGCCTAAGAGCCTGATGGAATCGTGACACAAGTATCATAGGAATCATTAGGGATTGGAAGGGACCTTGAAAAATCATCTAGTCCAAATTCCCTGCCACAGCAGGATCACCCAGACCAAGTTACACAGGAACAGATCCAGGGGGGTCTTAAACATCCCCAGTGAAGGAGACTCCACAACTCCGCTGGGCAGCCTGTTCCAGTGCTCCCTCACCCTCACTGTGAAGACATTCCTTCTCATATTGATGTGGAACCTCCTCTGTTCCAGCTCACACCCATTGCCCCTTGTCCTATCAGGTTACAAATGAAAAAATGAAATGATCATGAGTTTCTAAAGCCCAGCGTGGCCTAAATCACTGCAACTGCAAAATACCAAGTGGGTTAGTTCTTTAAATGTCACCCCAGGCTTTTTTTTGGTGGTTGTTGTATAAGAGGGGATATTGGGTTGTAGAACCCAGTAGTCTTACCCAGGTTGATAATTTATGTGCACCTCTGTTCACAAGGGTGTGCAGCAACAGGATAAGGGCCTGTGGATTTAAGCTAGAACAGGAGAGATTTGGATTGGATGTTAGAAAAATGTAGTTTACGATGAAGGTGGTGAAACACTGGAACAGGTTACCCAGAGAGATGGTAGAAGCTCCAGCCCTGGAGACATTGAGAGTCAGGCTTGATGGGGCTCTGATAAACCTGATCTAGTTACGGACATCTGTTGTCTGCAGGATGGTTGGACTAAATGAGCTAAGGACTCAGGGACTAAGGTCCCTTCCAGCCCAACCCGTCCTATGATTCTATGATCTTGATCAAATCTGGACCTGTTCATCTTTCTGTTTGTTGTTCTGAGGAAAAAGAAATCAATAACCCGGATACCCAGGTCATTTAGCACAGACTGCTGCAAGTATCTAATCATGATGCTGTCACTCAAAGACTCAAATGCAGCCTGTATCAGTCTGTACATGCTGGGGGAAAAGGAAGCGGGTTGGTGTTCTTTCATACCAGTGCAAAAATGATGCTTTTAGCTGCAGCGTTGCATCAGGAATCCTCTTACCTGCGTGTTTGGGGTATAATGTAACTGTGCTCACAAAGTTACAGCAGGATTTTCACTACAACAAGAAGGATAACTTCATTCCCAGCCAACAAAATTAACTGTATTTGTTATCCATCTTTTGATGTCTCTGAATTGCTTCATGTATCTGGAGTCAGTGTTGTTGACTTCCCCCCTCCACAGCAGAGGGAAAGCAATTTGTAGTTAGGATTAAGGGTGAGACAACTACCTGGAAAGACGTGAAAAAACCATGTGAAGGCAGAGTGGTAACTCAGGTGAATCCCCACAGCTCCCACTACAATCATGTATAAACTGGGATGAAGGCGAAAAGGGTAAGGTAGGGTTTTCTGAAAAAAGATAGTGAGGCACAGTGAGGTAACGATGAGGTGGGATGAAGATGAGGAGGCTCAAGTGAATGCCAGCATCCCATAGCAAAGCCAGGCTGGCCAGGAAAAGCTGAACACAACACTCAGATTCTTTTAATTCTGAATCATTCAGCTGACCATGATTTAATGCCCTTAGATTTATACCCTCCAATTTCTTGCTCTTCATTCACTTGTCTCATGCTCCTGCACATTCCTGAGCCTGCTGCACTAAGCAAATCAATTCCAAATTGAACTTAGTCACAAGGTGACAGAGAGGCAGGGGTGGTGATGATCAGGCTGGATGGAGCTCTGGGCAATCTGGTCTAGTGAGTGATCTCCTGCTTGTTTCAGGGGCTTGGACTAGATGATCTTTGGAGGACCCAATACATTCTATCACTCTACGATTCTGTAATGGACAGCAGGGAAGTGTTGAGGGGAAAAATAGTGAGGAGGGTGGAAGAGCACTGCTCCTGCATCCCTCAGCTCCCACCTGCGGGTACCAAGACTCTGGCCTGAAACAGAAACTCTGCAAGTGGAGACAGCACCTGGGTGTCGTGTATCCTCCAGTGAGGCCGATAGCTCCTGCAGTCAATAGATGGCACTGCTTGGTTTGGTCTTACTTCATTTACGCAGGTTTGGGGTGACGGGCTTCCAGTTGCTGGAGTTAGCAGCCTCACCAGGCTCGGCTCTACCTGCTCTGATTTTATTAAGTAGCTGCTATTAAAGCAAGCAAGCAAAGACACCCCTCTAAAAAGGACCTTCTTGTATCCCCTCAGCATTGAAGCACAGTGAGCAACAACCTCCTTCTCCTCCCTGCAGAGGTAAAACCACAACTCCTGATCTCAAACCACCCCCTTTTCTCCTGTGAGCTGATCTGCTGGGACGTGTGTAGCATCTGGCAGGTCCTGAGGGCTGGTGCAGGGTTTGTGACTGGTGTTGGGCTGCTTGGCACAGGAGAAGGACAAAACCTGTGCTTAACAGGTGGAGTGACCTGCAGATGGGTTATATGGGCGTTATATGGACTTGCAACAGGGGTGTTATATGCACTTGTGACAGCCCACCTGAGCTAATGTGACATCATCAGGCTGTCCAAGAAGACCTGCTCCTGGCTCAAATTGATCAAGGATGCAAAAAGTGGACACAGTATCTATTCTTCAAATATTTCTATTATTAACACAAATAACTTGGAATTTGTAGGCTGCATTAGCCCAGTGGGCTACACCCAGTTCTCATGGCTTTCCCCCACCTCAGCATGCCTGAATCCATTTTGCTCACGTTTGCTTGACCAGATTATTCATGATTAGTGTGGGCAGGCACAGCTTGGTGAGGTAGTGTTTACTGAACAAAATGTAGGCACAATTCATCTGAAAAAAGCAGCCAGTTTAGAAGACCATAGATTTTAGGAGGAAATTCCTCACTATGAGGGTGCTAAGGCACTGGTACGAGTTGCTCAGGGAGGTTTTGGATGCTTCATTTCTGTAAGTATCCAAGACTGAGATGGATGGGGTTGTGGGCATCCAGTTTGCTCAACTTATCCCTAATCCAGTCCTCATCAGCCAAGGCCTCCAAAGGTCATCTAGTCCAACCCCCTTGCCACAAGCAAGGACATCACTCATCAGACCAGATTGTCCAGAGCCAAATCAATCCTGATATTGAAAGGCTCCAGGCATGGAGCCTCCACCACCTATCTAGGTAACCTGTTCCAGAGATCCACCACCCTCATATTAAAGCACTTTTTCCTGATGTCTAACCTTGCTCCTACCTGAATTCTGCCATAATTTGACAACAGGTCCATGTATGATGGTTTCTTTGTTATCCACATAGAGCAGGAACCCAAAAGGAGATTATGAGGATATGCTCAGTGTGGCAGGTGAGACAGAATCATTAAGAACCTTGAAAATCATCAAGTCCAGTCTTCAACCCAACATCTCCATGATCAGTAGACCATGTCGCAAAAGCACCACAAAGCATTTCGGTCAGGTATAACCCACTGCTGGTGCAAACTGGCCAAGTTTTCCTGGAGCTGCTGGAGCTTCAGTAGTTCATACTATAAGAAAGTCTGATTCAAAGCTGCTTCTCTGTACCTGCAGGGTGGTGGTTGAGTCATCATCCCTGGATGAGTTTAAAAGATGCTTAGATGTAGTGTTGGGGGATATGGAAAGGTTGAGGGACCTGGGTCTCTTCAGCTGGAAGGAGACTGAGGGGTGACCTCATTGTCTATAAATATGTGAAGGGTAGGTGTCAGGAGGATGGAGCCGGACTCTTCTCAATGACATCTAGTGATAGGACGAGGGGCAATGGGTGTGAGCTGGAACATAGGAGGTTCCATATAAATATCAGAAGGAACTTCTTCCCAGTGAGGGTGACAGAGCCCTGGAACAGGCTTCCCAGGGGTGTTGTGGAGTCTCCTTCTCTGTATATGTTCCTGTGTGACTTGGTCTAGGTGATCCTGCTGTGGTGGGGGGGATTGGACTAAATGATTTTTCAAGGTCTCTTCCAATTCCTAATGATTCTGTGATTCTATGGTTTAGGGGTGACCTTGTAGAGTAGGGTTGGTGGTTGGACTCAGTGATCCCAAGAATCTTTTCCAACCTTAATGATTCTGTGGTTCTGTACCTAACAGCATTCCTCTATTCATGTCATCTAGCTGCTTGTTTAATTGCCAGCGTATAAAGTAGTGCAAAATGCTGACTGAACTCCCTCACACATCCCAGTCATCACACGAAGGCGAAACCTCAGGAGCGCGTGAATTTTCAACTTTATTTCAAACATTGCATGTGGACACTGGCTGTGCAGCACTTCCAGGAGACACCAAGCCAGCCATGCGTTGAGGAAAACAACTGGTGAGGGTCCAGGGGAACTCAGCTGAAGCGTTACTTGCATGGGGATGAGATAACCTACTGCGGGTATCCAAAAATACAATGAAATATTTCAAAGGCTAATAAGTTAAATTAGCTGCTATTGCCTGTATTTTAGATTCTCACAATCTGCTTGATCTTTAACTTAAAAGTTTATGTCTTTTAGCAGAAAAATTAATTCCTTTTTCACAAGTTCCACTTAGATTTTGTTGCTAATAAACCCAAGGATGTAAATACTATTAAGTACAAAACAGGCTGCTGCATAATTGTTTCAAAGCAATTACAGATTATATCGAGCCATTCGCTGAGCAGAAACAGTTTTTTCCAAGACACCAGCTCCCTGCACCTTGAAATTTTATTAGTCTAAGAATTTCACGCACCATATGTTGTAATATGAGACTAACTGCAATTGAACAAACAACTTTCTGATATATAAGTGAATGATAACCTGATTTTAAATGTGTTTATCTAATGAGATAGTAACTGTAATTTACAGCACATATAAAAACTCCCACTGTTACTCCTGGTGCACCTTTTGGCTAAAAAGGGTGATGCGCTGAGATATGCTAATGAATATCGTCTTGGTTTTTACCAAGTCAGTAATAAAATTTGCATTTGATATTGTGCACAGTAAACTGGGTTATTAGCCTTGAAAATGAGTCCCATAAAATTTAAATACAGGCTTAAATCATATTAACTGTTCTGTAGATTTTCTGAGAGGCTTTAAAGCACTGCGCTCTCCTGCTACAGCGTTGAGCATGCAGATGTCATTCTGCCTTCAGGGGTGCCCCAAAATACAGACATGTTGCAGGCTTCAGGATGAAGTTCCAGGGTGAAGGATGCAGTTCAACCCCGGTTTCCTGCATGCTTGGGGAACTGGAAGAGGTTCCAGGCTTAGGAAAGCCACTGTGGGAAGGTACAAAGTTGGTTCTGCTAAGGTGCTGTCTCTGGGCTTGGGCAATGTGGGTCGTGGGTTCAGCCCCACATGTCCAGCCTTGCTGGTCAGAATCACAGAATCACACCCCATTAGGGATCGGAAGGGACTTCAAAAGATCATCCAGTCCAACCCCCCCACCACAGCAGGATCACCTAGGTCAAGTAGCACAGGAACGTGTCCAGATGAGAGATGAGCAAACCTGAGGGGAGAGGTTTGTGTGCTGGGGTCATGTGGTGGCAAGGAGGTTCACTTGGTTCAGAGTGATACTTCTTCAGCTGCATTGTCTTGGTTGAGACAAAACCCCTGTGTTTCCAGTGAGCGGGAGGTATTTGAAAGCTGGAAAAGGGTAGATTTAGGTCAGACATCAGAAAAAAGTTCTTGGATGGATCCCTGGAACAGGCTGCCTAGAGAGGCAACGGAGGCCTCGTCCCTGGAGCCTTTCAAGGTCAGGCTGGGTGGGGTTCTAGGCAATGTGGCCTGGTGAATGATGTCGCTGCTTGCTGGTGGGTGTTTGGACTAGATGGCCTTTGGAGGTCCCCCCAATGATTCCATGATTCTATGAAGTGCATACTACTGCTTAGCTCCTACTGAGTGAGAATATGTGAGACAACTCTATGATTCTGTGGTTCTCCAATGAAGACAGATAAATCTGAACACTCTCTTGTTGGAGAGGAAGATGGACAAAACTGAAACATGACAGCCTCTTTCCAGTCAGAGGAAGCCCTAGTCCCAACACCTTGCAGGGACAAGAAGTATGTTGAGCGCGAGTCTGCCCAGAGCTAGTTGTTCCTGCATGCATCAAGGTTAGGGATTAAATACTTATAAAACTTCTTTCTGTTTTGAGCGGAAGGCCACGTGCAAGCCGATCACATGTTAGACCCTTTAATTAACTTTATGAGCCCAAATCTACTTTTACTGAAGGCTGAAGTTTTCAGGAACATAAGGACATTCCTTGAAATTGTTGTCTATTGCCAGTGCAGTGCTGTCACATCTCACGTAAGGGACTGTCTAACCATATATAAAGCAGAATCATGGCTTTGCTTCTTGTGTTTTGTCACCAAATGTCATCGTGATTGCTAGGAAACAAGCTCTTATTGCTGACTTGTTGCTACGGTGGTCAGATAATCTCCGTCTCACAATTAAGTTTCCATCAGCCAGGTAGAGATAGGGTGTTAAGAGAAATTTTGTCACAGGAGGAGTAGAGAGGCCTTGGAACAGGCTGCCCAGGGAAGGGATGGAGGCACTATCCCTGGAGTGGTTCAAAAAATTGAACATATATGGTATTTCAGGTTTAATTGTTAGGGGTTGTAGGGTGGGTGGTTGGACTTGATGATCTTTTCCAACTTTGATGATCCTATGATTCTGTAGCAGCACCTTTGTCAGGAGAGAGTGTTTATCTACTTGAGCAGACCTGAGGTCCATCTCACCTTCTCACCTTTCCACGGCAGTGACTGGTCCTAGCTGCTTCATGAATGAAATTGGGGGTATGTGGCAAAGGATGTGCTGCCTTTGGAGTAGGGCACTGAGAAATCAGAGGTTGCCTTAACATCTGAAGTATGAGGCTGAATATCCCAACAATTCTGCTGTTTGCATTGAATCATCATAGACTTAAAGAATTAGGCTAGAAGGCACCTCAGACAGCATCTCATTCCAGTCCCCCTGCCATGGGCAGGGACACCTCTCACTAGACCAGGCTGCCCAGCATCCCATCCAACCTGACCTTGAGCACTTCCAGGGAGGGGGCATTATTAATAATTCCAGAAGTTCTTGACAGCCTTGTTACCACCAACCTTATTTTTCCTGTAACAGAATAAATATCACAGTTACGTAAACAGGGACGCACTTGCCTTCCTTCTGCTGCTCACTGAACAAACGCAGTATTGTAACATCAGGAGCCCCTGATGCTTCGTCAGCCTAGGCCGATGGCCAAGAGCCAAGGGCTTGAAAATGAAAAGATTAAAACAAACACCAGAAACATTAAAAAATGAGCAAAATATCCTCCTAGCTGTGGAAAAGGAAGGATTTCCTGGCAGTGCAGCAAAGTTTCTCAACTAGGTGCTGTGCCCTTCAGCAGTTTGCAGGGCAGTTGCCGCAGCACTCCGTCTCCGTCTGTTCCAGTGTGTTACGATTTGGCAGGCGCCCGAGCTGCATTATGTAGAATTAAAAGAGGCTGACACTTCCTTCGGCTGAGACATCTTTCCCAACTGAGCCTTCCCTGCTCCGCTTAAAGGAGAGGAAGTCCCAGGCTGGTTCCTCTTGTGTGGCTGCTAATGACATAAGTCCACGGACCACCTAGCAGGTCCTTCCTGGTAGGGCTGGTGGAGCAATTACGTGATTGCTTTATAACTGGGCTTAACCAAAGCAACAACAACGTTTCTCGATAAGGAATCCCCAGAAGAAAAATTAACTTCCTCAAATGTTAGTCACAGAGTTTGTTTTTGCTTGATTCCTCTGTCACCAGGAACTCTATCTTTGGGGGAGGTTATGAGAGAAAGGATGTAACTAAAGCTTCGGACACTGGCTGGATAGTTTGTTCATCATTAAAAGCAGCTGAAAGGGGCCCTTGATCATTGTTTGGTCAAGTATTGGAACAGGCTGCCCAGGGAGGGAATGGACTCGCCATCCCTGGAGAGGTTCAAAAAATGTGTAGATGTGGCCCTGGTTTACTGGGTTTACTGAGCAGGGTGAGGTTGGGTTGGTGATTGGACTGATATGACTGTATGATTCAGGACCCCGTGTGATCATGACTCTGAGTCACAGCTGAGGGGCCCTGACTAGCATACCCCATGAGCACAACAATATCAGATCTAGAAGACCCTAATTGCACCTCCAGTCCTTCTGGAGACCTAGGCTCCTCCTTGGTCTTCCCTGACGGGCACGACTTCTCTTTCTATGCCAAAGAGAAAGTGGTTTGGTGTCAGAGGACAGGGTTTGAATTTCCATTCACTTGCTGCCACGGTACAAAGGGAAAATCACAACATTTTAGACCACCTTCAATCTAGTCTTTGCTGCAGGTATTTCATGCAAGAAAATAAAGGTTTGGGTTTTACCTGAGCCCAGATGATGCCTTCAAGTGACTTCTGACTGATTTGTGGAAATAGCAGCATAAAGGAGTGAATGTGGAGTGGAATAAAAACAGTTAAAGATACTGAGTGGACGTAGAGTGCCCATGATTACAAGCCAGTTAATTCCTTTAGCTTGCCTGGCCAGCAATATTAAAGTGAAGCAGCAGTGGAAATCCTGAACATAGACATTATTATTTAGGGTTGTTTCCTTCTTTAGGCTATCTCCATGGATCCTCAAAATATAGAGGCTCCTACTCATTTCGCTCCTCATTGCTGCAATGCCTCTGTACCATCATATTCTGTCCCCGTTGTCCCCATGAAGTGTAACACCACCGGTGCTGACAATGGTTTATTAGCTGATTTATAGGGGTAAATCAGGGGTAAATTGAGCCCTTCTTTAGAAAACCTGGAATTCACAATGCCAAGATATGCTGAGCATAAAAGCTCATGTGGGGGCTAAAAAAAGGGCCAGAACAATACTGACACTGCGTGGAGCCAGGTTATATATGCAACCACACCATCTCAGGAGGTCTCTGGAGAGAACACAGCAGGCACTTTGGTGGGTGGGTGTGTCAGCACAGTGTCACCTATTGTGTTGGTTCAGAAACATGTAAACACTGATGTGGAGAAAATACACAATTTGACAGAAGTCAAGTATCTGATGGGGGGGGGGATATAGGGAGAATTTTTACTAAGTTCAGTCTCAAATTTTCAGCTTTGCCTTTGTTCTTAAGAAACCAGAAGAGAGTGGAAAAAGAAGAGTTGAAAGAGAGAAAAAAGCATACAATTTTTATCGTCACTTTCTGTAAAAACAAGTTAGCTTAGAATTTCTATTTCTAGAATTCCTATTCTATTCAGCATTTACAAATGTACTGTATGTTTGTTGACTTGTAAAGACATGTAGCATTTGTGTAGATGAGTGTGTATCTACATATATATTGTGTAAAGTGAAGTTCTTTCTCAGGTCTATGACACATCCAGAACCAACCAGGTTTCACCCTGGAAAGCTTTGGATGCAAACAAAGGAAGAACACTAGTGGAAAACTGTATCCTGAGTTTGGTCCAGGTCCTGTCAGTGACACATCAACAGCTGCAATGTTCAGTGTGAGGAGCAGCATGGTTTAGTGAGCAGGGTGAACTGACTACATGGTGTAAGAGGACCAAGCATGAAAAATGTGCAAACATCTATCTTATTGGGGTTCATATATTTATTTGATTTTTGTACAACTGTTTCTTACTCCTACAGAGTTTATGAAAATGGCCACATTTTTGTTTTTCATAGAAAGAGTCTTTTTTTGTTTGTTCGAGTAAGGTAACGGGGTCTGCTGTCCTCTTAGCTGCTGTTCTGCATACACTCCACCTGAAACCTGTGCTTGTGAAACAACCTGCTGCCAGTAAGAGGTTTCCAGCCTGCAGAGTCGCTGTGGGAAACCAGAAAACATGAACAACTGAGCTGAAAACCCTGAAATGACTAGAAGAATAACCCAAGATTTAAGCAAATTGTCTGTTTGAATGGGATTAGCTCATGGTGTGTCAACACCACTCATGATGTGCAGTGGACGATCCTCCATCCCCACATTGTTTAGACAAAAGCAATGATATAGGCTTAGTCTGAGACCTGGGATGAGCTCCATAATGCCAAGAGCCCTTCTGCTGAACTGGCCCAGTGCTTGCCTAAACCCTCCTGCAGACCCCTCTCCATTGAGGCTAGCTGGAGATTCCCACACCCTCCTCAGTCCCAGGGATGAGATGGATGCCCGTAGCAGCTGCCAAACAGATGTTTGCCAGCACCTCTGAAGAGGCTCAGTACAGAAATGGAAATTCCTATGTGTTTTGCAAGTTTTGCAAATGAAACCCATTTGCTTTGAGGCTGGTGAGACCCCGATGGCTGGTGCTGCTGTACCTTTGCCCCATTCCTGCATCATTACTCGCATTTGCTTCTAAGATGGACTAATAAGTGGATATTCTGACTACTTCCCTTATGCATGATCAGTACAGACATTTCCTTTCCACTCATGACGCTTCATACCCTTAGGAGATAGTTTATACCTGGAGTATTTTCATTACCCAACATGCTTGCAGAGGAAGGGTGCAGAGTCTTTTAGCCCACAGGACATCCCTTTGCAGGCCCAGCATGTGACGTCTATAATTTCACCCACAGTGATTTAAAGAGCATAAAGATCAGCTTCTCCTCAAGATGCCAGCTATTACTTCATGAGATATGGCTTTAGTGTAAACTCCCTTAGAGGTTTATGTGGAATTTTTAATAGGCTGGACGAAAACATGAACAAGATCGTGGAGCAGGATTGGCAGTTTGAAGTAAATCCCTTTACTCACATAATCTATATCTAAAAAAGGGGGGAAAGTAAGAAGGAGGTAAAACCTCTGAACAATCTGGGTGAGCAGAATAGTTGCCCATATGTTAAAATAAAATATTCATTAATGATTTCTTTTCTGGCATTGGGTCTGCCACTGAAGTGATATTTTTTAAAGTCTCTGTGAAAATCACCGCAGCCCAGTGCAGTCAGTCTGCCTCAGCCACAGACCTGTCCTCTCCCCAGCTCAGATCCACATCACCTCCTTTGCTCACAACGTTAACAGAAGGGGAGAAAAAATGGGCTTTCAACCTGCCACCAATTTGAACATCCCAGCTGAAAGCACTCCCCATCTTTTGCTTGTGATGGGCTGCCCAGTCCCACAGCACAAATGGAGAAAAATATTCAACTGACCAAGGAGGACACAGGGCACCCAACCTGCTGGGGAAACAGAGATGGAGTGCAAAGGTTTATAAACCCCCTCCCAGGACTGGATGTTCCACGGGGGGCTGAGGGTTGCCACAACACTGGAGGCATTCAGAGCAGAATGCTGCAGTTGCTGCATAGGCACATTTGGCCCAGGTTGCCAAAGAGGCTGCCTGTGTTACTGCAGAGGAGTACACTGCCTGCCACTGTTGGGCTATTAGTATGGAAATGAGGCATGTGTGTGACAGGTGGCCTTACAACCAACACAATTAACTTTCTCCATTAGCTGACGCACTGACAAAACAGATGCAGCATCAATAAGCACCAAAAAACCCACAAACACTGAATAGGAATGACACGTTGCACACCCCTGTTATTTATAAGGAGGAACAGCGTAATTTCTTAGGGATGCAGTAGCAAGGAGGAGGCAGCCAGGTTTTTTTCTCCCATGGTGATGATGGTTTTTTGCATTCTTATAATTACTGTTTTAATCTTGAACTTCATAGAGATGTTGCTATGGACCTTAAAGAGCTGTTGGAGATGCACCAGAGACTCGGGAAGGTTTATCACAGCATAAAAAGCACCCAGATTCTTTTGATAGGAAGTAATTCAAGTTACAGAAGTCATCTGACAAGATGCAGAAACACCAGGCTCTGAACCATAGAGAATTGATTCCCAGCCCTCCAGTACAGAACATTTTTGCTGCCTCTGACAACACTGGCAAGGGCAGTTAAGGTGGAGCAGCTGGTCGTATCCCTAACGTGAGCTAAAAGGCTTGTGACTCAGCTGAAAACATGGAGCTATAGAGGAACACTTGGCTTATTAGATTGCAGCAGAGCAGCACATCGCATCGGCTTCAAAGAAAACCAGTGTGCATATTGGTAGTTCGTAAGAAGTAAATGGAAAGAGGGAGTAGTTTGGTTTGGTTTTATGTCTCCTGTGTGTTTGTTTCAGTCAGGCAGGTGCTCCCGACAGTGTATGTGAATCATACCAGGGATTGTAATAAGAGCAACAAACCTGAGCTGTCAGAAATGCAGAGCTGTATTGTAATAACACAAATTTACATAACGGCCTCCTTATGTCAGCTGGTACCTTGTGAAAAATTTAGAGATGTGCTGAGTAGACTTCCTTGGCTCATCTGAACCCTCATCGGCCCTTGGCTCTGCCGATCTGCACCAGAATTTCCCCAGGTTAAAGCCACTAAAGATCCCATCTCATACTCTCTCGTTATGAAAATGTGCTGGAACAGAGTGTCAAACACGGGATTGCCCTGGCAGCATATGAATTCACAGCATATAGTTCCAATTAGGAGGATGTTGAAGGTGATGAAACTCCCAGTCTGTAAACCAGCCCAGTGTAGCCATGATTAAAATCAACTGGCCATCTTTCACTGGGTTGTGAATTGTTGGGTTGGAGGCAGCACCACATCCCTGCAGGCTGCTGCAGCAGACGTGGCGACAGTGATACTGGCACAGGAACAGAGCATGTTCCTGTTGTGGGTTAAAAACCCCAAAAGCATTTTAAACAATTAATTGTAGCTAAAATGTTGAACATAAAAGGAAAGTTTGAGAAAACCACTTACGAGTTGCAGGCAAGAAAAAGAAATTTACTCAGTCTGGGGAAAAAAGGCAACAAGATATTTTAATTCATCCCCATCACCACCAGAAAAGAAAAACCTACACAAAAGACATACACAAAGACATACAGGGATTTGTCACAGTGCACTTATGTAACTGAGCCCAAACCTTAATGTCCAAGCCCTAAAATGAGAAAAGAGGCCTCCAATGGTTCCTGCTTCTGTAGAACCATGGTGTCTCTCACATCTCTTGGCGTCAGATTCAACCACTTTTAACATTCATTCCTCTTGAACCTCAACTCTGACAATCATAAACAAGGAGCAAACTCTCCAGAGCAGCAGACCATGAAAATCCAGGTGAAGTTTCCTCCTGCTGAAATCTCCAAGTTGCAGGCTTCAAACATTTTCCCTCAGCAGCACTAAGATGTCATCAACACAGATAAGATGAAACCCAAGATGGAATCTTGGAACCAGAAAATGAGAGGCAAGACAAAAAGGTGGGCGTGGGGGGCAGAAACTTTATCCAAACCCAAACTTTTCTGCAGAAAACACACAAATCAAACTTACATATTCTGCTTAATTTTGGAACCAAAGCAGTTCCACACATCTTCCTCAACAGTTCTTTCAGGTCACAAACTGGGAAAAAGCAAACTGGAATCTTCACGGCCATGTCCACTTTGTATTTCAAAGGCAAGTTTCCAGGTGTCGGCGCAGTTGTGAATTAAATTAAAGCTCCATTCAGTTCTGGGAGAAAAAAAACCCCAATAAAAACCTCCAGTGAAGGAGCTCAACATCTATAGTGGTCATGTTCTTCACTGTTGCCTGCTTTAACTTAACAAGAATTTCACATTGCTTCCTCTATGCCACACGTGTGCTCAGAGACATTGTCCTATCGAGATTAGGTTGCCTAGGCCCTCTTGTACAGCAGAGATGAATTTCAAGACCTTTTGTGCTGAAAAGTAAAAAAGGAAGAGTATTTGTCAATGTAATAGTGGAATTGGTATGAATGTGATGTAAATAATCCCCATGGGATGCAAGTCCAGAGCAATTCCCTTAAAGGCTCTGCGTTGGATGTGCTGCTTTTAGGATGAGACAAGAAGCTGCAGAGAGAATCCTTCCCCAAACACCTGTGAAATGTTTTCACAGTTTCTAAATCCTGCAATCAAAAAGTGAGGTGTTTCAGGCAACGATAACAGGAGTGGGTGGATGCATTCACCCTTACGGACTGAGACTGTTAATTTTAAAAGGCATCTTGCTAGCAGTGTGCTCAATGTT
The DNA here is from genome assembly GCA_013400115.1 of Rhinopomastus cyanomelas. Classification (NCBI taxonomy): domain Eukaryota; kingdom Metazoa; phylum Chordata; class Aves; order Bucerotiformes; family Rhinopomastidae; genus Rhinopomastus; species Rhinopomastus cyanomelas. The sequence continues at coordinate 105,850 of VXBP01001338.1, read as the reverse complement.
ATTTTTCAAAAACAGTTCCCTGGTAGCTTGCCTGGTCCCAAGACAGAGATTTGCAATGAAAACAACTGGGATTTGCAAGGAGGTCACTTGGAGACATTTGAAATCTGCATTATAAGGCTGTTTTCTGGCTACCTTTTGCTGATGCAGATCTGGAAACAGGACAATGTCTTGAGACAGGGCTGATGACAGCAAGGTTCATGGCAGAAGCATGGAATCTTACCGGTAAAGTAGTCATTCTCCATAATAATTACATAAGCTGTTAATTTGACTGGTTTTGTGGTTCCTTGGGATACACGTCATGAAATACCCTTTTATTAAGGTACTGTTTAATTAATTGAATTATGGGACATCCAAAGCACAAAAACCTACTCATCTAATTAGAGGCCTTGAGTTCTGAATTTCCATCTCTTCGCTGTAAAACCCATTTCCATGGCAGGTACCTGCACTACCCAGCTGCACCCTAAGGACCTTGCTAGACAATCCCAGCTACACATTGCTGCCTGAAACCCCCTGACCCACACTCACCCACCTGCCTGGTTACCTAATTGCTCTCAACAAGTAGGTGTTAATGAGGTGGCTGGAATGGAGGTGTCTCCAGGGAGAGGGATATGAAATGGGATGAAGTCGGGATGGTCTTAATGGGAAATTATGGTTTCACTGCCTCTCTGTGACCTAGGAGCTGCAGCCTGGTGATTCGCAGACAGACAACAACTGATGTCTCAAGTCAGGTGGATTCTGCTTCATCTGGATGCAGTCTCAACCAAAATGTTCTGATTATCATAATGTCATAGACTCATAGAATCATTAGGGATTGGAAGGGACCTCAAAAGATCATCTAGTCCAATCCCACCACCAAAGCAGGATCACCTAAACCAAGTCACACAGGAACCCGTCCAGTCGGGTCTTGAACATCTCCAGAGAAGGAGACTCCACAACCCCCCTGGGCAGCCTGTTCCAGTGCTCTGTCACCCTCACCGTAAAGAAGTTCCTTCTCAGGTTGATGTGGAAACTTCTGTGTTCCCGCTTACAACCGTTGCCACTCGTCCTATCACTACACGACACTGAGAATAGCCCAGCTCCATCCTCCTGACACCCACCCCTCAAACAATTGTAGACATTAATGAGGTCACCCCTCAGTCTCCTCTTCTCCAAGCTAAAAAGACTGAGCCTCTCCTCGTAAGGGAGGTGCTCGACCTCCTTCATCATCTCTGTTGCCCTTTGCTGGACTGTCTCCAGAAGCTCCACATCCCTCTTGAACCGAGTAGCCCAGAACTGGACACAATACTCCAAGTGTGGTCTCACCAGGGCAGAGTAGAGGGGGAGAAGAATCTCTCTTGGTCTGCTAACCACCCCCATTCTGATCCACCCCAGGATGCTGTTTGCCCTCTTGACCACAAGGGCACATTGCTGGCTCATGGTCATCCTGCTGTCCACTAGGACCCCCAAGTCCCTTTCCCCTACACTACTCTCCAACAGGTCAGTCCCCAGCCTATACTGGTACCTAGGGTTGTACCCAGTAATTGTCACTTGCTGTGAGCACACTGTGAAGAGCTCATGGGGAATCATACAATCATTCATGATGGAAAAGACCTCTGAGATCATCAAGTTCAACCAAGAACGCTACTCTGCCAAGTCACCACTAAACCAAACCTCTAAGCACCACATCTAAACGATCTTTAGACACCTCCAGAGATGGGGACTCAACCCCCTCCCTGGGCAGCCTGTTCCAAGGCCTGACCACTCTGTCCGTGAAAAAAATGTTTCCTCATGCCCAGTCCAACCCTCCACTGGTGCAGCTTGAGGCCCTTCCCTCTTGTTTTTTTGCTAATGACCTGTGACAAGAGACCAGCAATCACCTTCCTACGATGTTCCTTCAGATAGTTGTCTCCCTTCAATCTCCTCTTCCTCAGGATAACCAGCCCCAGTTCTCTCAGCCACTCCTCATCAGACTTGCTGTCTAGACCCTTCACCAGCTTTGTTGCTGTTGTCTGCACCCACTCCAGCCCCTCTAAGTCTTTCTTGAGTTGCCCAAAACTGACCCTGGCCTCATCAGTTCAGAGTACAGGGGAACCACCACCTTCTAGTCCTGCTGGAATCTATTCCTGATGTGTAGCACTAAAGGACAAAATAATCCTTCTGGAGAAGCAGTTGGCAGACAGACAGAATGCCTTAACGCCTCTTAAATGGATGAGATGCTTGTGTGCAGGCAACCGTCACAGCGAGACTCATGAGGTTGTGACAACTAGGGCTACAAATCCTGCTCTTAGCCTGTAAGTATTAAACACAGATCCTGACACTGACAAAAGACAGTAAAGCAATGGGGCTGAATCACAGTCACAGTGAGAAATATAAGATAAAAGCTGTAGCAATTTTTTTCCATTGCATGGAGTGAACCTGGTAGAGGAGGGTTATTGATTGGACTTGATGATTTCAAGGGTCTTTTCCAACCTGAGTGATTCTGTGATCCTATGAGAAATGGACTGGAATAAATATCAGGTAAATATAATCTCAATGTTTACCATGGGAAAATATTTTCAGAGGACAATTCTTCAGCTTAAGCTGTGCCAGTCCCTCACACAGGATGGTGTTGATGCCAGGAGTTCAGAAAGCAGTTGAGTGAATTCATGGAGGAAGAAAACACCAGGAAACTTAAGAAATTCCCTTTTGTTAAGAATCCCCTGTGGCAGCACAGGATGCTGAAGGGGTGTTGCATTTCTACTCTTTGACCTTTCTTTATGCCTCAAATCTTAGTGACTCTTGGAGCTCTGTGCTGACCTAAATGGATTTGGGGTCCCACCTAAAATGCCCACAATTACATTTTTGATGTCTCTTTTGTAATTCTTGGATCATAATGTGCATGTAGTGGTTGTTGTGTTTAATCACAGGATCACAGAATGACAGAACATTAGGGATTGGAAGGGACCTCAAAAGATCATCCAGTCCGATCCCCCCACCACAGCAGGATCACATAGACCAAGTCACACAGGAATATAGCCAGGAGGGTTTTAAACGTCTCCAGAGAAGGAGACTCCACAACCCCTCTGGGCAGCCCCTTCCAGTGCTCCATCATCATCACTGTGAAGAAATTCCTTCTGATATTGATATAGAACCTCCTCTGCTCAAGCTCATACCCTTTGCCCCTTGTCCTATCATTGGATGCCACTGAGCAGAGCCTGGGTCCATCCTCCAGACACCCACCCTTCCCATATTTATAAACATTAATGAGGTCACCCCACAATCTCCTTTTTTCCAAGCTTGAGAGACCCAGCTCCCTCAGCCTTTCCTCGTCAGGGAGGTGCTCCACTCTCTTCATCATCTTTGTGGCTCTGTGCCGGACTCTCTCAAATTAAGTTACACCCAAATTTTGTTTGCAGCTCGAGAGTTACAAAATTATTGATCATTATTATTTAATCCTAATCATAGAATCATAGAATTAGTAAAGCTGGAAGAGAACTGCAAGATCTCAACCATCAACCCAACGCCACCATGCCCACTAAACTGTAAAGCCTTCTCTGGAACTAACTGCAAGGTGGGGGAGAAACAGAATACCTATTCCTCTTCTATTATAAACTTCTATAATTATATCTATCTCTATATGTGTATATAGATATGGATATGTATAGGCTACACGGGCAGCTAGGTCATGTATGTAATGCTTTAAACAGAATATGCATAATACTAGATTGCAGGTTCCTAAAATAATCTTAAACTGTACAATAATTGCATAAATTTATAACTTCATAATAATAAAACTGGCCCTAGTGAGTTCCTTCTTGATCTGGCAGTTTAACACATGGACAGGAGGGGATCCTCATCATGTTAGAAATGGATCATGATGCTGTTCTTCTTTCTTGACAACTCATTTCTAGAAGAGTGCAGTAGCTGAAAAATTGCTGAGCCTGAGCTGGCAAACGGACTGCTAGCCCAATAGAAAGCCTGCTGGAGTCAGCTGGAGCTGGAGGTAGCACAGCTGTGTGAGGAGCACTTGCTGCTTTGGGACAAAAACTGTTCCGAGCCATTTTCTAGCATGAAAATGAAGGAAGGCTTTTGTTCAGTTTGCAGCCTCCACTTCCTCCTCTCTCAGTATTTATATCTTCTCCGTGACTGTGGGACAGCATCTTGGATTTACAGTACCTATAAAACACATGCCTGTGCGCTTGGAGCATCCGCGGCTTTCTTCCCCGACATGGGAAATAAAAGTCCTGCTTAGAAGCAGAAAGCCAGGGGCAGCAAATGGAACTAATGGGAAAGGTGCACCGGTGTGACCTAACTCCACTGGTTTAACGAGGCTAAAAATGCATGACTCAATTACACAAGAGTTAGCTAATGAGGAATGGGGAAGATGTTACAGTTTGAAACAAATGGCTACTAAATGAATTGGGCGCTGCTTTGCACGACTATGCCATTCAACAAAAACCTGGCAAGACGTTTTCTTCACAGGATATGAATCATCCCAAGTGAAAAAAGCAAGACTAGGGCCACCTACATTCAGAGTTTGTACAGTATGACCTTAAGGCCCAACATCTACCAGAAGTTGAGTAGCAAAAGGCCAAGCTCCAAAGAATAAAAGGGCTTACATCAGTATTAAATAATTCTCTCTTAGAGATGCAAATTTCTAATTAGTTACTGTGGAAACTGTAGAGGCCTGGAAGTAAGCCCTGCACAATAAGAATGAGAGTTTACTTTTTTGATTTACTGCAGGGCCGCAGAAGTTGAGGGAGGGCTGAGAGGGGGAAATAAATTCATTGCTTTTAACATGACAACAGAATAAAGTGCAGCAGAAGAAGTGACTTTGTTTGTGCTCTGCTGCTGCTGCTGCTGCTGCTGCTGCTGCTGTGACAGAACCCCGAGGAGCCTTATGCGATGTGGGCTCGATTCAAATGTCTTACAAGTCATTGGGAAATGCTTTGTTTACAAACAAGTGACTTTCTCAACACCTTCACCTGGTGCAGGTTTGACAAAGCCTTGGGGAGGGTGTTCTGCAAAACCAGAAGGGGCTGGGGGTGCCTTCAGCTGATGCCCCAATTTCAAAACATAACATTTCGAAAAATCAAGGAGCTCTCACCTGACCTATGCTGGGCACCAGAAATGTCTGGTTGGGAATGGTTTTAGGCTTCTGAATCACAGAGTCACAGAACATTACAGATTGGAAGTGACCTTGAGAGATCATCCAGTCCAATCCCCTCACCCACCACAGCAGAATCACCTAGATCAGGTGACACAGAAACATGTCCAGGCAGGTTTTAAACATCTCCAGAGAAGGAGAAAGGAAATCATGGGGGTGGTTTTGCTTGTACATAGTTTGAAACTAGTGTAATGACACTTTTCTGGGCACGTTGGAACCTGAGGTCTCACCCTGTATGGTCTAGAGACAAGAGGGACTAGGTGGCCCCAGTTTTTGTATAGACCAGAAGAGTCTGAGATGCTTCACTCCTTACACGTGATTTTCTGTGTAGTGCATTTGAATGCAGAGCAATTGCAAAACCAAAAAGACAATTCTACATGAATCTGTATTTAAAATAAATATTTAATAAATAAACATCTTTATGTGATGACTAGTTCAACAAGAACCAATGCAAACTAAATGAAAACATTTCTGTGCACTCCTTGCTAGAGATGAGTAGCATTGCTGGATATTCAATAGTTAAATTCAGGACTGGTGTGAACAAGAAGCACAGAGTCCAGCTGAATGTAAATTTAGGGCAGGAAATGCAGAATATATTGTTGTAATTTCTGTATAATCTGTTTCCATGAGCTTTTATCTCTAACCTTCTGGATTAAAAGAAATCATGGTTTCTTCCCTGCAAAGCTCAAACTGGATGACGGTGCTGAACACCACTGCAGAGTCTGGTCCATCTCCTCAGAATCCCAGTCACCATCTGGGACAACCTGGCTCTGCAGAAACTGAGCTCAGGCTGAACCTGGAGAAGCAGGGAAGTCCTGAAGGTGTTGCACCCAACTCAGACCCTTATAGACCAATTGTATTTGTAGGAGAAAGGAGAAGGAGGGTTGCAGACTCACAAACGTGCTGTAAGAAGCCTCTTGTTTTGGTGCCAGTAGCAGCTTTACAGAGCTTCATTATTTCTTTTTAGCTCCAGCCAAGGAAATCCCCCTGTCTGAGCCAACCACAGGATGAAGGGCGCTGGAAGCTCTAGTCTGCACTAGATGGACCACGGCCAAAATGAACGACGGGTGCATTGCTGCTTGTCAGTAGCTGCAGAAGGCTAATACGGAGTGACTCAGCACAGGCAGGAATATTGGCTCCGTCAGGATGGGGAAAGCATCCTTCCTCCTTGCAGCCCACAGAATAATAGATCTGAATTAATGCAGTTTGGGCCATGTTTGTGGTAGCTCTATTTCCTTCTTCATACACTGCAGGAATTTCTGAAGCAAGGAACTACTAATGCCAAGGGAACAGGAAGCTGTTCTTTTAATTTTGAATGTTGCTCTGAAAATGCAGCTAAATTCTTTGAGATGGTACAGAGAAGGCAGGAGAGAAATTTGCAGTGGTTTTACCATGGAAAACCAAGGAAAAATAGAAAAAGACATTAAACTGATACAACTTCTATAAGCATGATTCTAGGTGAACATCAGTGCACAATGTCAGGGTGCATAGCCTGACCTGTTGTTAGTGGATGGAATCTAAGGTGCTCAGACCACTACAGCACCCTTACCTCTGTGGGCCATGCAAGACTGGAGGTTGCCCAGATGAGACTTTTTTAATAGGAACTGGGCTAGGCATCATCTTCTCCTCTTTCATTAGCAACTCCCAGCCATGCTGGATCCTGAATTGGGAGGGGGGGGGGGGGTGTGAATTAGGCTGTCCAAGGTCTTCCTTGAACTGTACTTCATACTAGGGCACAGATAGCATTCTTCTGCAGACATGAGTTAACTGTAAACAAAGGCTTTGAATACCTCATCTTGACACTTCCTGCAGGTCACTCCTCCCAGCAGTTCAGTTATCACCCCTCTATCCTCACCAGCCTGCTGTAATGGCTCATTTGCAACCGGATTCCCACTGTCCCTCAATGCTGCTCCCAGAACTGTCTGTCAGTCCTTCTGCATTGCTGCCATGGAAGAAGCATTTTTACAGCACTTGTTCATGGAGTCTCCTTCTCTGGAGACATTTAAAACCCACCTGGATGTGTTCCTGTGTGACTTGGTCTAGGTGATCCTGCTGTGGTGGGGGGATTGGACTAGATGATCTTCCGAGATCCCTTCCAATTCCTAGTGTTCTGTGAGTCTGTGATTCTTTCCTACTTGTATACCACATTTCTTTACCACTTTGCTACTTCCTTGTCTATAGGTGTTGTAGTTTGAAAATTGCTAGCATTTTCAAACATACAGCAGTTCTGCTTTCATGAAGAAGAAAAGAAAAGGAGTTGTTTTGTTTTGGAGGACCCCTCCCCCACAGGGGACTTGTCCTCGGGGAAGGTGTCACTGGTCCTGCACCTGCTCCGGATGTCCGTGTTGGGTTAGCCTATGAAAAAGCAGAGCGGGTGGTTTGTTTTTAGAAAAATCAGGAAGAAGGAAGTAGAGAAGAAGGAGGAAGTATGTAGCCCGCTCGTGTGCGCTGCAGGCTCTCTTGGGCTGCGGCTTCTCAGCTGAGCGCCCCCTGCTCCCCCGCCCCGTCTGTTCTCGGGACGGTGGCGGGGAGGGGGAAGGGCACGGGATGCGGCTCAGCCGCGGTTTTTCAGCGCCGCCACCGCTACTGCGGGAAGAGCAGATGCACCGTGTTCGCGTAGCCCCATGTCCTCGGCCGGACTGCCAGCTGTGATTCGCCTCGGGCTCCAGTAGCGCCGATGTGCCGCGGTGTGGAGACGCACTTGTAAGCTCTCCCCGCCCCGGCGCTAGCTGTGAAGTTTGCCGCAGGTTCTCCAGTGGC
>VXBP01001338.1:29353-94661 GCA_013400115.1 Rhinopomastus cyanomelas | reverse complement strand
CTCTGTGCCCAGCCCTCCAGCCTGTCCAGGTCTCTCTGGACGGCAGCACAGCCCTCAGCCGTATCAGCCAAACCTCCCAGCTTGGTGTCGTCGACAAACTTGGAGGCTTGGCTGATCTCTAATAACCTGGAACGGCAACACTGGAGTGGCTCCAAATGATCAAAATGGATGGATCACCGTCTGCCCACAGCTATCAGGTAAGTTTTCAGAGCTGTGTTTATTCAGCAGCTCTAAAAAGCATCACTCTGAGCGAGCTGCCATGAAGACCTTTCTCATGGGATAAATATGACAAGACAAAGCAAGTAACACATCACAAAGAAAAACAGGTAGACCCATGCTGGTCCTACCTTCAATAATGTAAAGTAGGGTGTCTGTGAAGACCAGGAGATGTAAGCCATGTGGGCAAGCAAAATGATCACTTTTAAGCTTGCCTGACTGTGGAGCCTTTGTTTCTGATGTCCTCTGGCCTCTGGTGGTTTTAACAGAGGAAGGAGAGAACACTCTGCTCTCAAGGATTTAATAGTGAGCCAAAAGTTCAACTGATTGAAAANGTGATTTAACACGAAGAGGAAAGTAGCAGAGAAAGTTATCTGCCTACTAAGACATTAACCTCTGAATGAAGTCTGGTTCATCCTGATCTACTTGAAGTTTCAGGTCAAAGTCAGAGAGATTTGCTAGGAAAAAAATGTTCAGTGCTACTTCACAACATCTCCCCTTCCCTTCATCCTCTTGCAAAGCAGCCTCTTGTCCAAAGATTCTGCCTATCCAGTGGATGCTGAAACCACAACGGGTAAGTCACTCATTCCAGCGAGAGAAATCATCCCTTTACTTTCAGTTTTTAGAATCATGTCCCGGTCATCCAACTCTACTCTCAATAGCAAACCCTCTCTCCACTACACACTCATCTGGGACTATCAAAGAAATCTAAATGAATAATATTGACAGCTGCATGTAAGGAAGGAAAGGAGATTCCTCCCTGACGACTCACTGGATCCAAAGTGTTAAAGCTCATCATCCAATTCTCTCCTGTACACTTAGAAAATTTAGCAGTGTTCCAATGGAACCAGACTAGTACTGGAAAGAGTTGCGAACATGCAAAGATTGTCTCTCCTTTGGAATCACAGCTGGAAAGGAAGATCTGCCTTGGTATTCAAGGAATTGGCCAAAAGGAGTTCATAGAATCATAGAATCATTAGAGATCACAAGAGACCTTGAAAGATCATCCCACCCAATCCTCCTGCCACGGCAAGATCACCTGGACCAAGTTGCACAGGAACACATCCAGGTGGGTTTGGGCTAAAATTGCCCATCCAGGGTGATGCACACAATAGCAGGGTGACATGGGTGCTTGTGCCAGTCCAGCTCTGAGTAACCCCAAGAGTAGAATTATCTGCACATCTTCAGCAAAAATCTAACATTAGGTAGATGTTTAACACAGCCTCTGTCACAGTCAGTGGTTATTTGTCTACAGATAGCAAGAATCAAGGTTTGAGCAAGGTAGACATCTTGAACATGGCTCTTTGGGCCAACCTCCACATGCACAGCTCCTACTGAGATCCAAATATGGGCAGCATTCGTCTCCAGATTGAGCACAGAATGCGTGTCTTTTGTCATTGAAATGGAAAGGCCGTGATCTTTTGAAGGCTGTTCCACTGGTCAGGCTTCCCAGCTCAGCCTGTGTCCAGCAATCAGAAGTAATGTCACTCAATCTCTTCTTTTCCATTTCCACGACGGTGTGCTGGAGACAGTGTTCTGCCCAGGACAGGCAGATTTGCTGGGGTAAACTTTGCTGAGGAATGTTGCTTGCAGCTGTGCTTAAATAAAGGGTTTCGTACTTCTTGAAACAGAAGCGTGTCCTTCTGATCCCATGCCACAGGAGCAGCGATGCGCTGGGAGGGACTGGGACAATTGGTTCACTCACTGTGCTGCACTGAGCTACGTTTGAATCCTGGCCAGAGCCTGAGAAGTCCATGGTAGCTTGCCAGCCCGCTCAGAGAAAAGAGGCTTCAAAGAGAACTTTTTACCCTTGATTCCAAAGTGTAAGTGAGGATGGAAAGAGTAGAATGTTTGCGGTTGGGATTAGCCCCCCACTGCGCCAGCCGCCTATGAGTGGGATGAAAATTGGCGGCGTGCAAGGGGAAACCTCTCAGCTCGCTGCAACTGAGCTAAACCCGGAGTAGATCTCCAAGCACCCGAGCAGAAGGTGTGTGAACCTCATTATCATCTCCTAGCACAGAAAAGGAACAAAGCAGAAATCGCCGTTGAAAAGGAAAGTAAACCGAGGACCGTGTAGGATGGGAAAATGTTCCCTGTTTCATGTGCTATAAGGAAACCTTTGGTCCTTCCGAGGGACTGATCCCAAGGACTTGTTGCACAGCAAAGTGAACAAAATGATGAGTTAGAATCCGTACTATAGGGAAAAATGGAGGATTTTGCAATTCCTCAAAGCAGTAATGGGGAAAAGATTCTCATCTATTAGATGGCCAGTGCTCTCCTCAGCTTCGAATGGTCCAGTGCCAAGCTGCACCCATCTCTGTCAGGCAAACTAATCCAGTGCAACACAAAACCCTGTAGAGCGACTGAACATGATATTAAGGTGAGGTTTTTAGAGAGGTGGCGGTCAGTCTGTTCTCCCAAGTCACTAGAGAAATGACAAGAGGAAATGGCCTCAGGTGCTACCAGGGAAGGTTTAGATTGGACATCAGGAAAAATGTCTTCCCTGACAGTGTGGTCAGGGATGGGAACAGGCTGCCCAGGGAAAGGGTGGAGTCACTGCCCCTGGGTGTGTTAAAAAACTGCAGTTGTGGCCCTGGAGGACATGGTTTAGTGGTCATAGGTTTAGGTCATGGTTTAGGGCTTGGGTTGGTGATTGGGCTTGGTGGTCACAGAATTGAGTCTTGATTCTGTGATTGTACTTAGTCCATCGCGATTATTCCTGCTGGATGCAGTAAAACTCTTGCCACTGTGACAAGCTGCAGAGGCAGCAATCTGGGCACCCAAGATTTTTTGCAGTTAAAAATCTTGCAGACCTTTTAGGAGAATAAGCTTTGATTACAAAAAGTCCTACAGACAATACATTTTAACCAGGAGCCTTCCTGGCAGGACTGAAAGAGCAACTTGCTTTAAACACAGCACCCTTTTAGCTGTCCTTACCTCAATGGTGCCCAGCCTAAGCATTCCCTTGGAAGGGATACGCCTGGGAGGCTCGTTTTGCCACTGTGGGTTCAAAGCCCTGATTTAGTAGTGTCTCCTTTTTAATACCTCGTTGCCTGCATGCTCATTTAAAATGTTGATTGCCTTTCCTTGACGGTTTTGCTTCAGAAACATGCTGTGGAATTTAAATTCCTCCCCCTCCCATGCTAATGTGGACATTATTTGTGTGTAAACACATTACATGGGATAGCAGAAATGTAAATGAGATTTCGCTGTTGAATTGATTTATAAACAGCCAGGATATTAATTTATTGAAGTCGTCTTTGTGCCGCTCGCACGTGATTAGCAGCACACACCGCACATAGGGTGCCCTTCTGCGGCGCGCTCGGAAAGGAGACGCGCAGAATGTGCACCGTGACGGCACCGAGTGAAGACCTTATTGAGCTTCAAGTTGCTTTGAAACGTGTAATTACTAACTTAACACTGCCTGTGAACTTGTCCTCATTAACTCCATAATTAGCAAGATCTTGTTTGATCTTGGAGTTCATTAGACATTGCAGCTGGAAGATTGTTTCGGTTTTAACACGTTAGAATAGACAATTAAAGTGACAATAAAGAATCAATATCACTTCCCTGCTTCTTAGATTTTTCCAAGGTTGTGGTGAGCCTAATTAAACCTGGGTTGAAACAGTGAGAAATTAACAAGTAGTGTGGTTGTATTTAGTTTGGATTAACAGGCTGTTTAAAAGCCTGTTTGAAATGTGCCCTGGGAAACAGTTTCTACCTGCGTGATAAGTAAATCATAGAGTCGTAGAACCATGGAATGATGGAACAGCTCAGACTGGAAGAGAGCTGAGAGATCATCTGCTCCAACCCCCTGCCATGGGCAGCGATGCCTCTCTCAACCAGACTTGATTGCTCAAGGCCTTGAACACCTCCAGGGAGGGGGCAGCCACAGCCCCTCCGGGCAGTCAGTTCCAGAGTCTCTCCACTCTTGAACTGATCAAGATCTAGTCTAAATCTACTCTCTTTTAGTTTAAAACCATTTCTGCTTGTCCTATCCCTAGATCCCCTTGGGAAAAGTCCTTTTGCAGCCTTTCTGTAGGTTCCTTTCAGGTATTGGAAAGCAATTCTGAGGTCCCAACAAAGTCTTCTGTTCCCTAGCTGAACAACCCCACGTCCCTCAGCCTCATAGATAGTTGGCCCTCATAGATAGTTGGGCCAATTTTGAATTCAGATGTTGGCTTGAGACTTGAATAGAAGTTACACCCTGTATTGCCTTTTCCATACACAAATCTCCTTCCCTCTTTTTACTGTGTGACTGGATCCATCGCATCATCTGGTGCTTCAAGACAAAAATTTGTGGAGTTCAAGTAAAACAGGCATAAAACTGACATGGTGTTGAGACCGCCTGCAGCAGAGCCAAACCTGAACTCACACCATTGTGGGGCTTCAGTACCTGAAGCAGACCTACAAGAAGGTGGAGAAGGACTGTTTATGAAGGCCTGTGGTGATAGGATGAAGGGCAATGGTTTCAAATTAGAGAAAGGTAGACTTCAATTGGATGTTAGGAAGTTCTTGAGCATGAGGTTGATGGAACACTGGAATAGGTTGCTCAGGGAAGTTAGTTGAGGCCGCATCCCTGGAGATATTCAGGGCTCAGCCAAACTCTAGGCAACCTGATCTAGCTGAGTATGTCCCTGCCCACCTCAGAGGAGCTGGACAAGGTGACCTTTGTAAGTGCCTTCCTACTCGGATGATTCCATGATTTTATGATGCATTCCTCCTCTGTTAGACCAGGACAGCTCCTCTTATACACAAGTGGTCCTGTGCTTTCCAATCTCTGCAAACCCTGGAAGAACATGTAATTAAACGCTGAACAGTCTAAACAAATTAGCAAGATTCAACATCCTCCTCCTCCATACGCGGTTTTGCCTCAGTCCCTCATCATTTTCATTTAATAGCGCAGTTAACTGAAAACACAAACCCTGTCACTGAGGGAGAAAACGATAATGAAGGACCACTGAAGCACTAATCCAACTAAACTTGCCTTTAGCTCTTAAATTTGTGTAGATCCCAACAGTAGACGTTGAGTTCCGAATCCACCCAATCGATTTCGGTGGTTTTCCTTCACTCTACAGGGTGCCACATTTCTTCATTTTGTATGCCACCAACGGCAACCAAACTGTGTTAAGGATAGTAATGCTTCATTGATCTGAACTGAAGCAGACTCCAGTCGCTGGCAGTTGGGGAAGATTATAGAAATAGGGTCAGTTCCCTAGCTGGTGTCAAAGAAAACGGAATGACAATGAGAATCCTATCTTAGGCTCGTAGAATGTGTTGGGCTGGAAGGGACCTTTAAAGGTCATCTAGTGCAACCCTCCTGCAGTGAGTAGGGGCAGCTCTAACTAGAACAGGTTTCTCAGAGCCCCCTCAAACCTCACCCTAAGTGCCTCAAGAGACGGAGCTTCTGCCACGTCTCTGGGCAACCTGGATATAATGCTCTTGATTTATGGCAGTATTGGGGGGAAAAAGTGCCCAAGCTCAAATGTTGCTGTGCCAAGACAATCCAGACAACATCATTTAGGCTTGATTTTCCTCACTTTGATGTATTTTAGTGCAGTTGCTACTGCAGATTCTGACTGCAGATGAGGACATCAATCAGTTGTGCTCCATGCCTTTCATTCCCACTGCCCTGCAACACATGGATCTGCCTTGTCCTGGTGTGACATAGGTATTCATCTCACTTGCATCATTACTACCATCTCATAACAGAAAGGTCTTTGGCTGCATCCACATCACTCCTTCACGACCTATCTTACCTAGTTGGGCAGACTGAACTTGTGCCATTGAAGCACAAATGCCATCAGGGACCACACTGTGACACCACAAGCCAAAATCAACCTCATCAGTTCCTCCTTCCTCCTTCCAATCTGAGGCTGATGTGAAACCTGACCTATGGGTAGAACTCCTGTGAGGGAAGTGAGAAGAAACACCTCTGTAACAATCCAGAAACCCCACTGCTATTGACCCCTCTTCTACCTGGGACCTGACCAGAAGCACAATCAGACTGTATTACTGGACATAATGCTTCTTCTAAGGTTCCTGATCACTGAGAAGCTTGACAAAGCTGGCAAGGAGGCAGGTCATCTCAGAGTTCAGTGAGAGCCATGGCCTGACAGTCTAGACTTGGGAGGAGGACTGTGGAAGGAAGAGTTTTGCTTGGCTGCATTATGCTAAAAAGTACCTGTGCTCACAGGCTGGTGGTGCCTGTTTCTTACAGACTCTGCTGCCACCCCTCTGTGCACCTTGAGACATGGAGAGCCTTGTGGCCTGCTCAAAATCACCTTCTAACAGACAGGTCCAAAGGAGAGGCAATGGGGTCAGCAGTTATGGTGCGGGCAGCAGCTAAAGGACATCATGGCACCAGGTGCTGGCAGACTGGCTGGTGCAAGCAAGGCTGGGGATTTGACTGGTTGTGCTATCAAATGTCCAACTAGCTTTGGCCTGGGCCACCACATGGCCATGGCTTCCACCCAGCAAGATGCGCACATGTGGGTAACATCTTTGACAAGGGACCCCAACACCATGGTGTGGGTGAGGGCTGATGACAGGGGTTGGCTATCAGAAATAAAAATATCCTCCTTTCAACAGGGAGTCACAGAAACACAGAATGTTAGGGGTTGGAAGGGACCTCTAGAGATCATCTAGTCCAGCCCTCCTGTCAGAGAAGAATGACCTAGCCCCACACAGGGCTGCATCCAGGTGGGTTTTGAAAGTGTCCAGAACAGAAGGCTCCACCACCTCTCTGGACAGCCTGTGCCAGCGCTCTGTCACCCTCACAGTGAAAAAGTTTTTCCTTATGTTTACGTGGAACTCCCCTCCCCAAGAGACACTCGAGTCTCGCAGACATAGTGCTTGGATACACGTTTAGTTGAGAACTTGCGAGTGTTGGGTTCATGGTTAGACTCCATTATCTTGAAGGCCTTTTCCAGCGTAGGAGATTCTCTGATGCACAAGGTAAAACCCTATCCTGAGGTCTTTCCTGACAATTAAGTGACTTTCCAGGAGAAGATCTTACTTCTGTGCCCATGCAACGTCAGGGATCTGTTCTCATTTTCTGTCCCTGCAACTTTCAGGAGGTTCATGTGAAAAAGAAAAGGGCTCCCAGTGCTCAGGCTGATTTGGAGATGCTCTATACCATCTCTAAACAGCAGGTTAATTTCAGCTGATACTTATTTATGAAAGCCCAAAGTCTGGTGAGGTAATAAACCCGTCAGCTCCCACAGAATATATCGCCTTCGATTTTCTTACCTAACATGGTTTTATCTAGAGATTTATTGAGCAAAATAAAGATTTGCCTGGCAAATAATGTTATCAATAGCTCCATATTTCAAACTCTTTTGAAAGCACACGCAAAAAGCAGATTAATTTCCTTGTACACTACCTACTGTGGGGTATAAACAGCCTTTATCCCGGGACTAGCAAAGGAAATGTAAATGAGCTGTCTGACACTTGGGAAATTTGCGCTGGCTGAATGATGTGGCTGGTATGTTTGGAAAGCCCATAGGATTTGCTAGCATCCAGGTGGATGTTAATTTTAAGCAACAGCCCAGTCAAACGCAGAGGCTTCAGTGTCGATCAAACCCATTTCCCTAGGTGTGTGATCAGAGGATTTGTTGTTTGAAATCAGTTTTCAGAGAGGCCAAATGAAAAATGCGGCTAATTACTGGCAAGATGATTTTTTCTCTGCTGCCCTGTTAGTATTTGACAACGATGTGTGGCCTGATTCTCACTCAGTAAGAGAGCCCCTCATGCAACAGAGAGCTGGCACCCTTGGTTGTGGCCATGGTCCCGTCTGCGTGGCTGGGGAAGCGGACGGCACGGATCACTCCCCAGAGCCGCCACTCAGCGGGGCGAGCTGGGGAATAATGAAGTCAGCACATCAGTGCCCTGCCTGCTGAGCTCACACCGCTGAAAGCTGCCGCTGGGTGAATTTCCCAGCGTTCGCAAACTTTGTCTCAGTTCTGCAGGTTTGCTCAAGTGTGCGACGGCTCTTTGCGAGGGAGCCTTCCCGCTGGGTGGGTTTGCTCTCCTCCTCGCTGCTCAGGGAAGGTGAGGGCTCTCCCTCATGTGTTCCCTGCCCCCTTTCCACCCCTCGCTCACCCCACACACACAATGCTGTTCCAGCGGGTCCCCTCCACTAGGGAGCTTTTCCCTCTCCCAACTCCCACACTGGGACATTTTTCCACATTTCCAGGATTATGGCCACTTTCACTTAGATCTATGTGTGTTGCCTCCACATACAAAGAAGCACTTGGGGACAGGATTAGTAGGATTAGAAGAGATTCACATATGTCCAGTTCAAGCAATTGGTATTCAAAGCTTTACACTTCCAAATGCCACCAAGAGAGAGAAAAGGAGCTGGGAGCTCGCTTTGCATTTCAGCACCTTCCTGCGGGGGACAGGGGCCTTTGTCCCCAGTTGGGGGACACACACACAAATCCCACCCCCACCCCCCATCCCCCTTAATCCAGCACCCCTGAGCCACCAACTCTTTCCTTTGGTACCACTGGCGAGGCTCTGCACTAGCCCCAACAAAAAGACAGAAGTATATTAGCTTGCCCATTTCTCTTTTGAGAGCAGCCCTTCTACAAACTGCTGGTAATTTCTGGTTGGGTTTGAAGCAAATCGGGGTCCTCTCCTGTACCATTTGTCACGATATATCCCCCACATTGTTGAAAGATGAGTGAGCATCACTGGGTTTGGGGCATAAAGGAACAAAACTCTTCAAGAAGTGCCTTTGCTTATTTTAAATTCGACTCTTTGCATGGAGCAGAACTTAAGCCAAGCCTTAAGATTAAGCCAGCGTGATAAAGCAACGTCTGGTCAAGCACTGTCTGATAAAGGGGTTGGAAGGAAAGCGACATCTGATAAAGCGACGTCTGATAAAGCGATATCTGATAAATCAACACCTGATAAAGCAATATCTGAGAAAGCAATAAAAAGATCTGCTTTTTTCCCTTGGCCTTTTATTTACAGACCGCCTTCCTTCGGCGTTGCCTTCAGGGCAAGGACAGAAGTGGTTTCCCGGCGATGGCACGGTTTATGTTACGTGGTTTGCGTTCTGGCAATCGCTTCTAACGTAAATCAGCCATACTGCTCAGAAATGAGCAAGAAAGCTTTCACATTAGCCAGAGCAGCGCACCTCCCTACACTCTAGTGAGAGATTTTTGGAGCAGAGCAGGTGGAGCCTTTTTTTTTTTAATACATTCATCCATTAATTAATTAATTCATTCTTTTGTTCAGTCTTTCTGCTCACTTTCTGCTCACTAGGATAAAAGCTCTTGTGGAGCACAATATTGTTTGCGGTGACTTAGAAGGCACAAGAACATATATAACCGGATGGGGGGAAAAAAGACCCCAAACCCAAATAAAAACTTCTAACATCCTGCAGAATATCTCTGAAGTGATTTTGAATGGGGTTTATTTTACAATAACAGTGTGGTTTAGGGTTTTTAGTCCAGAAATGACATTTCAGGGTAGTTAAATAGGCTGAAGGAAACCAAAATGTTGGTAAGATATCAAATATACTCTTTTAATTACTATCATTTTCAAACTGAAATGCAGCTAAAATATTAAAGACAGTCTCTTAGTTGTTTGAATTTACTTTTATCTTTAAAAGCCATGGTGTTCTGGCTGAGCATTATGAAGTCAATATATTTAGTATCAATCTGCTAGTAGCCAGTATAAAGCTCAGTAGGTCTTTAATCTCATTAATAAAATGGGCCATGTTTGGGTTAATATTTTCTTTACCTTGTTATTTGCACAACTCCAAGTCTTAAGTTAATAAAACTACGTAGGAAAGTGTGCCACGAACGTGCAGATTCATGAACAAAGTGTGTGATTTCTTGTGGTATTGATAAATTTCCAAGGTACGAGTGACTCTGTAGGATCCAGATAGCTGGAAACCTTTAACATACTGAAAAGCAGGGGGAGGCTTTCAGGTCTCCACACATCTTCTGCAAGTTCTAAATAGCTGACACAGACATGTGACACAAAATGAAGCCTCTGCAATTGAGGGAAGAGGTAGCACCATCTGCAAAACCTCGATCTGCAGCACTCTGATCACCCATTTCACGTGTCCACCAGCTGTGGAGGAGAGGTTCGCTTAGCAGTGAGGCCAGTATGAAGAAGACAACTCAAGCCATATGTAGCAACAATCTTTGTTTTAAATGGAATTTAATTTTGAGAAGTGATACAAATAATCATTTCCCACCGCAGCTGCGAACATCAGCCATACAGAGCTATAAAATTAAAAACACATATTCCCTGCCTCTTCCTCTTTGCTTTTAATTGTTCTGCTCATCGTTGCCCAGCCTTTCCCGTCTGTTTTGCCCGTTCACGCAGCACTGCCCTTACAAGGTGAAGGTTTTGCACATGTCCATGTATCCATCTTTCAGGGGCCTGTTCTATTGCTGGATTATTACTGAAGCACGAGTAATACTTATTAGAAGAGCTAAGGATGAGTGTAAGATAAAGTATTTATTGACCTTTCACATAATGATGGCAATTAAATTACTGGCCTTTGCACAGACGACGCAATTAGGAGGCAAAGGACTCTCCCTGTTTCGTGTGTGCATCAGCCCACTCCAGACCTATACTCTTTGTGCTTGGAAGGACCTTCAAGCTCTCACCTACCTCAAAGATGCAAAATACCTGAAAGGAAAAAGAGGATTGCATAGTGGCAACTGCTTGCTTTGCTCTGTGCAATCTGGTTGAGAAGGCTCCGTGGCTTCTAAGATCACAGAATCAGTTTGGTTGGAAAAGACCTTCAAGATCATCAAGTCTACCTTCAGTCCAGTTCATCCCACACTTGCAGCCCATCAGAATTTTCCACGGCCGGGCAGTGCACTTGGGGCTCTACTCTGCATCCATGACAACCCATAAATTTTCTCTTCGAATTAAATTTGCTGACAGCATCTGAAGCCGCTGAGTTCCATGTGAATGTCGAGGTTTACCAGGGACCCAGCTAAGCACCCCTACAAAGAAATGTGCTCCCAGCAAAGAAAAAGGATAATGGCTTCAGGCTAGAGCTGGATACATGGAACAGCTGCTGGGAGACACTCACTTTTGGTTCAGGTGCAAAAGAATAGCTGGAAAACAGTGACAGAAGGGTTATTAGCAAACTAGGGATGGTGACTTTTCACTCACAAGTCCTTCCCTTGAAACTGTTTTGCTGTGCATTAGTGGCTGGGAAAAAACCTGTGATCTGCCTTAGCTGGGTTTGGTGTCTTATGGCTGCTCTCTTAAGCTCTTCTGATTAACATTTTGCTAATCAATTTTCTTCTTGGGAAACAAATATGAAAGGGCTTGCCCCCAATTAAAGCATTTTTGTTTAAAACCTAAATGAGCTCATTGGAGTAATTAAGTCCTTCCTTACCATACTCCCTGGTTCTTTAATTCAAGGAGCTGCACTGGTGATTTGAATTTTAGGGGCCTGACCTCTGAGTCTATTGAAACCCAGAGACATCAGTCAGCTTCAGTGGGCTTGGCTCTAGCCCTGACAGGCCTCATAATAAGCAAACAAACACCCCAGTTTAGCAGTGTTTTGGTGGTTAATAATTAACCTTTGCCATAAGCTGATGAGAAAAGGTGGTGTTGGTGGACTTAAGTTTTCTCTCCCTCTCTCTCTTTTACAAGAGAAATGGGACTTTTATGGTCCTCGTTACTATTGTGCCTGAGCAATCCCAAGCCTGCTGCAAGCTGCCAAGGATCACCAGCTCCATGTCACACCCATAGGTTTGTACGTTCTCCAGTCCCGTGACATACTCTAACCCTATGTCCCAACTCCGGCTGAAGAACTGGGAATGAGAAAGGGTTTCAATGGGCTCTGCAGCCACCACATCCCATAACACAGCAGCTCTGGGCTTGGTCCTAAGCACTCACAAAGCACAGTTACCCCCACAGTTCCACTGTTGATTAAGACTCCTCTGAGATGGGCCCAGGACTGCTGTTCCCAGTCATGCAAGGCGTGAATATTTCTGAAGGCTACGGGGGGTCTGCAGGTGTGATGGGGCAGTGACCACTGGGCTGCACACTGCCAACACTTTGTTTCCCATGTGCCTGTCTTCTGAACATCATTCTTCTCATTTACACTCAAGCTTTTCCTCCAGTGTGTTCTACTTTCCACTGGTGGGACCACATTGACATTAACAGAGCAATGGCCACTGGAAACGGGACTGTTGCATTTCAACTGCGACTTTAAACAAGAAGAGAACGGAGAGTGACTTGAACTGTAAGGGTGGGAAACTGTGATTTAAGTGGTGCAAACTCCTTGTTTTATGTGACAAAGCCTCCCTGAACATTTGAAGTTTCAACAGCTTAACTCAAAGCAGTACAGTGAGAGATTCAGAAGTGATTTATAAAACCAGCCTTAGCCTTAGCCAGGCCAGATTTTACCATCGTTTCTGGTGTTCATTAGCATCTCATTGCACATGTCGTCCCATTGATCCCGGTGGAACAAGCCCACACAATAGAGTTCTATTCAGGGGTGGGGAAGGCAGTCCATACACCCATCTCCAAACACTGAGACATGGCAGGGGTTGTGAATAGACTGCCGATAATTTTTGTTGTGTCTTCTAGAATTTGTAGTAGCCTATTAACAACCTGTAAGTATTCACTTGAGACGCATATTGTGTAAAATTGAGACACAAAATGAGACAAGGATTGGTTTTTTCTTTCTCTTTAGTGTGTCTTCCATGCTTTCGGATGTCGTAGTGGAAATGTTTGTCAGTAATTTCTATGCCTTTATTTGTTTTTCACTGTAGCTGTGAAAAATACGTTGCATTAAGCTTCTGTATGCGACAGCAAACTCTTCAAATCATCCGTTGTTATACCACCAAAAGTTTTTGCTCTGGCCTGAGATGACTTTGAACAGTGGAGCTTCCTACATAGCAGCACACATGGAGTTTTTTGATGGGGATGATTTTGGGGGAGTGGGGGCTAGATTTAACATCGCTGTCTGTTCATCTCCACTTTGTTTATAGCTGTTATTTGAACAGCCTATGTGACCTTGAGACTAACTTGAGAACTGTTGAGTGTTCTTCAAAATCAGTGAATTTTGGTGTCCAGTCCAGTAGATGGAGAAATCTTACAGGACTGAGAGGGCAAAGAACTTCCAGTGATGTGAAAGGGCAGAAGGGAAGACAAAGAAAATGTGCCCATTAAAGAATGTCAACATTTTAGGTGCAAATATGGGCCCAAAACATAAAGGTAAATATATATATATATATAAAGCAGGTATTTATGCAGCATCATCATCCTTCAGCAGTGCCAAGCCAGCCGTGATCCCCGAGTATGGGGCAAGGTTGTTTGCCAGGAATGCCAGGTTTAGCCCGTTCTGCACCCGTGAAGTGTGCCTCACCCTCTGAGCTCTGCGTATGGGGAATGTGCACCACAGTCTCTGCTCTGTGATGGCCGGATGCTCTCAGTATTTTTGAGGTGGTGAAAATTTTACCAAGCCTCTTAAAATCAGGTATTTTAGGGGCTTCTATTCAACGATACCCACAGGTTGGGCTTTTAACTTCAACTGCAAAGACGGCGAAATATTTCACAGTTCACTAACTGATGTCTGATAGCTTTAGAAATAACTCATTTGTGTAATCTGTTTTCTAAGCAAAATACAGGTTTCCAGGCACATTCACTACAGGAAAAAACAAATAAATAAATAAAGGAATTAAGGGCAAACTGTTGATTAAGTGGGTTTTATTGTTTACACAAACATTTCAGGCTTTTGATAGCAAATGTCACACATCAGAGGATTAGCAATCAACACGTCTTCTAACTAGTTAGTCTCTGACATTTTAAATTTTACAACTAAGTTTTAATGCCATTTTTTTTCCCAAGAATTTTTGCAAATCAGCTTTTTAAATTCAGAAAATAAAATGCCACCCTTAATTAACTGCACTGGATTGTCTATTAGTTGTTTCTTTTAAGGTTAAAATGCCCTTAGAAGCTGGGCTGGGAGGGACCCGATCTTGCAGCCGTTCGCAGGATACTTTAAAGGTCTCCAGTTCCATCCTTAATAAACGGGGAAATGTTTGTTTCGACCCCTTGTTGCCAACGTATTGGAGAAGAAATTTTCTGTATCTAGGCAGAGGAATATTAAGGACTATTATCTCCGGGTTTGTCCGACTGTGGAGTTTTACTTCGGCAGTCCAGGACAGCCTTCTCACCCGTTTCTGGTCATTGCCCTCGTATTGCTCTACTTCTGTAAAGCGAATTCGTGGCAAACACGAGAGCCTTTTAGCCTGTTCCTGTCGGTGATGCCAAAGTGTCAGGTGAGGAGATGCTATCACCCTGGTTTATGCCATCAATCTAAACCCGCTCCGGTAAAACATTTTGAGTAAAACCAGCACGAGGTTGGGGAATCTCGGCTGCTTTCTCTAAAATAAAATGAGACCCGTTCCGAATCAACCCCGTTGCAGCTTCAGCACCGAGTGCGGGTTGGTACAACCTGCTCAGAGCAGCTCTGGTCCCACAGGCAGCGGGCTGAGTGCTTTCTTGTAAAGCAGAGATCTGCATTTCCTAAACGAGATCAACAGCTACCTTAAACACAAACAATTATAACTACTTTTGTATCGAAAGCAGGGCTGTCAACAGTCCCAATTAAATTAAAAGCGAGCAGGGATAGCAAAACCTGACAGCCATAAATCGTAACAGCTAATACCTTTCACATAAACCCACAAGAGAAATAGGTAATACTGATTACACTAGTTTTCTATGGTGAATCTGATTTTGTGCTGCCGGACAGTAAAGTCCAGGGAAGGGCAAAGTTTAATGTCCTTTCACGGCAGCAAGAGAAAAAACCAGCCGGTTTCCGCACCCGGCTCTATCACTGCCCTAGAGTGTATTCATCACATGAACCCCGATATTATATGAAAGCGCACGATTTCGCGCAGGAGAAGCCTCTGTAGAGCCGCCGTGTCCCGCCACCGCCCGCGGATTCTCTCCCGTCACCCTGCGGTCGCTGTGGGCGGCTGTGCGGGACCCTCCCGCACTGGACATCGCCAGCAGTTTGCCTTTCCAGAGAAATCACATCTCCCTCCATCACCAAACCTTAATGAAAGCAGGAATTAAAAGGCGGGGGAGTGCGTGTCCGTTTAATTGAGCTGCCACTCAGATGCCATTTTCGGTCTTTCTTCCCCGATTAGGAAAACACGGGATTTTCGGACTCCCGGGGGTTAATTTCGTTGCTCCTGGCGTCGAGGACAGTTTTACTGTTGACCAGACCGGAGCATCTTCACAGCCCTTTCCGAAAACGCCCCTGGCCTGGGGGTATGGTGGGCAATGGGTGGAGAGAGACGCTGGAGCAGGCGACCCGTCCCAGAGCAAGGCGATCCCCGCCCCGCCGGGCGCATCCCCGGGCCCGCTGCTCTCCGCGGGCTCGGCCAGCGAAAGTCACCCGGGCGGTCCTTCTCCCGACCACCCTTTCTCAGCATTTCTTTATTTTATTTCCCCCTCCGACACCCTCTTTTTATCTTAATTTCTCTCACCCTTTTGCTTTCCTGCTTTCCTTTCTCACTTTTCCTTTCTTCCTCTCGTTTTACTTTTCTTCCTTCCTTCCTTCCTTCCTTTCTTTCTTTCCTTCTCTTTCTTTGTATTTCTCTCACTTTTTTTCTTTTCCTTTAAAAAATTTGTTTCACTCTCCTTCCCTCTCCAACATCTCTCTGCAACACCAGCAAAGCAAAGCACAAGGCAGCGATACCACCAGCAATCTCGCTGGAGCAGTCTCCCTTCCCGAAACGAATCCTTGTGCCCGGCAATTCAACTCGCCTTGCTTTCCCAAATCCTTTGCCCAAAGGCGGCCCAGGACGGGGCGAGAGGGCGATGCTGCGGCCGCACAGCCATACTGGGGGCTCTGGGAAGCGGCGACAGCTCCGGCAACGGGGAGAGAAGAAACATTCCAGCTACTTCTCCTACTGACAGTTCCTTCCCGTCGCAGCGGCCGCCTCTCTCCGCCCCGCGGTGCATCGACCGGTATCGCCCGTCGGCCCCACCCTGAGGAAGCCCCAGGCCCGAGAACGGAGCGGGACTCGCTGCAGCAGCTGGCCTTGCTGAAAGCCAGGACGGGACCCCTCCTGTTGCTTTCCCCGACGGCATCTTTTTTCCTTCCTCTTCTGTGTTCCCGTCGGACTTGACTTCTCCCAAACCGATCTGCGCGTCTCCTCCGGAGAAGCGGACGTGGAGACGGAGGGTGGGAGCTGCCGCCCCTACCCAGGGCAGCCGCCGGCTGCTGGGCCAGGGTTTTCACCCCGACTCTGCGCGTTTTCCTGCAGCTGCCGCCGTGTCAAGTTTGGTTCACCTGCTTCATTCCAGCTCCCTGAGAGGGAAGGGATGGGGGAGGAGCGGGAAGCTTCCGGGGACCTCTTAGAGCGGCCCCGTTGGGTGCGGAAACAGGCAGGGACCCGCTCCGCAGGGTGCGGGTGGCACTGCGGGCTCCGGGCCCGGCAAACCTCTCAGATGGAGAAAAAGTCTGACTGGGTTTGCTGCTTTCCCGGTGGATGCGGGATGAGCGATGTCCCATTCAGTCACTTCTGATACATTGTCTGTATAAACACTTCTCTTTCCTTTCCTTTCCTTTCCTTTCCTTTCCTTTCCTTTCCTTTCCTTTCCTTTCCTTTCCTTTCCTTTCCTTTCCTTTCCTTTCCTTTCCTTTCCTTTCCTTTCCTTTCCTTTCCTTTCCTTTCCTTTCCTTTCCTTTCCTTTCCTTTCCTTTCCTTTCCTTTCCTTTCCTTTCCTTTCCTTTCCTTTCCTTTCCTTTCCTTTCCTTTCCTTTCCTTTCCTTTCCTTTCCTTTCCTTTCCTTTCCTTTCCTTTCCTTTCCTTTCCTTTCCTTTCCTTTCCTTTCCTTTCCTTTCCTTTCCTTTCCTTTCCTTTCCTNCTTTCCCTTTCCCTTTCCCTTTCCCTTTCCCTTTCCCTTTCCCTTTCCCTTTCCCTTTCGTCTTTTTTCTCCTCACTGCCGGATTTATTCGATAGAGCTGAAATCAGAAGGCTGTAATTTTGCTTAGCAGACTAAGCACAATCAGACTCACTTGGTCCCTCTTCTCCTAGTTTCTCACTCTCCTCGGAGCTTACAGATTATTATGGAGGAGAGAAATCCTGTCAAAAAGGCTTCTTCCGGGCCCTATGAGCCTGTCGGCAGGTGGAAACTCAGCCCGACGGTTCTCGGAGAGGCCTCTCCTGCTGCCGAGCCCGCGAGAGGACGCTCCCCATTCCAGCCTGGGCAGACTCCCGCAGCGGTCCCGTCGGATCTGCTAGCCCTGGGCTAAGCGCAGAGCTGACGCTCCCCGGCGCTCAGAGAGGCCAGGAACGGTGACACCTGCCCCAGGTGACCCGACAATTCTGCAGAGCCCCGACACACCCGTCCCTGCACCCCACCCCCCTTCTCCGTCCAGGTTCGGCCCGGGCTGCAGTAGTCCCGGCTCCCAGTGCCAGTAGTCCATTTACTTACAGGCGCGAAAGCCCAGGGATGTTTCTCCGCGGTGCCCCCCGGCCGCTCCCTTCCCGCCTGGCCTCGAACGCGGGCGCTCGGTCCCTCCGACGGCTGCCACCCGCCCCCGAGCCGGCCCTCCCGGCAGCCCCTCCCGCCCTGGACACACCGATTGCCGCCGCACCCCGCTTTCCTCGTTTATTTAAAGGGAGTCACTGGCTCGGGATGGGGGGCGGGTTTCCAACCGCACATCTTCCAGCGGTGACTGCCCGTCGGCGAACGCTCATTTCAACAAAGCGGCGACCTAGGTACGAGCCAGTGGCGGCCAGGCTGGCCGGGCGAGGGCCAGGCCGGGCGGGCGCCAGCCGGTGCCGCACCAGAAGCCCCGCTCGGGGCGGGGGACCAGAGGAGGGGGAGGGAAAGGCAGACAAAGCGGTGAGCCGCGCCTGGAGCCGGGCACGCTGCGGGACGGGGGCGACAGACGTGCCCGCGGCCCCCTCCCCCTCCCCACCGGAGCGGGGGCACTTCCCCCGGGCGGATTCTGCCCGCTGCAGCCTGGGGCCGGGGTTTCCCGGACAGGGCAGTCCCCCGCAGCCCCCTGGCTCCCTACTGTAGACGGGATGCCGTTTTATATTGGAAATGAGGGGCAGGGGGAGGAGGTGGCGCGTACACGGAGCGGTGAGTGTGCGGTGTCAGTCAGAGGGGTTTTGTGTCTCCTTGACTCCTGATGGTCCGTGGCTGAGGTGTCCCGGGTGGCACCACAATGAATATGAATAGGGGTCCTCGCTAAATGGGACAGTCAAAGCGCACCGCCCTGAATAATGGCACGTCATCCTAACTAGACCATTATACATAGGAGGGCTCCTTTTGTCTCTGCTCTCTGCTGCAGCTCTATAAAAGCCCCTCTTTTTCAGGCTGAGGTTAGTCCAAGCATACACTAACTAGCCATCCTGTAAACAGGCTGAGTAACCGGGGCAGAGAGAGACTTTGGTGAGGGAGGGGACTGAGGGGCTTTTTTCCCCCTTCCTCCAGCATCTCTAGCCCTGTGCTGGCAGAGCCTGCCGTTCGTTTCTTTCTTTTTCGTTCCATTTTCGTTGTTTTTTGAAGGGGATTTGTCTTGTTCCACCACCTCCACAGCAGGAAAGAGTTTCTTGCTCAGAAGCCCGAATACAATGAATTCTGACTCCAGCTCTGTCTCCAGCAGAGCTTCCTCGCCAGACATGGATGAGATGTACCTGAGGGACCACCACCACCACCATCACCACCATCACCACCAGGACAGCCGGCTCAACTCCGTCTCCTCCACCCAGAACGACCTGGTGCAGAAGATGTCCGGAGAGGGCCTCTCCAGGAACAGCTCCAAGGCCGGAGGGGAAGGCAGCAAGTACAAAATCAAGAAGCAACTCTCGGAGCAGGATCTGCAGCAGCTGCGGCTGAAGATCAACGGCCGGGAACGTAAGAGGATGCACGACCTCAACCTCGCCATGGACGGGCTGCGAGAGGTGATGCCCTATGCCCACGGACCTTCCGTGCGAAAGCTCTCCAAAATCGCCACCCTCCTGCTAGCCAGAAACTATATCCTGATGCTCACCAGTTCCCTGGAGGAGATGAAGAGGCTCGTGGGGGAAATCTACGGGGGGCACCACTCGGCCTTTCACTGTGGGACGGTGGGACACTCCGCCGGGCACCCCCCCCACGCCGCCGGCACCGTGCACCAGGTGCATCCCATCCTTGGCAGTGCCTTGTCTTCCGCCAACACCTCCTCGTCCCTCTCCGCCTCTCTGCCGGCCATCGGCACCATCCGGCCCCCCCACTCGCTGCTCAAGACCCCTTCGACCCCCCCTGCCCTGCAGCTTGGCAGCGGGTTCCAGCACTGGGCGGGCTTGCCGTGCCCCTGTACCATCTGCCAGATGCCCCCTCCACCCCACCTCTCGGCCCTCACCGCCTCCAACATGGCCAGGATCTCGGGGGAAACCAAGGACCTCCTCAAGTGACTCGGCGGGGCCCCCCCGGCCCCCGGGGTTGTGCCGGAGACGATGCTCCCACGGGAAGGGAGGGGGCTGCGGCCGGAACCCAGCCGCGCCGTCGATGGACCTGCCTCCACAGCCCCCATCCTCTTCACCCCCCCTCCCCTTTTTCCCCGTAACACGGGATTAGTGTAGGAAAGACCTTGCAAAGGTAATGTTTTAGCCGGCTCCTCGGGCGATGTTTGCTTATTATACTAAAACGGATTTAAAAAAAGGTCCCTCTTGTAAAAAGTATAATAATAATAATAATAATAATAATGAGAAAATGTAAATAATTCCTTAAAATGGATGCAAAAGGGGAAGAAAAAAGACACGGTTGTCACTGGATTGTTTGCAGCTACTAAAAGACGATGATATCGGTTTGGGGCTTCTTCTTCTTCTCATTTTTGCGGGCTTCTCCTTCCTACCCTTAGGCACGGCGACACCTCCGCAACCTCCCGCCTCAAACCCGGCTGCGGGCTCCGAGGTCTCCCAGCGAGTGCGTGGCTGCTCCCACCACGCCTTCCCCCGGGGACTTCCGAGTCCACTCACTGAACTTTTTGTGGGTGGGGTTTTTCTATTGGGTTTGGTTGGTTGGTTTTGTTTTTCGTTTGGGTTTGTTTTTATTTTTTCAATTTCAAATTTGTTTGCGATGCTCTTCTGTTTGTCGGCTCTTTTCCCTTCTGTGTTCGCTTGAAAGAAAAGAAAAATAATAAAAAAAAAAAACAGTGCAAAACACAGCACAACCCTCTGTGGGGTCTGTTTTGCCAAACCTGCCGTGTCCTGCTCTCGGTGCAGTGTGCTAGTTCGCTGGCTGGGGTCCTCGTCGCTTGTTTCTGTTGTTGGCTTCGGGTTTGTTCTGGTTTGCTGCTGGGTTTTTTGGGGGGTTGTTTTTCTTTTGCTTTGCTTTGCTTTGGTTTGGTTTTGCATGCGGGGTCGGCTCTTGCCAGATCAATGACTTGTACAACTAAATCGGAATCTTTACTATTTTGCTTTGAGGTCCGTTCTCCGTGACCTTTGCTTGAAATACTGTTACGACCCATTCCTTTGGTTTATCTGTTTGGGGTTGGTTTTTGGTTGGTTTTTTTTTGGTTAGAGCCTCAAAGACAAAACTGCGTCTTTATTTTTTATATATTCTTGATAACTATCGATATATTTATTATTGACCAGTGTTTCTGGATGAGATTTCCAAATAAAACAAAAAATGAATTCTATCTGCCTGTTTCGCCTTTGTCCAGGACTGGAAGCTGAGTAAAGGCTCCGCATTTGATCCCTTTTAAGTTGCACCACGACTCGCTGACCCAGCTGGGGGCTGCTGGCAGTTCTTGCGTAGCTCAGGAGCCTCGGAAGAAGCGGTGAACCCCACAACTACTGCCCCAACGTCCCCCAGTGTTGCTGGGAAACCCTTCTTACACCGGGAAGGGAGGGACTGAGGAGCCGGATTGTTCGACAGCCGGTGCCAGGCGGCGGCAGGACGGGCACAGCTGGCGGGAGGTGTGTGTGGGGCTCTTTATAGGTAAAAAAGGGGCAATAACTTTTTTTTCCCCCGAGATCCAGCTGTCAGCCCTTTACCAGGAGGGTAACAGCAAACTGGAGAGGACTGAGAAAAGCCTCTCTGCCGCGGGGATCCTCGGGGTACTGCCAAGAGCGAACCCTGGATCCCCACAGGAGATATGTCCTGCACTCCGTGCACAACCCCGAGTGGCCAGGAGGGACCTGAAGAAACTCCACCAAGATGATTCCCACAGAGTTGCAAAGGGTGGGCATTTAAAAGGTGCTTTTGGGAGGCACCTCGGGCTGTGCAGTGCTGCAGCCACCAAAGGCACACACGGTCCTTGGAAGGCGCAGGCAGAAGGTAATACTGCCCCAAACCTGCTGAATTAACGAATCGTTTTGTAAAAGAGCCATTCTGGCAATGTAGAAAATCCTTCCAGTAAGAGGATCAAGCGGTCATGTCGTTTCTTTCCTTCCCTCCTTTCTTCCCTCTTTCCCTCATTCCCTCCTCCCCCCCCCCNNNCCCCCCCCCCCCCCCCCCCCCCCCCCCCCCCATAAAACTAAAATGTAAAAAATAAGTGAAAGAAAACGAGGCGGGGTGGGAGGAACATGCTGGGGGACAGAAAGCAGGAAAGCAGGGAAGAACCTCTGCTGGTAGAGCCCGGCAGCGCTCGCCCTCTGCACTGTGCTGTGCCCGACGGGGTGGGCAGGAGACAGCAGGGCTGGCAGCACGGCTCGGACCGGCAATGGTGTGGCTCAACACGGTTCAACGGGGCTTGGTACAGAGCCATGCCAAACCGTGCCAAGGCGGGTGGAAGACTGGCAAAAAGCGGTCGGAATGGCTCTGTTAGGCACGGTTTGGCTCGACACAGCTCTTTTAGGCGCTGCTCGAGCTGTCTGTCCTATGCCGAGCCGAACCGAGCCGTGCTGCCCTGGCTCTGCAACCCCGCCGTGTCCTGCCCCCATCCTGTCGGGCACGGAGGAGAGCGGGGCCGGGAGCTGCCGGGCTCTATCACCCATAGGTTGTTCATTCCGCCCACGGGGCAACAGAAACAGAAATCCAGCTCGGTTCCGTTTGTGCATCACCCGCTTACTGCCCGGTCCCGCACGGCCGGGCCGTGGGACGGCGGGTGCTGTTCTCAAACCCATCACAGAGCCGCTTCCCCTCCCTTCCCAGTGCGCCTTAGCTCCCATGGGGAAGGAGAGAGGACTCTGCTGGCCTCACCTCCAGAGATTCTCCACAAACGCCGGTCCACCATGCCCCGGGAGCCTGATTTCATTCCCTCAGATGCGAGGATTAATTTCTTCTCTTCTCCCATCCCATCCGGGAAGTCCGATTCAGGTGGTCCCCCTCCCTATCGTACCTCGGCATCACCCCTTCCCTATTTCCACGGGGATGGGGGTCATCTTATGTCATTAACAGGTCAGAAACCGCAGTGGTACTTGCCTTCATTGTTTTGGTTTAGGGATTTGCTGGCCAGGAGATAACAGCAGGCTGGGGGCTACCTCAGTCCCCACCAGTTATCAGCAAATGAGCAGTTTGTTTTTCTTCAAAGTTGCAGTTCTCTCCTCCTCTGAAGTGAGGAAAGAAAGATTAAAAATTGTATTATTTCATGTGTTTATTATTTATTAAAATAATATGTTGCTGCTCCCTCCCTGAGTTCAGCCCCAGGGCCGCCCATCCACACTGAGTGCTGCCTGACCTGGCTGCTCCATCCACACTCAGGGCCCTACTTGCTGAGCAAAACCGATGTCTTCTGTCACACTTCCAGTTCCTTTTGTACTTTCCCACTTGCTGCCACTATCTAGACGCATTTTCCAGTTCATTTGGACTTTAATTATTCTGTGCACCCCGTTTCCCTCCTGCATATATGTGGATTTGAGGTGGGAAGAGCTGTCACAAGATTATATCATCCTGCTTAGGAGGAAAACGGGAGGCAAGGCTAACACTTTTCTGGATGCAGTGGGAGAAATGTGCACATCACGGGCACACAACCCCCTTCTCAGGTCTGAAGTGGAAACAGCAAACTAGAAGCTCAAGTACAAACTCAACACTAAAGTGTAAGCAGACAACTTCCTTTGAACTTCTGTGAAATCCAAGGGTTTGAGTTTGTTGCTTCGCATTCAGTGCTATTAGAGATGCCTTGAGACTTGTCCCCTGTGCTGCCAAAGGGCTACCCAGGACCTGCTGGGTGCTCGGATTCTTCAGCAGAGGTGAAGTGAGACATCCTGGGGCACGTCAGAGGCAGTAAATACCCAGCTTTACACCTCTGAAGTGAGCTTTAATAGTTGAGCATTTTGTATTCAACTGGTCTTTCTGTGTTGTGTGCTCTGATTTTTCAAGTAACCAGACTGATTAGACCTCTGAAACACTTTAGGGTCAAACACATCCTTTTAGGGTCATCAAAGAGGAATTACTAATCCTAAACCACATCAAAGAAGTTATCCCAGTTTTGATGGAACTTTAGCTGCAGACAGGATCCTTTTTGGGCATTCAACAGGTGCTGAGTAGGAAACATTGAAGACACCAGAATGGAAGTACCTCTGCCTGTTTATCCACAGAGGTTGTTCTCCTGTCCTCCATTGCTCTCTCCTGGAGTTGAAGCAACAATTTTCCTTATAATCACAGAACATTAGGAATTGGAAGGGACCTCGAAAGATCATCTAGTCCAATTCCCCTGCCACAGCAGGATCACCTAGAACAAGTCACAGAGCACCATATCCAGGTGGGTTTTAAACCTCTCCAGAGAAGGAGACTCCACTAAGCACCTATGTAAGGACAATGCAGCTGCAGGACAGTGAAACCTATCTGAAGGACAAAATTCCTTCAAAATCTATGTCATCATCATTTATGCCACCATCAGTTCACATCATCACTGTTTGATCAACATCTGTACTCAGTGCCCAGAGTTTTCTGAAGCTTTTGTGGGTTCAGGATGGGGTTTAGCGTAGCCCTATCAGAAACGTGAAGATCAGTATTTTAATGCAGTCTTTCTATGTTTGCTTGTTTTCCCCCAAAGTGTTGTTGTTGACAATAATATCTTGAAGGTTGCCTGGGAGAGCAGCACTGGGCCCTGCCAGATGGGCCAGAGACAAACTGCAAGCGAGGCAGTCATTTTAGTAGTTGGGCAGAAGACGATTTGTAGGAACCTGCATATCAAAACCTAGTGGATTCCTTGTAAAACAAAGAGAGGGTTGGCAACAAAGCTGGGTTTGCACAGGGCTGGTCCTAATGCCTTGTAAGCTGGTGAAAGCAGCCAAGACTCAACTTTTAAGGTGAAGATAAGGGTACAGCACAGCTGAACCCCAAAAGCTCCTGGTTACAGCAGACAGGAATAGGAGCAGCAGGCAGAAGCATCGTATCACCCTCAGTTGTCATCCAGAACAACTAGGCAAGAGGGAGGTTTATTAGTTCTTAAATATGATTGCAAAGACATTCAGTTATAACAGAGGGCAGGTAGGTCTTCAACAGGGGCTTCCTTCTATTTCTGTAGCATCCCACACAGTGTTCTCAAAGGCAGCTCTACATACAGGACCTCACAACAGGGCAGGGAAGGGCATATGGGTGCCTGTGTCATTTCCAGGGGACCCTGTCCCAGGGCTGGCAGGGCTGTGGCCACATCATCGTGAGAAATATTTTACACATTATTCACTAAAGGAACGGTGATGCTTGTGTGATAAAAAATGGAGTCTGTCCTTCACAAGACCTGAATGACCTTTCTGTAAACTTCTTTTTTGTTTCAAATCCCAGCACTTCTTTGCAGTGCCTTTGTGTCCAAGCTTTCTGCCCCAAATCCTGCCTATGGGCAAAGCCAGCACTAACTACACACCCTGAGTGAGAGCAGTCTTCTCCTCCCCTGGGTATTTTACCTGAGATGTCAGGGGCTAACTCTATTCACCACAGGGACATTCCTCCTGGAAACCCAGTATCAACATTTCAGCTCCTTCTCTCTTATTCCGATTGCCAGTGGGGTGGGACGGGTTCTAGTCTGCCCCCATGAAGATCCCACCATCTCCTAGGGCCCCCCAGTCAGCAGCTGACCCTTCCCTTGGGTTTGTGAGGTTCAGTCACTTGAACTTATCCTGTTCGTCCCCTCACCTGGCCACCAGCTCCATCCATCTCTCCCCATGTGCAGCTCTTCCTCCAGCTGCAGCATCTTCTATTCCAGCCTTCACTGCTGTGGTTGTCTCACCTTGCCATTGCATCTGCCTGACCATCTGTTGAATCATGTGCAGTATAAATAACAGCTAGTGACAAATAATAGCTACAGATACCCTCCTGCAATAGCCTGGTGGCCTTACGAGACATCTGCCACTTCAGAGCATATTTTATTTTACTTTGCAGACCACAGTTACACAGTAAAATTAAAGGGGTTTGTACTGTTGAAGTGGTTTAGAGTCCTTGGGGCACTCAGATGTAATTTGTACCTTTCTCTCCAGAAGTGTTAGCTGTTATTGGAGTCCTGTTTGTCCCCAGCTGCTGCAATACTCTCCTGTGACTGGAGAGACTGTAGAACAGGCTTTTTATTCTCAAAACAGCATTAAAGATGCCACAAGGTGTTCAAGATGCATTGTTTCCCTTATCTCTTGCCATGACCTGCCTGAATGAGTCTGGCCAGTAACAGGTCTTTATCTTCACTGAGACCTTTAAGCAGCCCTTTGACATGGACTTGGTCGCTGGGTGCTGGGAACGTGTAGATGATGTAGTGGGCTGATGCTTCGCCCCGTAAAGCCACAGACAGCTTTGCTTAGAGGCCAGTAGTGGAGCTGCAGCCTGGCTACAGGAATTTGCCCTTCGTCTCATATCTTCTGCGGCTACGTTCGAGTGCTGAAAATTAATTGCTCCAAACACAACTCTGGTGCTAATCGATAGTACAGAGTAATCTTTGGGCAGCTACGACGATCCCAATGGAGAGCAGAGCTGAGTGGTGGTAGAAAATCTTTGGTTTTTCCTTCCACTCCTCACTCAGTGGAGAGATGTTCACAGAACGACTGCATCTGACACACGCTCCTTTTATTTGCCAGCCGCCTTGAACTGGCAAGCTGATGGCAAAGTTTTCCTGCAAATGGGATTGTCTGGGGAAAACACACCTAGAAAGCAGGGTCCCTTTTACTCAAAGTTATTTCAGATTGTCATGCTCAGCTCTCAAGCATGCAGGCTTCTCCAGCAAGGGGAGCTGCTGGGCTCAGCTCAAGTCGAGGATGAATAGAAGCAGCAGAGTGTTTCTAAGGGGAACTTCCAACTCTCTCTTAATTTTTCTCCTATTGAAGATGTGGCTGAAGGTGCTTGTTTCTGGAGGTTGGAGACGGGCAGGTGTTTCACAATGTTTTATTCATCTACCCTGTGCCCTGGCTGTGGAGCTGCCTATGATGCTGTCTGAGCTCACTCCTTCGGAGACCCTGCTGCCCACAAGCACAGGGGACTGTAGTGACTGGCCGTAAAGGGGTGTTTGATACACTGTGCCCCCAAGCTGCCTGGCCACAGCTGCCAGGGAGCCTTCCAGGGGTTCTGCACCCTCTATACATCTGTGCTGGAAGCTGCAGCACCCGTGGAGCACCCTGCAGTCAGCAGTCTCCGGGTGTGTGTGAGTAAGACACTCCTAATTGCATTGGTGATCACTCGGTTCATCCCTTGACCGTGCAAGGCTTTGCAGCTGTGCGCAGGTTTGGAACTCACAGGCCATTTGCTACTCAGTTTATCTCATAGATTTAGGCTCAGCTGATAGCCCCCCCAGACTGAAACTGTCCTTCCTCACCTATTTCCAGGGCATAAGAGCTGTTGCCTACCTCCAGCTTCTTTTGCCAGAAGTCACAAGTTTCTGGTGGCTGGGTACTTAGGGAACTACTAGTCCTACTGTTGAAGACAGACCCAGAGAAGGCATTGAGTACCTCAGCCTCTTCCTTATGGAATCATACTCCTGTTTAGACTGTAAAAGACCTTTAAGATCATCAAGTGCAGCCATTAGCCTGTGCTTCCACCAGCATCTGATCAACTGGAACTTTGAAAGACACAGAGGTTGTTGATGTGAGCCAAAATCCCAGCAACAACAAGAGGTAGCATTGATCTGGAGAGGGGGGATAGAACACAGTTCTCCCTTCCTTCCGCACGCACGTTGAGACACACAGTGCACATGCAGTTAGCTTTCCTCCCCCCTTTCCCTAAGCCTACATGTGTTTCAGCACGACTGGGGACCACAGTGATTTGTTTATTTTGGGGATCTTCAGAAAAAAAGACCCACCCCAAAGCCTAGCTTGGGTTAAAACCAGTTAAGTCCCTCAGGACCTCAGAAGTGCTTTAATACATATGTGAAGGGGAGGAACCGTTTTTCACATGTCCTAAAGGATATTGCTGACATATGGATCATTCAGAGGAAATTTTGTTTAGCCCATTGACCAGGTGTGAATGGTCTGCCTTGAAGGAGGTGGAACACCTCCCTTATGGGGAAAGGCTGAGGGAGCTGGGTCTCTTGAGCTTGGAGGAGACTGAGGGGTGGCCCCATTAATGTCTATAAATATGTGAAGGGTGGGTGTCAGGAGGATGGAGCCAGGCTCTTAGTGTCACCCAGTGATAGGACAAATGGCAAGGGGTGTGAGCTGGAACATAGGAGGTTCCATACAAATATCAGAAGAAACTTCTGATCAACTGGAACTTTGAAAGACACAGAGGTTGTTGATGTGAGCCAAGGGAGGGTCACCAGGGATGGGTGACAGAGCACTGGAACAGGCTGCCCCGGGTGGTTGTGAAGTCTCCTTCACTAGAGATATTTAACACCCGCCTGGATGTGTTCCTGTGTGACTTGGTCTAGGTGATCCTGCTGTGGCAGGGGGATTGGACTGGATGATCTCACTTCCAATTCCTAATGCTCTCTGATCCTGTGTTCTGTACAGTGGGGACTTAAGCTATCATGGGGATCTTCTCCAAAATTTAAGTTTTCAGGCAGCAAGAGCTGATCCTATAGGTGCTAACCATTACACATGATCATGCAAATCTTGTCCCAGAAATTGGGTTTTCCAGGTAGCAAGAGCAAATCCTATAGATACCCACCATTGTGCAGGTTCATAGAATCACAGAACTTTAGGAACTGGAAGGAACCTCAAAAGATCATCTAGTCCAATCCCTCTGCCAGAGCAGGATCACCTAGATCAAGTCACATAGGAGTATAGCCAGGATGGTTTTAAATTTCTCTGGAGAAGAAGACTCCACAACTCCCCTGGGCAGCCTGTTCCAGTGCTGCATCACCCTCACCGTAGAGAAGTTCCTTTTCATATTGATGTGGAACATCCTGTGTTCCAGCTCATACCCATTGCCCTTTGTCCTATCACTGGGTGACACTGAGCAGAGCCTGGCTCCATCCTGACACCCACCCTTTCCATATTTATAAACATTCACGGGGTCACTCTTCAGACTCCTTTTTGTTCTTCTCCACAAATTGAGTTTTCTAGGTAGCAAGAGCTGATCCCATGGATCCTGACCCTTATGCAGGCTCCGAGTACCAGACCCAGGACACAGTCAGAGGAGCAAGGGTGGGCTGGGGTTGCACCGTTGCACCAGCACAGGCATGGGGCTGTGGTGCAGTCCGTGTACCCTTCACCCTAAGCATGATCCAGCAGAGTCCGTCCCATGTGGCCCCACTTTTTCTCCTTTCTGTCACCTCACAGTTTCTCCTGGCCACGTTCATTGGCGCTTGCTGGTCCAGCCACCGCTTCACTGGGTGCTATTGCAAGGCCATGATAGATCTAGCTTCTCCAACATTTTCCCATTCAAGGGCTCAGAGAAACACCCCACAAATCATTTTAGTCCTTCAGAGAGAAAAAAACCCCAACCCAACAACCCACAAACCAAACCAAACAAAACAACAAACCACGAGGAAGTTGAGGGAAATAAACCCCTAATTCGAATTTCTTGCTTTAAAAGTACTTTACATATATCACCACCAACCAGCATGTAAATTCCAGTCAGCCACTGGACTAGTCTTTTACAGAAGTTGAAAAATGGCCCCGGGTCCTCAAAGGACACACCTGTTATCTGAAACAGTTTTTAACCAGCTTGTTAAGCAGCTTTGACAGATCAAAGAACCTGGACAATGGGCACAAACTTTAACAATGGTTTAGCCTTGAGCAAAAGCTTCTGTCAAAGCCAGGCTTGTGCCAGGAGTATTATGGCCTGCAATTGAAAATAAATTTTACTTGAATAAGTACCTCAGCCCGATCAGAGGCGCTGCCGCCAGGGAGACAAAAGCAGTTGGGGATAAGTTATTGACTCCACTGACAGCATGAATGAAGTTCATTATGCCAGCCCACTCTTGGTAAATGTGTCAGGTTTTAAACTGAATTAGGTGGCAGGTGCATGGACCATTTTCCTGCCCCCCTTGAGACAGCAGCGAGCCAGCCATCACCTGATTCTACAGACAAATGTGGAGATTTGGTTTTCGCATCGCATGGCGCAAGCGATGGAGTATTCGCGTCGTAAACAAGGCTTCGCGTTAGCCCTTGTCCACAGCTCTCTCTGTCTCTCTCTCCATCCCCCATCGCCGGCGGGCAGGGCTCCTGCACCCTGCAGGTGGATTTGCCTCTTCCACAGCACCCACCGCAGCCCCTTTTCCTGCCCTTCCTGCCTCACATGGGGTTGTGCAGGATCCGGGCTTCCACAGGTCACCACTGGGATCCAGCGCTGAGCCGGAGGGAAACCCGAACCCTCCTGTCCCTCTCTGTGTCACGCTGCACATCTGTGACATGTTATTATGGGATGGGTAAGGGTGTAATGCCCAGAGTGCGGCAAGGCGGCCGGTGCAGTCTCTCCCAGCCTCACTGGAGAGACACTGGGGGTTTATTGCTCAGGGGTTGGAACAGGCTGGGGATGCTGACTGAAACATGAGCCAGCAGAGTGCCCAGGTGCTGGAGAAGGTCAGCAGCATCTTGGCCTGCATCAGAAACAGTGTGGCCAGCAGAGCTAGATAACTTACAAACCTAGAGAAGGCCCTGGAGGAGAGGTCAGATGAGGACCACCTGAGGGAACTGGGGTTATTTAGTCTGGAGAAAAAGCAGGCTGAGGGGAGACCTTCTTGCTCTTTGCAACTACCTGAAAGGGGGCTGTAGAGACATGAGGGTTGGTCTCTTCTCTCTAGTCACTAGTGGTAGGACAAGAAGCAACGGCCTCAAGTTGTGTCAGGGGAGGTTTAGATTGGATATCAGGAAAACTTGTTTCCCTGATAGAATGGAACAGGCTGCCCAGAGAGGGGACGGAGTCACTGTCCTTGGAGGGGTTAAAAAAACTAATAGATGTGACACTAGGGAACAGAGTTTAGTGGGCAGGGTGGGGTTGGGTTGATGGTTAGACTGGATCATCTTGCAGATGTCTTCCAACCCTGATGATTCTATGATTCTGTGATAAAATGGTTAAGTCCATACATGCTGTGTTTGCCTCCAGAGAGGCTTTCCACAGGAGAACTGTGTCTGATCTCTTTTCATTTCCACATACAAACCTCCGATGACAAACATCACGGAGCTGCAGGGTGGGTTGGAAGGAAGCGATGTGAAGGGTATACGTACGGACACGTGTGCGTGGATACACAACCAACACCTATGAGCACACCCAGCTATCTACACACCTACCAGCACTCACACATTTTGTAGAGCTCCAAGAAATAAGACAATCACCTGCCACGACAATTTGATAGTCCTCTGCCTGAAGATTAAACTGCACTTTTAAGGTTCATCTTTTATTTATTTTTCATCTGCGTGTTTTGCTTGAAAACATTTGGGTTTATATCTGCCAGGGCCTACAAGGATGGTGCAAGATCAGCTGAACTTCAGATACTTTGGATGCCAGCTGTCATTACTTAGTCATGAGATGCAGGACTATTAAGACTCTTAAAAATGAAGCCCTTGTTGTCTGACCAGGGAAGGAAGAGCTGGCACATGCCTTTGGCTGTGTGCCTGAGTTACGTTAATGAGCAAGTGAGCTTCTCTCGCCCTGTGAGGGAGCTGAGCATCCCTTCTCCTCAAACTTTCGCTTGCAGCGACTACAAAGGGGAAGGAGGGAGGGAGCCTTTTGCTTTTGGACAGTGTTTTAGATACTCCTGGGTACTTATTTGCACTTCATTCACTTGAATGAGCTAAGTTTTTCAAGAATGGCTTTGTAAGCCTGGGTTTGCCTTTTTATTCCCTCCCCACATACTGAAGATAAAGGCTTTGTGGTTGCCTGCTGAAGAGCCTCAGAACCAGCAATCATGCTCTGAACTTTGACAAAAAATATTTATCCCCTTTCTCCAAGGATTTCAAAGGGCTGAGCAAGCACTAGCTAGTCCTTATAACAGTACTCTCAGTGAAAATGTTATTGCTGCTCCTCAACACTGAGGTTGACATTTACCCAACATCACGAGTCAGCTAGTGTCAGATCACCCTCCAACATGAGCTTTAATCATCTCACAGAACCACACAATCACAGAACTTCAGGAACTAGAAGGGACCTCGAGAGATCATCTAGTCCAATCCCCCTGACACAGCACAGTCACCTAGACCAAGTCACACAGGAACACATCCAGGCGGGTTTTAAACATCTCCAGAGAAGGAGACTCCACAACCCCCCTGGGCAGCCTGTTCCAGTGCTCTGTCACCCTCACTGGGAAGAAGTTCCTTCTCATATTTATATGGAACCTCCTATGTTCCAGCTTAGACCCACTGCCCCTCGTCCTATCACTAGATGACATTGAGCAGAGCCTGGCTCCATCCTCCTGTCACCCACTTGTCACATATTTACAGAATCACCTGCTTGTTCTTCACCCCCCACCCAACACAACCTTGCTAAAGACACGTTTGGCTCTGTCCACAGCTGTATTAAGCACATCTGTTAATACAGACCCATCAAACCTTTTTCTGGCTCCGACACAAACAAACCCAGGAAGTCTCACCCAGCGTCTCTTTCACCCTTATTACAAACCTGGAAAAACAAAGTAGACGGATTCTTTGGAGCTATCTAAAGACCGCTGTGTGTCGACACACAGAATCATTTCTCACAGTGGTATCGCGTGCTGGATACGTTCCTTCCCTCCAACGAGAGCAGATGGTGTTTCATAGTTGGTCACAAATGGCTGTCAGCGAGCGTTTGTCCGCCTGCCAGTAACCTGGAGGCTGGGGACTCCCTCGGAGAGTGTACCAGCACCGACTCTGCTGATAGCAGCGTCTGAGGAAATGATCAGTCCTTTCTTGTCAGGCACAAAATTAGCCAGCTCACTTTCAAACTGTTGACAGGGGGGATATGAAAGAAATAAGGGCTATGCTGGCCCAGATGATGTTTCTTCACCTCTGAGTTCAGGCAGCTAGTGCTGACTGCAGGCGACAAGCTGCCTGTAGCCCAGCAAATATTGACCTCCGGTGAAAGACGAAGATAGATGGAGATATGAGCAGGGTGTCAGTATTTTGCATGGCATTTCCAACATCACCTCAGCTCAGTTTAGGTTCCTCTTGGCCGGCATTAGCAACGGGGAGGAGATGGGGAGAGGACAGCCAGTCAGCCTATTGTCTGATGTGACGGCAGCCTTGCCCCAGCAGCAGGAAACGGGAGAGATGGGAGAAAGAGGAGACAACCAGATACTTCTGAAAGAGAATACTGTTTTGGAAGTTTGCAGCAGCTGGTAACAGCAGGCATTGCCTTGCTGGGGCACACACACACACACACACATGCATGTCGAGCACCCACAGCTACAACCCAAAACCTCTGACTTCTGCAGAAAACGTAAAGATGATTCCATGGAGCAGCTCTGGCCACAGCTACTATCTCAGGGTCTTCTGCCTGTAGAGTGATTTCTGTTTAAAACCACAAGTAGTATCTCATCTGGCCTCACTTTCCACAGGGCTTATCCAGGGCAGGGGTCCCCTCCAGACACATCAGCCTGGCAGAGGGGCTGCGAGTCACTCAGGAGTGGGTGGCGCCATCAGAGGTGTCTGCCAACAGGGAGCACTCCTAGCTCTCAAGGTGTCCCACACAACAGGAAGCTGGTGTACGTATCAACACTACGTAGTAAAAATCCTGCACCCATCAGGAGAAAGCCATATTGTACTGGTGCCAGTTACTACACAGTTTGCTGTTCCAGTTCTGATCTGCTAGGAGAGATTCAAGAGAATCCAGTTTCAGAATTCCCCTTTCATGAGAAATTTCTAATGGAAATGGGAAAAAGTACTAAATGAGACAACAGTCAAATTGAAGAGTGTGGAACTTGAAACAAAACCTTTCAATCTTCTAAAAAAAATACTGCCATTGGTTTTGGTTAAAGCTGGCCCCTACCAACAAATCTGCTTCTTCCAGTGCAAATTTTGCCTCCAATGGACACTTTGAGTTGCTTTCTGACACATTCATAAACAAAACCCAATTCATACCATAACTGCACATCACAAATGCTAGCACCCCCCCAGAACAAAAAGGATACGTGGACCTTGACCGCCTGGACAGATGGGCAGAGTCCAACGGGATGGCGTTCAATAAGTCCCAGTGCCGGGTGCTGCACTTTGGCCACAACAATCCCATGCAGAGCTACAGGCTGGGGTCAGAGTGGCTGGAGAGCAGCCAAACAGAAAGGGACCTGGGGGTGCTGATCGATACCCGCCTGAACATGAGCCAGCAGTGTGCCCAGGTGGCCAAGAGGGCCAATGGCATCCTGGCCTGCATCAGGAATGGTGTGGCCAGCAGGAGCAGGGAGGTCATTCTGCCCCTGTACTCTGCACTGGTTAGGCCGCACCTTGAGTACTGTGTCCAGTTCTGGGCCCCTCAGTTTAGGAAGGACATTGAGGTGCTTGAGCGTGTCCAGAGAAGGGCAACGAGGCTGGTGAGGGGCCTTGAGCACAAGCCCTATGAGGAGAGGCTGAGGGAGCTGGGATTGTTTAGCCTTGAGAAGAGGAGGCTCAGGGGAGACCTTATTGCTGTCTACAACTACCTGAGGGGTGGTTGTGGCCAGGAGGAGGTTGCTCTCTTCTCTCAGGCAGCCAGCACCAGAACAAGAGGACACAGCCTCAAGCTGCGCCAGGGGAAATTTAGGCTTGAGGTGAGGAGAAAATTCTTCACTGAGAGAGTCATTGGCCACTGGAATGGCCTGCCCAGGGAGGTGGTGGAGTCGCCAACTCTGGAGCTGTTCAAGGCAGGATTGGACGTGGCACTTGGTGCCATGGTCTAGCCTTGAGCTCTGTGGTGACAGGTTGGACTTGATGATCTATGAGGTCTCTTCCAACCTTGATAATACTGTGATACTGTGATACTGTTTGTCTTAGTCGGAATCTGGGTTGCAACAAAGATTCCAGCTCCTTCAACAGAAGAGATTTTTAAACCACTGCTGAAAGTTGAATCTACAAGCAAAGCTGAAAATCGAGTCTCCAGTCAGGGTGCTGGGGCATTGAATCCAAAACGTTGTGGAAATGCCTGTTTCACTATTGATCAGAAGCAGTACAAAGCAACAATGACAACTAGACCAAGCTTGATCCTCAGTAGATGCTTATGGCCTGGGTTGCATCCGGCAATGCCTTGAAGGATGCCACCTGAGTAGGATGTTTAAGTCACAG
This sequence comes from Rhinopomastus cyanomelas, assembly GCA_013400115.1. Taxonomy (NCBI): domain Eukaryota; kingdom Metazoa; phylum Chordata; class Aves; order Bucerotiformes; family Rhinopomastidae; genus Rhinopomastus; species Rhinopomastus cyanomelas. The sequence goes on along the minus strand of VXBP01001338.1, from coordinate 59,967 downwards.
AATCACAGGATGTTACAGGTTGGAAGGGACCTCGAAAGATCATCTAAGTCCAACTCCCCCTGCTGAAGCAGGGTAAGCCACAGTACTGTCTCAAGGTGTCCCACACGGGGTTTGAACCCCAGGAATTCAGAGTCCCATGCTCTACCAACTGAGCCAACCAGGTTATAACGACCTAATGACAAACACCGAATCACAGAATCACTAAGGCTGAGAGAGACCGATGAGATCATCAAGTCCAACCTTCAACCCACCCCTACCACATGCACTAGACAAACATGCCAAATCTTCTTTTAGGAACAAAGTTAGGGCAACGTGCAAGTACTGAGGTAGTTTCTCCAACAGCCCTGCTTCAGGCAATGCTCCAAACAGAAAGGGCTGTTGAAAATCTCCTGGAGACTGACATCCTCCTAACAAGAGTCGCACGGGCAGAAAAAGCACGTGGCAAGGTGAGTTTACATCTTCTTAAGTGGACACTTCCTGCTCCAGAGCACAAAGCACTCAAGCTTAGTGGAAAGTGCTCCCCTACATCAGCATCTTCGCTTCCAAGTTGACTTTTTTGATTTGATTAAGACCATTGATGCCAACTGTGGCTACCTCTGTGGCCAGACTGTGGTCAGTCAGCCACACGTTTCTGACACAGAGGTCTTAGTCAGAAAAAATATTGAGCCATTTTAGAACAGTGCAGGCCAACGTGTGGCCCATCACTGAGGCCATGTCTTCAGCAGGAACAGCCACAGTTCAGCAGAGTAGGTACCTTCAGCTGAATGGGAGGTTTGCACGGAGATTTAGATGACACCAGTTTGATCAAGCGCTGCCCTGCACTGGGAAGATGACATGACTGTTGAGGCAATCTCATGTGCCATGGGGAGCTCTGGGGCCACACACGGTGAATCGTGCGCTAGTCCAGGAGTCTGGAGGCAGGGATGGATCTGTGGGTTTACACGCATCAGGAAGTCCAGTAGCACCGCATCTGAGCATCTGGCTCATTTTGGGCAGCTGAGCATTGGAGCATCTGGCTCAAATTGGCAGTGGTGGATGTGCAGGATGAACAAGCTTAAGGCTGCCTTATGGATTTGGTTGGGACAAGAAGAAGGAACGATGTTCTGAGCTTTCCCCTTTGACTGTTGTCTTATTGAGCAGTTTTTTACTGCTAAAACGAGTTCAGATACAAAAGCTAAGGAAGTTGACGTTAAGCAATCCAGCCTTTTTCAGGGTATTCATTTCAGACGGGTCGTTCGGACGCTTTCTAGTGCTGTTACAAGTTCTCACTTACATTTCTGCTCAATGTACCTGTTCCTCACAGAGGGCACATCTACGGTGCAGAAGAATTCATTGCACAATTCCAAGGGAACAGCTGGAGTTGGACGGGGAACTCTGGGTGCATTTGCGAGTCACCCCAGCACTCTGTAAGCAGAGAACTGATCTCTTGGGTCCCTTCCAACCCCTAACATCCTATGATCCTATGATCCTATGAACTGCAAACTCGGCTTCCTAGCTGGCCAGCGTCTACTCTGCCCAGACACAGACTTCTTTCTGGGCACTTCTCTTGCTTTCCTGGATCCGCCAGCTGTAGCCAGGCTAGGAAGGTGGGCTTTGGCTTGTTTCTGGGTTTCTTTGCTTGGGAATTTCATTAGCTTCTTGATAAAGTTGTCAAGGAAAAATGCCGGTCCTCTGCCATATGGAAGCGGTTATTCACTACCAAGTATGCAAATTAGATGACATCCTTGATGGCAGCTGTCCTAATTAGCATATCTTGGTCTCCTGCTTCCTAGAACCGAGCCCAAAGTTTGTGTCTTTTTTTAAAAAACATTTACTTCCCCTGAGCTACTGTTGGGTCCTTTATAAAACCTGTTACCCTGATCTGACCTCTCTGAGATCCCTGCAAGAGTCTCTCTGAGGATTAGAAATTCCTCACAGCATTTGCCCTCTGATGGAGCCTCTGCAGTGGAAGACCTTGCTGAGGCTGAGGAGATTAATGGGAACCCCTCTGGGGACTGAGGAGATCTGCTTCACAACAAGCCTTTAAACGTTGACCGGGCTTATTACGAGGCACAGAAGCTCCGCAAGAGCCCTCAAGTTAATTAGGGGAACTTGCCAAGGCCTGTCAGACATTTGGTGATTGGCACCGGGTCCTTCAGACCTTTGGCAAAGCTTTGGAGACAGCGACATGCCAATGAAAGGCTCTGGTTGTGCTAAGTAACAGCCAGCACATTCCCCCAGATTTGCCACTGCTTCTTCGAAATAGTGTCATAGAATCATCAGGGATTGGAAGGGACCAGATGAGAGATCATCTAGTCATAGAATCATAGAATCATCAGGGATTGGAAGGGACCTCAAAAGATCATCTAGTCCAATCCCCCCATAGTTAAAGCACCAGAGCAATTAATGAGCTTCATAGAAAACCAGGCTGGATGTCTTCTGATTTCTGTAAAATTTTATCCCAAACCATCAACAAGGTCATTATTTGTTCCATACTTGATGGAGGAGCTAAGGATGTTTCTGGAATAGCTGATGGTCACTTTTTCTGTAGATACTGTTATCAGCAAGACAAAATAGCTTAAAAGACCCCAAAAGACAAAGGAAAAGCAGCCGATGTTTTCTACCTGGGCTTGAACAAAGCATTTTGTATCGTCATGGCAATTCTCCATGGCTCACACTGCATTGACTAGCCTGAGGACAGTATTTGTTCTTACACTCCCCCAGTGTAGGAACCTGTGACTTCTTTCCTTCTATGAGGATGCTTCTGCTGCTTCCTCCTTGGTGCCTAGACTCCTCGAACCCTTCTGTCCAGCCATTCTTCCCTAACTGGCTGCATTTCTTGAGCTGACTTGTACAACAGGGAGTGAAACCCCACCTCTCCATCTCCCAGCAATGTTTAATTAATGCTCTGCCTACTCAAAATGACTCATTAGATTGGTATAAAATTTATGGCAACGCCGATGAGCGCAAGTATTGATACTTAATGGCACGGCAGAACAGGATTTAATGAGTACAGGGAAAAGCTAATGTACTTCCCCAATTTATTTTTGTAGATGCTGGGGACTAATTAGTTTAAATATTAATTAAAATATTAACTGTGACTCCTTCACCACATCATTCCTTCAGCTTTCTACCTTTGGGCCTATTCACATCCTCCGCTCAACGGCTGCTCAATGTCATTGCAGTTCAGAACAGGATTTCAGAAGCAGAGAGCAAAGTAGCCTTCCAAGTAGGGATGTTTTCTCATTTGGACTCTTCATTTAAATTTAATCCCTTTATTACATTTTTTCCTTCAGTTACTGCTCAAAACTCGTTTTGTTTCTTTAAAAATCTGTCAAAACAGAAGCCCTAAAGCCAGATGACTTTGGGAAATTTAAAAGCCGCGTTAAGTCCAGATGTTCTTTTCCAGCTGTAAGTGCCCTGAGCTGTACCTGTTCAGTGACGTTTAATACTGGGAAGAGCAGTCAAGGAATTCACAAGGTTTGATCTTGGGGACAAATTTTTGCATTGACCATAAACCAGTTTGTTCTCTTGAAAACAATAGAGGGGCAGTCCTTCTGCAGAGGAGGCTTTCAGCCTTAAACCACCCTCACAGAAGCAGCTGTAGAAGGAATCTCTTTGAATTACGCTGCTAAACGAAACCCAACTGAATCCAGTGCGATGCTTTCCAAACTGTGCTGGTTTACAGGCTTTCATATCACAATCTACTGTTTAAAACCAGTTTCCAGCACGCAGAGGCTTGGCAGTTCCAGGCAGCAGAACAGCAACAGCAACCTTGGTCTACCTGGATTTTGTCTGACAGGGTTTAACTGAAGGCAGAAGCCAGATCAGAGATTGCAAAGGCTTTTTTCTTGAAAACATCAGGCTCAAAGAAGAGTGTCACTGACTTGTGGAGTCAACCACCTTCACAGAATATCTTTGGTTGGAATGGATCTTTAACGTCATCGAGAATCATAGAATCACAGAACATTAGGGATTGGAAGGGACCTCAAAAACCCATCCAGGATCACCTAGACCAAGTCACACAGGAACACATCCACGTATGTTTTAAATGTCTCCAGAGAAGGAGACTCCACAACACCCCTGGGCAGCCCCTTCCAGTGCTGCATCATCCTCACCATGAAGAAGTTCCTTTTCATATTGGTGTGGAACCTTCTGTGTTCCAGCTCACGCCCATTGCCCCTTGTCCTGTCACTAGATGACACTGAGCAGAGCCTGGCTCCATCCTCCTGACACCCATCCTTTCCATATTTATAGACATCAATGAGGTCACCCTTTAGTCTTCTCCAAGCTAGAGAGACCCTAAGCACCAGGTCCACACATAGTTTAAATACCTTCAGAGACAGTGTGACTCCACCAGCACCCTGGGCAGCCTGTTCCAATGTTTGATAACCATTTTGGTGAAGAAATGTTTCATAAAATCCAGACTAATCCTCCCCTGGAACAGTTTATGATCATTTCCTCTGGTCCTATTGCTTGTTACAGGGGAGAAGAGGCTCCTTTCAGGCAGGTGTAAAGAGCAAGAACGTCTTCCCTCAGCCTTCTTGTTCTCCAGACTAAACAACCTCAGCTACTCCTCACAGGAACTGTTCTCCAGACCCTCACCTGGCTTTCTGCCTTCCTCTGGACCTGCTCTAGCACATCAATGTCCTTCTTGTAGAGAGAGGCTCAGAACTGAACACAGTATTCAAGACGTGGCTTCACCGGTGCCTAGTACAGGGGGACTCTTCCCTACTCCTGCTGGCCACTGTTTCTGATACAAGCCAGGCTGCCATTGGACTTCTTGGCCAGCTGGGCACACTGCTGGCTCATGTTCCATCATCAGCCAGTATCCCCAGGTCCCTTTCCTGCTGTGGCAGGGGGATTGGACTAGATGATCTTTCTGGGTCCCTTCCAATCCCTAATGATTCTATGATTCTATGATTCTGACTTTCCAACAACACACCCCCCAAACTGTAGCCTACCATGGGGTTGTTACAACTCAAGTACAGGACCTGGCACTTGGCTTTGTTGAACCTCGTACCACTAACCTCGGCCCAGGTTGCCAAGGGGTATCTGCTGTGCTGGTACCAAGTGACGCACAGAACATTCAAGGTTGGAAAGGACCTCTAGGATGACGCTGCTTGCTTGCTCTTGCCACGTATGCAGTGCTCATAGCACAGAAGAAGGGATTTGGGCATCACAGACCTGTATCCCACTCTTCTCTTAAAACAGAGAAATAGGAAATGGCAGGACTGTTTTGCTTGGCTCAAGTAAAAGTTTTCACTGCAAAGATATGAAATCTTTGTTTCCATTGAAAGTCATTCCAGAAGAACTCATTCATTGAGTGTGTTGGAAGAACTCATCCATTGAAGATGAGGCATCATCTCTAGCTGTTGCCTGGTCTCCGTTCAGGACTGCCTGTTTCTCCACAGGGATTAGCCTGTGGTGCCTTCAGCAAAAGCCCTTCCTCATGGAAAAGGTGATCAGACACTGGAATGGACTGCCCAGGGAGGTGGTGAGTTCATGGAATCATAGAACCATAGAATCATTAGGAATTGGAAGGGAACTCGAGAGATCTAGTCCAATCCCCCTGCCACAGCAGGGTCACCTAGACCAAGTCATACAGGAACACATCCAGGCAGGTCTTGAACATCTCCAGTGAAGGAGACTCCACAACCTCCCTGGGCAACCCGTTCCAGTGCTCCAAGTTGCCATCCCTGAAGAAGTTTAAGGACAGATTGGATATGGCACTGAGCACCATGGTCTAGCCGATGTGACAATGTTAGGTCATGGGCTGGATTTGATGATCTTAGTGGTCTTTTCCAGTCTCAACAGTCCTGTGATTCTGTGAAAAGCAAAAAATGTGCTTTAAGAATAATTTTTGGGGGGTGGATCTTCCTGTTTCTTAAAATTGTCTGTGTTCTCTGCAAGGTGCAGTTAGTCAGGTAGTCAAGACCTGGTCTTGGGATGGTCTTTAAATGTCCGTAGTCTTTTTTCTGTCTTAAATGATGCTTGACTAGGCAGGTCCTCCTGGTTAAAGTCCATCCCCTGTTATTACACACTATTTCACCGTATGATTGGGACACAGATGTTGCCTCCTGTTACAACCAAAGACCTGCTGAAGAGCAGAGCATGTTACACCACAGACATCCATAGAATCATGCAACGATTCAGGCTGAAAAAGACCCTTGAGATCATCAAGTCCAACCAATAACCCTACCATACAAGGTCACCACTAGACCAGATTTCTGAGCACCATATCTAAACCATAGAATCATAGGATCATTAGGGATTGGAAGGGACCCTGAAAGATCATCTAGTCCAATCCCCCTGCCACAGCAGGATCACTTCACTGGAGAAGTTATGGAATCAGAATCACTCAGGGTTGGAAGGGATCACCTGATCATCCAGTTCCAACCCCCCCACCAGGCTGCGACACTCCACCCTAGACCAGGCTGGCCAGAGCCCCATCCAGCCTGGCCTTAAACACCTCCAGGGATGGGGCCTCCACCACCTCCCTGGCCAACCCATNCCCCCAAGTCCCTCTCCTCAGGGCTACTCTCCAGCCAGACACTGCCCAGCCTGTATTTGTGCTTAGGATTGGCTTGACCCAGATGCAGGACCTTACACTTGGTCTTGTTGAACCCCATCAGGTTGGCTTGTGTCCACCTCTCCAGCCTGTCCAGGTCCCTCTGGATGGCATCCCTGCCCTCCAGCATGTCTGCTGCACCACACAGCTTGGTGTCCTCAGCAAACTTGCTGAGGGTGCACTCAATGCCTCTGTCCATGTCACCGACAAGGGTGTTGAACAAGACTGGTCCCAGGACTGATCTCTTAGGGACTTTGCTTGTCACTGGCCTCCACTTGGACATGTATCCATTGACAACCACTCCCTGGGTGTGCCCATCAAGCCAGTTCCTTACCCATCTAGTGGTCCACCCATCAAAGCCATGTTCCACCAGCCTGGAGACCAGAATGTGGTGTCAAAGGCTTTGCTCAGGTCCAGACAAATGACATCAGTCACTCACTCCTCATCAATTAATGTTGTGACCTGTTCGTAGAAGGCCACCAGCTTTGTCAGGCAGGATTTGCCCATCTTTAAACACCTCCAGGGATGGGCACTCAATCCCTTCCCTGGGCAATCTGTTCTCAGCCCTGACCACTCTGTCAGTGAAAAAATGTTTTCTCAGGTCCAGCCTAACCGTCCTCTGATGCAGCTTGAGGCTGGTCCCTCTTGTTCTATCACTAATGACCTGTGAGAAGAGACCAGCAACCATCTCTGTACAGTGTCCTTTCAGGTAGCTGTAGAGAGTGATAGCGTCTCCCCTCAACCTCCTCTTCCTCAGGCTTGACAGCCCCAGCTCCCTCAGCCATTCCTCATCAGCCTTGTTGTATAGGCCCTTCACCAGCTTTGTTGCCCAACAATCCCACCTCACTGGAGTCTGCTGTTTGCAGATTAAAAGCTTCTTGCACTAAAAGGGTAACAAGGGTATAACAAGGGTAGGTGCAGAGTCTTGTGTCTGGGCAAGAACAACCCCAGGTACCAGTATAGGCTGGGGACTGACCTGTTGGAGAGTGGTGTAGGAGAAAGGGACTTGGGGGTCCTGGTGGACAGCGGGATGACCATGAGCCAGCAATGTGCTCTTGTGGCCAAGAGGGCCAACAGCATCCTGGGGTGGATCAGAAGGGGGTTGGTTAGCAGATTGAGAGACGTTCTTCTCTCCCTCTGCTCCGCACTCCGCACATGTGGAGTGTTGTGTCCAGTTCTGGGTCCCTCAGTTCAAGAGGGATGTGGAGCTGCTGGAGGGAGTCCAGCATAGGGCAACGAGGATGATGAAGGAGGTGGAGCACCTTCCTTATGAGGAGAGGCTGAGGGAGCTGGGTCTCTTTAGCTTGGAGAAGAAGAGACTGAGGGGTGACCTCATTAATGTCTATAAATATTTGAAGGGTGGGTGTCAGGAGGATGGAGCCAGGCTCTTCTCAGTGTCTTCTAGTGATAGGACAAGAGGCAATGGGTGCAAGCTGGAACATAGGAGGTTCCACATAAATATCAGAAGGAACTTCTTCACGGTGAGGGTGACAGAGCACTGGAACAGGCTGCCCAGGGGTGTTGTGGAGTCTCCTTCACTGAAGACGTTTAAGATCCACCTGGATGTGCTCCTGTGTGACTTGGTCTGGGTGATTGTGCTTTGTTAGGGGGATTGGATTAGATGATCTTTTGGGGTTCCTTCCCTTCTGATTCTAAAAGCACCACAGCAGAGGTCTTGGGAAGCACAAGCCTGGTGTTTCCCAGTTTCCCTTAGAGGTATCTTCAGGAAGGCAGCACTAGTTCTGTCTGTCAGGAAACGTCCTCCCCAGAAAAGGTTTTGGTGAGCAGTGTGTGTGGGTAGAGCTGCCGAGGGAGCCTACCGTGGGCTGATATGAGAGATGATATCAGACATTAGTTAACCGTATGGGCTGAGTCCCTGGGGAGGTGTGTGAAATGAATCAGATTAAACAAAATTGATAATGTGAATACTTAATCAAACAGACAAAGGTAGTCTGCACAGCTAATTAGGGGCAAATAGAGCGTCCCTCTTGTACCTCATTTAACTGACAAATTGTGCAGACAGTTTTAATGGGGGTCTGTTTAGCAAAGAGAAGGCTGTACAGTTGACAGCTTGGCAAAATGTGGTTTCTGTAACACCACATGATGCTTATGGAAATGAGCCTGGTGCAGCTGAGCTCCGAGTGGGTGAGAGCTGCCCAAACTCCAGCAAAATGGCAAAATGGACCTTTTGTAGGGCGCCGCTCCTGGCTTCTTAAAGGGACCGAGACACTGCTCTGCAAACTGGCAAGAAATGCTGCTGAAGGAATGCAAAGGACCCTCGTGGTATCAGACTGGACTGATCTTGTAGCTAAGAAGCCAGATAAAAAAGTGACACCAGATGAGTTGTTCTGGCTTGATTCGTTGTAAAAAGAAACCTTTGCAGCTTCTCGGGAGGTACCAAATCCAATTACATGGGATCATAGGATCACAGAGTGTTAGGGGTTGGAAGGCATCTCCTGCCAGAGCAGTACCTTCCCAGTACAGAAATTTCTCCTCACGCTGGATCAGTGTCTTCACAGGGAGAACATGAAGGTGCAGTGTGATTGTCCGAGTCCTGCAGCATGAGCTAGCTCCAGGGCCAGCCAGGACAAGGAGTGAGCAGTCAGTGAAGCCCTGGGCTACAGGCCATCTCCTGATGTAGAAGAGTCTCTGCTGCTCTGTGGGATCTTAGCAGGTCTACGGCATTTTAAGCCCTGAATCCCACAGTCATCAAGCTTGGGCTGGCCCCTCCTCCTGCTTATTCCATCTCTTGTGCTTCTCCAAAACAACCACATCCCTGCATTGCTCTTCTTTGTGTTTCCCTGAGCCGTGCCAAGCCATGCGAAACTGTGCCAAAATGTGCCAAACAGGGCCGAACTGATCTGTACTGTACTGACCCATGCCAAACTGAGCCGCGTCGAACCGTGCCGAGCTGTGCTGTGCAAAATTGTGCTGAGCCATGCCGTGCTGAGCCAAGCTGAGTCTTGCCGAGCCAAATCGTGCCAAGCCATGCTGAACTGTGCCAAACCCTGCTAAGCTGTGCCAGACTGAATGCAGCCAAGCCATGCTAAACTGAGCCGAGCCAAGCTGTGTAGAATGATGCCAAACGGTGCTGAGCTGAGCCATGCCAAATCATGCTGTGCCAGGCTGCGCTAAGCCAAGCCGTGCCAAACCATGCCAAACAGTGCCAGGCTAAACCACGCTGAGGAAGGTGAGATATGATGCTGATGAAGATTAAGGATGTTTGGATATATTGTAAAGTCTGAGGAGAGGCTTTCTGAACATGAGCTGGAGAATGAGCCCTTCAGGAGATCAGATGAATGTCCAACATGTTTTGCTTCTCAGTGGCCTTCGCCAGACCCTTCATGACCAGAGTTATGGCTCTGTGCGGACAAAGGGAGCACAAATCACTGTCTTACATTTGTGAAACTGCATTCAGCCTTCTTCTCTAGTTTTGTATCCACATCAATTCGTAGGTCACCGTTTCTAGCAGGATAAGTAGAAGAGACCGAGCGTGGTCTGAGGAGAGAACTCATTGCTCTCTACAACTACCTGAAAGGAGGTTGCAGTGAGGCACATGAGGGCCTCTTCTCCTTAGTGACTAGTGATAGAACAAGAAGAAATGGGGTCAAGTTGCTTCAGGGGAGGTTCAGATTAGAAATGAGGGAAAATCTTCTTCACAGAGTGATGAGGCCTTGGTACAGGCTGCCCAGGGAGGTGGTGGAGGCATCATCCCTGGAGGGGTTCAACAAATGGACAAATTGGTGTTTCAGGAGATGGCTTAGTGGTTAGGGGTTGTACAGTGGACAGCTGGACTTGATGATCTTGAAGGTCTTTTCCAATCTTGATGATACTATGATTCTACTGCTGGCTTTCACAAGGGATTTCCAGCAGATCTGTTGACACTACTCAAAGGACGGCTCTGCCTCATGTTGAATGTCATCAGGAGCTGGGGGAGGAGACCTGTTATTGCTGCGAGATTAGCTCAGGATAACACACGTTTCGCTGGGAGTCACTGTCTGGGACATGGCATTCTCTGTGGTTAAGTCTCTCTTTCAGTGTCACCGGCCACTAAACACCACAATAATTTGGTGACTGCCCCAGTTGTGAACAGCTATGGGTTTGCACAACCGTGCGTGTGCACATCTAGACGCTACGTTCACTCAGTCAAGCTGCACATTTTGCTCATAACATCAGCCTATGGTAATGCTTAGAGTGAGCAGTCTGAGGCTGTGACATACGGTCCTGCTGTGGCAGGGGAATTGGACTAGATGATCTCCCAAGGTCCCTTCCAATTCCTAATGTTCCGTCATTCTGTGTGATTCTGTGATTTTCCACTTGATGCAGGGCGAGTTGGACTAGATGACCTTTAGTGGTTCTTTCCAGCTCAACTCATTCTATGGTTTTATGATTCTGTGTTGGCTATTTCACTTCACTCTTCTGTACCTCAGTTTCTGCGCCTACAAATCTGGATTGTCTGTGCCACCCCAGAGGGCTACTAGAAAGAAAAGCCGTCTTCACCGTCATCTTTGGTGGCGAAGCAGAGGATGAAATTTTCAGCTAGTAGAAACAGGGTAGCACAGCCAAAACCATGTGTTGAAAGTGTCCAGGAAGAAACTGCCAAGCTCCTGGAATTTGTGGCTTCTGCTTTTCAGGAAGCACATTACCTTCCTTCCCTCCAGTCTGAGTGGTGCTTATCACCTCAGCACGGCAAGAACTACAGCAGGAGCAAAATCGAGTGCCATCATCTCCAGAGGAGCGTGGAGTGTTTTCACGTGTGACATCTGACTTATGCTTGAACATCATCCACCGCTGAAAGGGATGGGTTTATGACGGGACATAAAGATGGTAAACACACGCCCTGAGCCGAGCATTCCAGGAGTGAAGTGTGTTGTTAGAAGTGTAATAAAGCTGCAAAGACGAGGCACTGCCTGGGGGTGATGCTTTGGCTGCATCCTCTTTTGGAGCTCACCTCATAGAACTCCTTCCCTGCAAGGGAATTCCTAAACATAAAAAATGTAGGGAAAAGAGAAATGATTTAATCAAACCCAAATTATCTGCAAGTTACAAAATTTAACATTTGACCCTTGTGTAGTTATGGGTTATTTGGGTCTGCTTGTGCTAGGTTTTTAATTTCACATCTTACCTTCATAATATGTGAAATGATTTATCAAATATTTTCACATATTTGGGCAGAAGTCTGTGTAAACCAGCAGTTCCTATACTGACACCTAGCAATGGTTGGACTTTGTAGTCTTGTAGGTCTCTTCCAACGTTGATGATTCTGTGATTCTATGACTGATTCTATGTAGAGAGAGAGACTGAGGGGTGACCTCATTAATGTCTATAAATATTTGAAGGGTGGGTGTCAGGAGGATGGAGCCAGGCTCTTTTCAGTGTCATCTAGTGATAGGAGCAATGGGTGTCAGCTGGAACAGAGGAGGCTCTATGTAAATATCAGAAGGAACTTCTTCCCAGTGAGGGTGACAGAGCCCTGGAAGGGGCTGCCCAGGGGTGTTGTGGAGTCTCCTTCTCTGGAGACATTTAAAACCCACCTGGATGTGTTCCTGTGTGACTTGGTCTAGGTGATCCTGCTGTGTCAGGGGGACTGGACTAGATGATCTTTCAAGGTCCCTTCCAATCCCTTCTAATTCTATGTTTCTATGATTTGCTCACCTTATCCTGCCTCCACTGATGTGAAATGGAGGTAATGGGGATTAGTGTGGTCGTACAAGTGCTTGAGTGTGACCTTTAGCATTTGGGGAAGGAAAGGCAGAAGAAAAGAGTGGAAGGATCAAGAACAGAATGAGAGTGAAGAGGGAAATGAACAAAAGAGAAAGAAATGGAAAAATTGTGGTGAAGCTTCTGTCTGAAGGTGCCAAATCCCACCCTGCTACCTCTGAGGAGCAGCCTTTCTGTCAGGTGGACTCAATCCAGCTATTGCAGTGGCTGTAAGAGGAGAGCTGCCAAGCTTGTGAGGGGTTTAGAGAACAAGTCGTATGAGATGAGCCTGAGGGAGCTGGGCAGGTTTAGTTTGGAGATGAGGAGACTGAGGTGGGACCTCATTGCCCTCTACAACTACCTGAAAGGAGTTTGCAGAAAGGTTGGTGTTGGCCCCTTCTCCTTAGTAACCAGGGAAAATGGTCAGAAGTTGAGGCAAGGGAGTTTTGCATTGGATCCTAGGAAAAAACTCTTTATAGAAAGAGTGGTGAGGCACTGGATCAACCTTCCCAGGGAGGTGGTTGAGTCGCCATCACTGGAGGAATTCAAGAAACATGTTGAGATGGTGCTTCACGCCCTGCTGTAGTGACAGGGATGGATGTGAGTTAGTTTGTGTTGGTCAGTCAATCAGGTATTCAGGGGTTCAGGTATCCAGGTTTTTGTTGTTGTGGGTAAGGTTGGACTCTGTGATCTAAGAGGCCCTTTCCAGCAGTGACTATTCAGTGATTCTGCAAAAGCCTTTGGGATGCAGGACAATTTTATTTTCAACCTCTTCTCCAATTTCTTGGAGCCAGTGTAAATCTCATCAGCTCCTTCACGAAACACTTGCCTGAGTAAAAGTTTTTCCAGAGCCTCTTTAATTGAAATAGGAACGGGTTTGAGTCTGCTTCAGTGGAGTGGTTTCAGTTAATTGATAAACCTTCCCTTTCATCACCAGGGCTACCCTTCTGTCCAAAAGGCAGGCAGATTTCCTTGTGGGATTCAGGCAAATATTGGAAATTGCAGTGGCAAATTAGCAGGGGCCACAAACCAGAAGTGACAGCTCAAGGAGGCCGGTGGAGGGAGTGGAGCCACCCCTTTCCAGTAGCAATTGGCCAGACTTATCATATGGACTAATCACAACAGAGCTGGTGAAATAATGGGCACCAGATGTTAGCGCTTTGTAGACGTCGACTCTCTGGAGACCAGCGCCGCAAAGCGAGCTCCCCTGGAGCAGAAGCACGGCTCGCTCATCTGTGAACAGGACGGGGAGCTGCTGGTCGGTGCCTATTCCATGTACCTAAAGCCCCTTTCCCAGCGCTTTATGAGGAGCATTTCCACGGCCTTGGATTCTGGGCACTTTGTTTTGCTGTGAGAGATTCTCACAGAACCATCCAGCTTGGAAAAGACACTTGAGATCATCCAGCACAACAAAGAACCCTACTCTGTCAAGAAGTGAGTGAAAAATAGTCATGAGGTAGATCAAGTTAGCGCTGGCCTCACAGAGGTCTACTGTGGGGTTGCACATAGGGATGGATAGAAGCACACAGAGATGCTTCTTTGCAAAGTGCTGAGTGTGTGCTCCCTCAGCCTTCTACAGCTGCAAAGATTTTACTGGCACAGTGGGCAGGAGGCAATGGAGTGGAAATGTTTCCCCCAGGAGCTTTCCAGAGAAAACCCTAAACTGCTCCTCAGAACCCAAGAGCTGCAAATCCAGACTCCTCTCTGGCTCTTATCACAGAATCACAGAATCATTAGGGATTGGAAGGGACCTTGAAAGATCTAGTCCAATCCCCCTGACACAACAGGATCACCTAGATCAAGTCAGACAGGAGCACATCCAGGTGGGTTTTAATGTCTCCAAAGAAGGAGACTCCCAACACCCCTGGGCAGCCCCTTCCAGGGCTCTGTCACCCTCACTGTGAAGAAGTTCCTTCTGATATTTATGTAGAACCTCTTATGTTCCAGCTCACACCCACTGCCATTTGTTCTATCACCAGATGACACTGAGAAGAGCCTGGCTCCATCCTCCTGACACCCACCCCTCAAATATTTATAGACATTAATGGTGTCACCCCTCAGTCTCCTCCAAGCTGAAGAGAGCCAGCTCCCTCAGCCTCTCCTCATAAGGGAGGTGCTCCACCTCCGTCATTTTCGTGGCTCTACACTGGACACCCTCCAGCAGCTCCACATCCCTCTTGAACTGAGGGGCCCCGAACTGGACACAATACTTCAGATGTGGTGTCACCAGTGCAGAGCAGAGGGTGAGAAGAAACTCTCATGATCTGATAACCACGCCCTTTCTGATCCACCCCAGGATGCTGTTGGCCCTCTTGGCCACAGGAGCACATTGCTGGCTCATAGTCATCCTGCTGGCCACCAGGAACCCCAGGTCCCTTTCTCCTACACTACTCTCCAACAGGTCTGCCCCCAACCTATTCTGGTACCTGGGGTTGTTCTTGCCCAGATGCAAGACTCTGCACTCACCCTTGTTACACTTCATGCAATTTCTGTGCTGCCAAACCAAGCCAGCCCATGATCTGGCCTTACAGGATTAGCTCACGCCTCTCTAATGATTTGTACTAAACTTGCTTGACAAGACAGAGATTTGCAGCTAAACCTCTGCTAAGAGCGGGGCCACCGGCACTGCTGCTGGCTGCATGCACTGCTCCACGCTGTGCTGTGGCTTGGGGAGAGGGAAAGGCTATGGATCAGGCTTTGCACAAGGGATCAGATCCCATATCTGCAGAAGGGGTAGAACATTGGTGGCCTTACAGGACAGTGAGCAAATAACAGTCATTGCTTCATCCAAAGCATCTTCTGGTCCTAACCACTGCATCCAAAAGTAGGGACTTAAGGATCATAAGGAACTTCTTCACAGTGAGGGTGACAGATCCCTGGAACAAGCTTCCCAGGGGGGTTGTGGAGTCTCCTTCACTGGAGAGGTTTAAAACTCACCTAGCTGTGTTCCTGTGTGACTTGGTCTAGGTGATCCAGCTGTGGCAGGGGGGTTGGACTAGATGATCTTTCGAGGTCCCTTCCAATCCCTAATGATTCTATGATTCTATGACATGGTCAGTGTTGTCTCCGTTTGCCCATGTTCTCCTTGGCTGAGAATGAAAGCCCTCCAATGAGGCAGACCTGTAATCATAACACATACATTATACAGTGACTATAGAATTACAGGAACAGTCTTAGATGTTTTGAAGAGAAAGTTGTACCATGCAGTTCACTTGACATCTGTGCATTTCTGTGCTCAGGATGAGAATGACCACTGTGCTTTTGGGCTCCTGTGGGCTTGTGTGTGGCTGGAGAGAGTGGATGTACCACTGTCCCATCCCCATAGAAAGGATCTGGCAATTTTCCTTTGAGAAATTCTGCAAGTGAACACGAGAGGGTAAAGCTCAGATCTTACCCCTTCAAGAGTAAATGGGTTAACTGCCTTGTACTTGCAAGTGGTATTTCAGAACTTACTACTTTGCTTACATGGTCTTGGACATCAGCAGACTTTGCTAGACCTTCTGCTGCTTTGGACACCTTCCTTCCCAACTTCACACCTGGGTTTCAGAGCATTTCCTCTCTGACAACGAAGGCAACTCCATGTTTTGCTTACAGAGGAGACCAGGCACAGCTGGGCACTGGGAACCTTTCATTACTTTTGAAATCCAGACCCTGGCTTTTAAAGGGAACAGCAGCCTTAAACGAGCTGCTAGGCTCATGAAGGGGTCTACTGACAATAAAAATTCTGGTCAAGTGGCCCTGCTCATCTGTGGCTGGCAAGGACTTGGAGTTTCAGGGAGTTTATCACTGGATGTGACCAGACTGGTTATCACAGCCATTAGAACCAAACAAAATGGATGTACAGCTCGCTGGTTCCCAGTGTGATGCCATCACCCCATTAACACAACTTCTGTCCCCTGGACTAAGATTTCAGTGGTGTTTGCTTATAAAAATATGAAGTTTTTCCCTGGGAAAATCTTTTAGCAATGTGTGTGTGTGTGAGAGAGAGCAAGAGCTTAGAAAGGGGCTGATAGACCTGACAGTTCCCATTTAAATGCCAAATGTCTCTTCTTAACTTCACTATGCATCTGAAACAAAACCCCATGCAAGACACAGACATTCCTTGCAGACATTAAAGCTATTCCTGTGGTCCCCCAAGAGTTGTAGTTTTTCCTCTTGACACTTGAGATCAAACGATCAATCACTGCACACTTCCCCTGGTACCTGGATTAGCAATCAGTTGCTGTCCTCCAGCATCTTCCCCTCCCCTCTACAGGATGCATTTCAACTTGAATCAGCAGCTTAGCCTCTGCAATAGCAATCACCATCGCGGTGATGTCTGGTGGACCTTGTCTTGGCAGGAATGCCCCTACCAGAAAGGTTCCAAAAAACAAGTAGATGTGGCCCTGGGGGACATGATTTAGTGGTCATGGTGGGATCAGGTGGATGGTTGTGCTGCATGATCTTGTAGGTCTCTTCCAACATTAATGATTCTAAGGAAAAATGTCAGAGGGTTTCTGTCAACCTCTGATGGTGACAGGAATGCCCCCTTCTCCTGACAAGCTGCCTTTCAAGCCTGGGCAGAGCCATTACCAATTGTATGGCTGCATTTCCCCGCATTCGAGGCCATCTGTCTTTACTCCTTCCACTCTGAAGTCAGAAAAGAAAATTATTTTCACATTAGCAACTCATTAAATGGCCCCAAACTTGTAGCACAGTCACTGCTGGAGCCAACCCATTGTTTTTACACTCCCAAACACCTACTTGGAGGCATTGTTCAGAAAGCTGGGGGCTGGATCGCAGGACCTTCTGTCATGCACATGGACAAGTGGGTGAGGCGGAGCCCTGCCACCCTCATCCATCATTCTCCATCAATGTCATCACCACCTGCAGAGACATTACCCCTAGTCAGTCACTCACGCAGGCATTTTTTCTGTCCATCAACACAACCAGGAGGAGAGGATACAAGCAGTCAGCATCACACCCGATAAGATTCCTAAGGCTTGTTTGAGATATCAAAGACCATTCAACGGCTACGGGAAGTTGCGCTTTGAGCTTGGTTTCTCAGCATGAAGAAGCCCTCAGGAGGTCAGGTACAGTGTGGGCACTCACTGCACAAATGTCTAAGGCTACTGCTGATAAATCTGGGCAAAACTTCTGCATCTTTGGGTGGGAAAAGCCAGAAAAGCTGTTGTTTCTGTAAAGTTGTGTTTCCACGGAGTGTCGTCACCCACCTTTGAGTTTCTTTAGCTCATCGTGAAAAGAAAACAGAGGTTCTGGCTCAAACTCATCCCGAGGTTTCTTTCAAAGCCCCAGTTTCCCCTCCAATTAATCCAGTTAATCACTGGCACACCAATAGAAAGTGCCAGATAAGCAAAGGTGGGGGAGCAGGATCTGTAGGACTGCCCCAGCACCCCTCAGCAGCCATCCCCAACCTCAGTGGCCCTGTGCTAGCAGAAGTGCATGGAAAAGCTACCACAGAGCAAATGCTTTTCCACGCTGCTTGGCTAAGCTCCTGCTAATGTCTGACCAACTTTCAGCAGCTCAGCCTCTGAGCAGGCCACTGAAATTCTCTTTGGGAACAGCCCTGAGCTCTCTCATCCTGCCTAGCAGCTTGAAGCAGGTGGCGGACACGGTACCCTCCTCTCCAGAACTTTTCTGGCCAGTCAGTCCATCATGTTACTGCAGCTTCCCTGAGAGCTTGCGTGGAGCTCTGGGAGATGCAGCTGCATTTCAGGGGCAGAGCCAAGCATCTCCTGCGTTGCATATGAAAAGCCTTCTGGGGATCAGAGGGCATTAATCACTTCTAAATCTACCATTTCTTGCCTTTAAAGATCAGAGCCAAAGCCTCCCTGAGCCCCTTCTGTCCCTGCAGTCGATGGCTGTGAAACGAGGACATGTCGCAGCAAAGATCACTAGGGGTAGTAGGGAATTTCTGCTTGTTTGGGGTTGTGCAGAAAAGGGGTTTTTTCCACGGGAGCTGGGCTTTGAGAGCCTCATCCACCCCCGGGCTGGTTAGCATTTAGCAAGGAGCCGCTGACAAAGCTCCTGGGCTGCGGAGATCCACAAGGTGCTTGCAGCTGGCACAGATACCTCGTTAGAAACTCATCCTTTCCTGTCATAACAACAAAGTGCAGAGCAGCGGTGGTGACGCTTTCGTATGGGAAAGCACACAAAAGGGGACAGCTGAAAGAAGCTGTGCTTTTCTCCGGTGTTTCCAGCCCAGCAGAAGCATCTTCAAAGGGAGCAGCCTTGCCCGTCCACTGCACCCTCTGGGCCCGAGTCCCTTGAATGGCATTTCACCCACCTACTTCACCCCGGTGCCAGCCAGCCTCTGCCAAACGTGTACACCCACCCCACGCTTCTCCCACTCGGTGTTTTGTTGTTCCCTGCCCCATGGAAGCAAATAAAAATGACACCCCCCAAGTCCATGAGCATCGGCTCCCTTGCGGCATCACTGGACCTGTGTGCCCAGACAAGCAGAGCCGGTTTGGTTTGGTTTGGTTTGGTTTGGTTTGGTTTGATTTGGTTTGGTTTGGAGAGAGCAGAAAGGCTCCACAGGCAGAGAGAAATTGCTGAGCAGTTCTCCTCTCCATTTATTCGTACCACAAACATGAAGTAGTCATGTTGTTGGCTGAAATGCTGTTGCTCACCTAGAAAACTCCAGGCCAAAGCTGCAGCTTAATTTACATTTACAGAGGGGGTTTGGGCTAGCAGAGGAGGTTTGGAATTTTGCTTTTGGTTCCCCCCAATCCCCCTCTTCCTTTGGAGTCCATCTTCTTCACTTCTTCTCAGCTGTGTTGCAGAGAGGACACACAAGGCACCAAGCTGGACTTTGCAACTGTCTTGCCCTGGAAGCATGGTGAGTCTCTCTAGACGTTGTGGGACCTCGAGAGTCAGCACAAAGAAGGTTTCAACTGGATTTCATGTTTTGCTGAAACTGAGAGAGTTCCCCCCTTGTGTGTGGCTGTAGGAATCGGCCTTTTGGAAATGGAGAACTGGAAATGGACGTCCATGGAACAGAGAGCTGGACTTTAAAATGCTCCTCCCTGACACTGAGAGACATGAGAATGAACTTCATGGGCACCATGGTTCCACAGAATCAGGAACAGCTGGAAGTCTCTCTTCCCTTTTTGTGGTTTGGACACTGAGGTTTGGGTTCAGTTGTGTAGGACACTGTGATGAATCTCCCTATGTCTTTGTACACCTGCATTTGGATGTGGGGTGTTTCTTGTTGAGTGAATTAAATGTCTTGTTGGCTTTTCCCCAAACTGAGTTAGTTTTTGTTTCTCACCTGTGGGATGTTTTTCAGCCCCTCTCTGTAATGTTTTTATTTCTGCAAAATGAATTGGTTAATTTTGTCATTTGGGGGTTCTCAACCCGTGACAAGTGGCTTTAGGAAGGCAGAGGTGAGAGGAAAGCAGCACTGCTACTGCTGGGATAGTGCACAGATGAGCACAGAGCCTCAGCAGTCCTTCACTGCAGAGGTGGAGAGAGGCAATGAGTGTCCCTTCTCAAGCACAAGCATCTTGGTCCACCTCCCTAAAGCTAAGGATAGAGGTGGCAGGGGGATTGGACTACACAATCTTTTGAGGTCCCTTCCAATCCCTAATGTTCTGTGATTCTGTGATTCTCTGTCTGGGTTTCTGAAGGTCAGGAGCTTGCAAGTGAGAGCAGAATCCTGGCAAACATCATGTTTAAAGATCTTTGCTTTATAAAAACAAAGCCATGATTCAGCTTGGAGAAGAGGAGACTGAGGGGTCACCTCATTAACGTCTATAAACATGGGAAGTGTGCATGTCAGAAGGATGGAGCCAGGCTCTTCTCAATGTAAACTAGTGGTAGGACAACAGGCAATGGGTGTGAGTTGGAACATAGGAGGTTCCACATCAATATGAGAAGGAACTTCTTCCCAGTGAGGGTGACAGAGCACTGGAACAGGCTGCACAGGGGGGTTGTGGAGTCTCCTTCTCTGGAGATGTTCAAGACCCGACTGGACGGGTTCCTGTGTGACTTGATCTAGGTGATCCTGCTCTGGCAGGGAGATTGGACTAGATGATCTTTCAGGGTCCCTTCCAATCCCTAATGTTCTTGTGATTTGGAAACTTTTTTTCTCCCTACTTTTTCTTTTACATCTTTCCCTCCTTTTGTTTTTATTTCCCTCCTCANTACTGAGGAGCCCAGAACTGGACACAATACTCCAAGTGTGGCCTCACCAAGGCAGAGTAGAGAATGGAAGAGACACAGAAGGAAAACAGAAACACCTGAGAGCCAAGGACTACAAGTCCACAAGTAACTCAGAAATAACTCACGAATAACAAGAAACTCAGAGACTTCCCTCTCATGCAAAGACCAAAGCTTCATGCAATAATTTCAATTTTCAGATAAGTGTTTTTTCCTAAAAGGATATTCCTGGCACAAAAACGTAGCCTGAGCTGTGTCATGTATTAACCGCTGGCACCTCAGCCATGCCGCTTCCCCGTAGCGCTGCACCAAGAAGCCTTGGCAGACGTTCAGCAGAAGGGAACGTTCCCTTCAGTCTGGAAGGGAAGCTGCCAGGAGGCACCAGGCAGACCAAGGTGAGAAAGCAGGGTTCATGCTTTTCTGCCAGAGAATTCTGAATCCCCACTTTCCGTACCTGGCAGCCCAGAAATCCTGGGTGGTGGAACATGAAGGGGACTGCAGACTGTGATGAAAACACCACCAGAACCCTTGGAATCATCAAGTCCAACCAATAACCCTACTCTACTGAGGTCACCACTAGACCAGATCTCTAAGCACCATCTAAACCATCTTTGAACACCTCCAGGGATGGGGACTCCACCCCCTCCATGGGCAGCCTGTTGCAAGGCCTGGACACTCAGTGAAAAAATGCTACCAGTGAGGATCTGGTTTAATCTAATAAACTTAGGGAGGAATATTGGACTAGATGCATTGATGATGAGGGCAATTTCAATGACTTCCCAGGTTGAAACTGAACTCTAAATTGTCTGTGGAGCAAGCACAGAATACACCCACGCTGCAGGGGACATCAAGACTAAATGCAATGGGCCATCTCTACACGTTCTGGCTCCAGGGCTGAGTGGCACAGTAAGACTCTCATCCATATGACTGAACCCTCTTCTCCCCAGACTCGTGTGACCTAGTCCAAGCATCCTCCATGGTCAGTCCATTCCTCATACTATGCTCTACACGGAGGCATTGCCTGGGAAAGCACTGCTTGACTTAAACCGAGCTTTGCTGAGGCAAGTACTAACTACTGCCCAGTGAGCGGGACTATGGGAGGGTACCCGAGGTCACACCGGTCACATGGTTGGACTGGATGACTTTGTAGGTCTCTTCCAACCTCAATGATTCTATGACTCTGACCACAGCTACTAGCTTAGATATGGCCACTCTGACTCTCATAGAGACAACTATCACACAGAGGAGAAAAATAACAAAGGGTATCTGTGTGGAGACATGAACAGATAATGATAGACGACCAACCAAGGGAAGTCTGCCTCCTTGTGAAACACTGTGTGGGTCTCTAGATTAATCTCCTGCATTTGAGAAGATTTCTTACAGAGACTGGCAGGCCAATATGCTGAGAACCTGGAGATGGAAAATCATAGAAACATCAAGGTTAGAAAAGACACTCAAGATCCTCAAGTCCAACTATTCACCCTACAACCCCTAACCACTAAACTGTCTCCTGGAACACCATATCTACTTGTTTTTTTGAACCCCTCCGGGGATGGTGCCTCCACCACCTTCCTGGGCAGCCTGTTGCAAGACCTCACCACACTTTCTGTAAAGCGCCGATCTAAAGATAAGTGTAGAATCCCCTAAGCTAACACAACACAACCATAAAATCCTGCTAGTCCTCAGGATTCCTTGGGCAGGAAGATTTTCCTCTCATTGATGGTCTGCATGTCTTGACTTGAGGGATCTTGCTGATGAGGTAGATCCAGCAGATTCAGGTAGGCTCAGAGCACCTCAATCTGCTGGTAGCTGCCAAGTGCATGGTGCTGCAACTTGACTGCACATCACGTTGGTTAGCTGTCAAGTTTGTTTGCAACCTAAATACCATGGTAAAGTTAGTAACATGAAGCCAGCAACAACCATAGGGTCATTGAACAGTTTCAGGTGAAAGAGACCTTCACGATCACCAAGTCCAACGTTTTTATAGCCCTATCAGCATCACTAAACCTTGTCCCCCAGTGCAACATCTACCCTTCTCTTCAACACCGCCAAGGACAGGAACTCAACCCCCTCCCTGGGCAGCCTGTTCCAGTGCCTGACAGCCTTTCAATACATTCAGTCAAGAAATTCATAGAATCATAGAATCATTGATCCTATGGATTTCTTGATGGTTTAGGGATATCAGATCCCGCACTTCCATGTGGCCAGAGATCATGTGGGCATGTGGACAGTGATGTCAGGGAGCTGTGGCTGCTAGTGGATACTCAGTAAGAGGAATTACAATCTTACCTGTCAGAGGTTTGAGTAGTTTATCCTGCTATCTAGTCCTAGATGACCATTTTTGTGTTAAGCTGCTAGTTTTCCTCTCTGCTGCTTCTGTCCTGCACTGCATCAGGCTTGTATGGGGAAAAGGGGAAAAGAAACAGTACAAACTGTCATAGGCAGAACTCAAGAACTTTATGTCTCATATGGTTGGAGAAGATGCCAAAGCCAGGAGAGATGTTTCCCCTGTTCTCAGCCCAGAGAGATGAATGCTCAGGGTGCTTCCTTGGCATCTCCAACACTCTTCGTAAGGGTAAACATTCACACAGATCTAGATAACTGAGATGGAGGCCACTGGCCTGTGTCGTACCTCCAAGGCAGAACATAAGGATTGCAAAATTCAGCCTCAGGGTATAAATACATCTACAATTTCAGTGTCAACAAGCACAGACCAGACAAGCCTGGGAAAACCTGCCACAGTCTCACGCTGCCTTTCTCCTTCTCCAGCCACCACCTTCTTTCTCGGTAAAGGCACCTGAAAATGGGAGTTGGACTAGATGCCCTTTGGAGGGCACTTCCAAGTATAAGATTGTATGATTTATTCTATGAAGATGGAGCCTCATTTGGGAGTGAGTCTGGTGGGTGCTGTTTGCACAAAGCCCCACTCTGTGCAGGGTGTGTTTCAGGCAGCCTGGCCTTTCTGTGCACTCACAGAAGAGCATCAAAAAGCAAGCGGCATCTTTGCTTCCTGGAAATCTGGACTGACTAGGTAGTTCAGGAAAGAGAAGAAGCTTTCACAGAATCACAGAATCATCAGGGATTGGAAGGCACCTCAAAAGATCATCCAGTCCAATCCCCCTGACACAGCAGGATCACCTACATCAAGTCACACAGGACCCACACAGGTGGGTTTTAAACATCTCCCGAGAAGGAGACTCCACAACACCCCTGGGCATCTGCTTTGTCACCCTCACTGGGCAAAGTTCCTTCTGATATTTATATGGAACCTCCCGTGTTCCAGCTTACACCCATTGCCCCTTGTCCTACCATTAGATGAAGAGCTCCTGACACCCACCCTTCACATATTTATAGACATTAATGAGGTCACCCCTCAGTCTCCTCCAAGCTCAAGAGACCCAGCTCCCTCAGCCTTTCTTCATAAGAGAGCTGTTCCACTTCCTTCATCATCCTTGTTGCTCTGCCTTGGACTCCCTCCAGCAGCTCTGGTAACATTTAAAGGTTCCTGGAGTCTGTGGTGGACTGCAGCACCACAGAACACTGTTGACAAGTCTGATGAAGGGAGGTTGAGGGAGCTGGGGCTGTTCAGCCTGGAGAAGAGGAAATTGAGGGGAGGCCTCATTGCTCTCTACAACTATCTGAAAGGAGATTGTAGTGGCCTCTTTTCCTTCACGACTAGTGATAGAACAAGAAGAAGTGGGACCAAGTTGGACCAGTGGAGGTTTGGATTAGATATGAGGGAAAATCTTCTCAGAAAGAGTGGTGAAGCCTTGGAACAGGCTGCCCGGGAAGGTGGTGGAGGCACCGTCCCTGGAGGGGTTCAAAAAACTGGTAGACAAGGAGTATCAGGAGATGGTTTAGTGGTTAGGGATTGTAGGGCAGACAGTTGGGCTTGATGATCTTGAAGGTCTTTTCCAACCTTGATTATTCTATGATTCTATGAAAGTGATAAACTAGGAGGTGAGATGTGATCCAGTCTTTGGGACCCCCAATCACCAGCAGCCATGACGTGTTTATGCCTCCAGGAAAAAGAGAAATGACCTTGGAGTGACCAGCTGTGGAGCCCTGACATCACTGGCCACATTTTAATCCTGTTTTGCAAGTGGGCATCAGCCCTGGGGCAAACAAGGTTCACAGGGTTTGTTCCTAAGTGACGCCCAGACTGTTTATCATCTCACAGTGATGCGAAACACAAAATTGCTTCTGGAAAAAGAAAAGCAGGGCAGGACTAGGCTCAGAGGAGGCAGGAATCTGCTGCCTGGATGGCAACACATTCCCCTGATCGCCCGCGCGCCCTCAGGAAGTCGCGCTCCCCACCCTGCTGCTGGGTGCCTGGGCTTTGCACAGCATTCTGCTTTCGTGCCTTATTATTAATTAATTTTTTTGTGGTCTTGAGAGTGGCCGCTAGTCCATTTCGAAAGTAGCAGACCCTGAAATTCATTAAATGTGTGAAATGACGGGAGAAAAAGTGTGAAATTGTAACAGTCTGTTTGGGGCTGATTAATAGAAAGTTCTCCTGACAGTCCCCCGGCCCTTCTGGGGGTCACTGGAACGGAGCAGCTGTAAAGACAGCAGGAGCAATTTAGAGGCTGCCCGATGGGGGCCGAGCAGATTTCAGAACAAGTGGGGAGAGTCCCATGCCCTTGTTCAGGCCAGTGGGAGATGACTGGCCACCACGGTGTCACGTTAACATGCAGATGAGCCCAAGAGGTGCTCCCATCAGCCTTGAAAGGGTTATTTTGCTGTAAGAGAGCTTAGCTTTGCTACTACTGTTTTTAGTGCCTTGGGTAATGCCACCGTTAGCAAGGAAAAAGCCCCATGGTAGAAAGGATAAGCCACGGCTGCTTTTCCCTTCTTCAGCGGCTGGGACCGAGCTGGGTCTGGACGCAGCGTTTGGGCTGCTCCTGCTGAAGTCCTCAATGGTGAACACAGCCAGCGCTGAGGACCAGGGAGGTTGGACTCCTGCACTTGCAAGGAGAAATATTTCCTGGTCTCCAACCTGAGCTGCTGACATTTTCTGCTTCTTTTTTTCTGTTGGAGCAGCTCTATGTAAGCTGGATGCTTTCACCCTAAGCGAGGTACAAAGAAAACATCAAAGTAAATGTCCCCACTCTGACATAAGGCTGGAATAATGGTGACCTAGTAGCTAAAGACTGGGACGAATACTGAAAGTAATTCACTGCCCTCCGCAACAATAGGGCGTGTGTGACAATGATATATACCAGGAGGCTAGGAGAGCCACTTTTGTTGGGTAGTGATACCCCACAAACCCAATTGTAGGGAGATCAATACTGTCATAGGACAATCATCAAAGACCGTCAGCTCATCATATTTTCATACCATCCACAGCTCAAGGCGCCGGGGCTGCCTCTCCAGCAGAAAGCCCCGCGCAGAAATTTGAAGGGTGTGAAATCGACATGATTAATAATTATAGTTATTAGCACATGTACCAGCTGCTCATGTATGGCTTAGCCCGTGATTTATGGGGCCACAAATGCCCATATCTGCTTCTGACATGGAAAGGAGAAGGGCACACAGTCATGGGCAGAAAGCATCATTCCCAGTGCCAGGAGCTTTCTTTTCCCCAGTCCCGACAAAATCAAAACAATAACCAAAATGGGCCAAAAAGTCACCCCTGCTCCACGGCAATGGAAGGAGCCCTTTTGTTCCCATGTCTGCCTTAACGGCGGCTGAAACCTGTCTGCTCAATGTCCCCAAAGCCTTTGAAGTTTGGATCCCAGCTCACAAGGGCTAGAGCTTTCCCTCCCCCACGCGACGTTGCGCTGTTGCCAGGCTGCAAACAATCCCCATACATATTACAGATGAAACCACGAGGACCAACAACAGAAGAAGCAAAAACTAATTGTCTAGGTGCCAAAAGTTAAGGCTTTTGTTTCGAAATGTGGTGGGATCCTCTTCTCTCCCACATCCCCCCTAGATCCACCATCCATTTACAACCAGGTTCCTCATAGAAAATTGTTTTTCTTTGATAAGATCCAATGAAATGGCTTGAACTGGCCACTGACACAGTATCACCACCCTCCTCTAGTAGATCTGACAGGGCACTGGCTCTTCCTAGGTTATTTCTGGCTTCTGAAGACTTCTGATAATGGGTTTTTCCCCTGTTGGAACAGGAAAACCTTGTTAGTCCTGCAGAGAAGAACCACAACCTTCTAGTGCCCATAAATGCACAGCAATTAAGCAAAGGAGATGGAGTCCTATTTTCCCATCATATTCAAAGTGACAGACAAGATGCATCTCGTTCTCAAGCAGAAGCTGAAGCCTTGCCCCATCCTAGCGGTACCCTGCTCTGGATGTGCTTCAGCTTCAGCCAGTAGGAAAGAAACACCCTGCTCTGGACTGGGTGGTAGCAAAGTGCAAAGAGACCACATTACCCATTGTGAAATCAAACACTGGAGCTGGGATTTGAGAAGGAAGAGGAAAAGGGTTGATGTCAATACGTTTTCTCCCTCTTCCATTCTACTAAGTGCTGACCAAAAATTACATCTATGTTCAGGTTTTAGAATCAGAGAATCATAGAAACATTATGGATTGGAAGGGACCTCGAAAGATCATCTAGTCCAATCCCCCTGCCATAGCAGGATCACCTAAACCAAGTCACACAGTCAGTCAGGGTTAGAAGGGACCACAGGATCATTAACTACAAACTGACATATTTTAGGGGGAAAACCCTACTTGTTATTAAAAAAATATTAGTTAAAGCAATGGCTGGCCACAGAGAAGCTGTTTCAGTGGGAAGAACTGAGCAGCCTTGAGATGGTATCAGCTGACATATCCGTGCCCTCCTTCCCTGTCACACTCCTTTCATTCAGTGTGGAAACGCACCCTTCAAACACCTAGTGAGGCTTTTCCTACATGGAGTTGTTGGTCCCGCTGTACATTGGCAGAGGCCTGAGTTTGGCAGGCTACCAGTTTGAGATAGTGTTGCCCATTTCCCTGTGAACTGAGAGCTACTAACTCCCACTTGGACTGCACATTTCCCAGTGTTGTGCTGCAGCCATATCCTGAGCAAGACGATTTCAATCGGCATGGCCCTCCGCGGCACTGGGTAATGACCAAGCTATAACCAAACATGAACTGTATGTTGGTTGAGTACAATAACTGCATGAAATATGAGGGCCTGGGGGCAGAAGTCAAACTAATCCATCTACTACTCCTTTTCAGTCTTCCCTTGCATGAATTTGGGAGCCTCCCACAGTGAGACCACAGATGTGGGTGCTGCATTGGGTGGAGATGCCAGGCTGGGTTCAGACGGAGTATCTCCACTGCCTGCAGCAGGATTGATGAGCTCACCAGTGAAACCAGCAAGGGAATGGCTGATGCACATCACCAACAATGCCAGACTCCAGCACAGCCACACACAAATGAGTGCCCCATCTTTCGGTGTCTTTGGGAAGAAGTGGCATTCCTTGTGAACTCAAACACCCACAGCTGGTTCTGATCTGAATGTCTTTCACTGACTTGTGAGTCATCCCATTCACCTGAAATAACACTAAACCCCACTTTGTACCAAGTTACCTCTTGTGTGTGTAAGTGCATCTGTACTTCAGCATGATTCTACAATTCTATGATTTCAGCTAGACTTGTTGGTTTGTAATGTCATCGGGGGGTTTTAACCCATGACAACTTATACGGAAAACAGAAAGCTCTGGAGATGAAAGGTAGATTCTTCATATAAACCACCTCAGCAGAGGTGCCAGGATCTGTCACCTTGGACTTCTAAGTTAGATGGAGTTCACAAATGCTCCAAATTTCACATTAGTTGAGTGTGTGGTAAGAAGCAATTACAATGTTTTTGTCCAGATACATGTACATCTACCCCTAACCCTGGGTACATTTATGCGTGCGCTTCCTTACATTTAAAACATACAGAAAAATTCTTTAGTATAAGATTATACTGGAGTATTCTGTCCCATCAGCCAGTCTTATTATATGAGGTGACAAAATAATCAGCAAATCTAAGACAACTGACTTTTATCCGAAGGAGCTTCCTTGTAGAAGCGTGTAAATACGTCAGTAAATGTCTGTGTAAATCCATGTTTACATTGTAGGTGTGGATACACACAATTTCTGTCCTGAAGAGCTGAGACAACTAAACAGAGTGACCAAGAAATGCCCTGTTCAGGTAAAGAAAAGGTCAATTAATGTCAATTAACGCACACATTCACAAGAAACTGTGAATTCTAAACTGTGTTTTCCCCTCAGTTCAAGAAGGACACAGAGCTGCTGGAGAGAGTCCAGAGCAGAGCAACAAGGATGATGCAGGAAGTAGAATACATCCCTGACAAGGAAAGGCTGAGGGAGCTGGGTCTCTTGAGCTTGGAGAGGAAGACACTGAGGGGTGGCCTCATCTATAAATATGTGAAGGGTGGGTGTCAGGAGGATGGAGCCAGGCTCTGCTCAATGTCATCTAGTGATAGGACGAGGGGCAATAGGTGTGAGATGGAACATGGGAGGTTCCACATAAATATCAGAAGGAATGTCTTCCCAGTGAGGATGACAGAGCACTGGAACAGGCTGCCCAGCGGGGTTGTAGAGTCATCTTCTCTGGAGACATTTAGAACCCCTCTGGATGTGTTCCTGTGAAACTTGGTCTAAGTGATCCTGCTGTGGCAGGGGCATTGGACTGGATGATCTTTTGAGGTCACTTCCAAACCCTGATGTTCTGTGATTCAGTGACTCTTTGTTATATTGGAGTTGTAACCCAACAGGGGCTGGTGAGAAATAGGTAACCGCTGGTTGAATCCAATCACTTACATGACACTTAAATGTCACAAAAGCTTTTGTCCAGTTACAGTCATGTACAACTTGGTCTACGTGATCCTGCTCTGGCAGGGAGATTGGACTAGGTGATCTTTCGCGGTCCCTTCCAATCCCTAATATTCTTGTGATTCTGTGATTTACATGAATTTAGATTTAACTCAATCAATATAACAATATAACTATATATGTATATTACTTAGAATCATAGAATCATCAAGGTTGGAAAAGACCTTTAAGATTGTCAAGTCAAACCATTCGCTCTACAACCCCCAATCATGAAATCATCTCCTGAAACATAATGTCTGCCTGTTTTTTGAACCCCTCAAGGGACAGCCCCTCCACAGGCATCCTGTTCCAAGGCCTTACCACTGTTACTGTGAAGAAGTTTCCTAAAGCAAATCTGAACCTCCTTCTGTACAACTTGACCCAATTTCCTCTTGTCCTATCACTAGTCAGTAGGGAGGAGAGTCCAACACCTGCCTCACTACAACCCTCCCTCAGGTAATTGTAGAGATCAATGAGGTCTCCCCTCAGCATCCTCCAGGCTGAACAGCCCCAGCTTGCTCAGCCTCTCCTCATCAGACCTGTTCTCCAGACCCCTAATCAGCCCAGTTGCTGCCTCTACACCATCTCCAGCATCTCAACGTCCTTCCTATACTGCAGCGCCCAAAACTTCATCAACATGACACTGATTTTCATAGCTGAAAATAAGTGGTTTTACAGCACTGATCATACCTGTTATGGACCAAGGGACAGAAAATGCGAAAGGAAAGTCATTGCAGTGAGGAAGAACAATGTCTCATTCACTTTCTAATGGATGAGTCAAGAAATCATTCCAAGGTCCCACAGTAGGTCTGTAAACTGTAAGTGTGGCAGGTAGTAATGGAGAGAGCCACATCTAGCAGGGGGAAGGACAACTTTGACTTCTTGGTTATTCCAGCTCATGAGGCTGAACGGCCTAGGAAGTCCTAGAAGTAGTTATGTAGTAGAAAGTGTCTATGTCTATGGGAGAGGTGCCTAGGGACTGGAAAATAGCAAATGTTACCCCAATCTTTAAAAAGGGAAAGAAGGAAGACCCACGTAACTACAGACCGGTCAGCCTCACCTCCATCCCAGGAAAGGTGATGGAACAATTTGTACTAGAGGCTGTCTCTGGGCACATCAAGGACAGGAGGGTCATTAGGGACAGTCAGCAGGGCTTCACAAAAGGGAAGTCATGCTTGACCAACCTGATAGCCTTTGATGAGGGTGTAACCAGGTGGATGGATGATGGCAGAGCCGTGGATGTCATCTATCTTGACTTAAGTAAGGCATTTGACACGGTCTCTCACAGCATCCTTGCAGACAAACTGAGGCAGTGTGGCCTGGATTTTCGGGTAGTGAGGTGGATTGTAAACTGGCTGCAGGGTAGAAGTCA
>VXBP01001338.1:0-29270 GCA_013400115.1 Rhinopomastus cyanomelas | reverse complement strand
CTGGAGAGAGTTCAGCGTAGGGCAACGAAGGTGATAAAAGAGGTGGAGCACCTCCCTTATGAGGAGAGGCTGAGGGAGCTGGGTCTCTTTAGCTTGAAGGAGACTGAGGGGTGACCTCATTAATGTCTCTAGATATGTGAGGGGTGGGTGTCAGGACAATGGAACTGGGCTGTTCTCGGTGTCATGTAGTGATAGGACGAGGGGCAATGGTTGTAAGCTGGAACATAGGAGGTTCCACATCAACCTGAGAAGGAACTTCTTCACGGTGAGGGTGACGGAGCACTGGAACAGGCTGCCCAGGGAGGTTGTAGAGTCTCCTTCACTGGAGATATTCAAGACCCACCTGGATGTGTTCCTGTGTGACTTGGTCTAGGTGATTCTGCTCTGGTAGAAGGATTGGACTAGATGATCTTTTGAGGTCCCTTCCAATCCGTAATGATTCTATGATTCTATGTTTACGTATGTGCATAAGCAAGTGTGTGTCTAAGGATGTGATTAAATGCAAATTATCTGCCCTCACCTGCCCCTGTTAGCAGTAGCGATACCAGCAGCTAGGAGAGGGAGTGAGAAGAGTAATAAGACAGCTGTGTTCAGGACCAGACAAACAGAGGGGTTTGGTGCAGGGATACAGATGGTGGTTTCATGTTGGCAGCTGTGGTAATGACATTGATTGCTCTTAGGATAGATGAGACACTGTCTAGGTGTAGGGAGAAGATGGCCAAGTCTACTGAGGTTTCTGGCTTGGGTGGGTATATTGTTCATCCTGTTCCAGCCTCAGCTTCTACTGTGGAGGAGGTTAAGAGGTTAGGAGGAATGATGATGGAAGAAGTCATAGAATCATAGAATCATCAGGGATTGGAAGGGACCTTGAAAGATCACCTAGTCCAATCCCCCTGACAAAGCACAATCACCTAGACCAAGTCACACAGGAACACATCCATGCGGGTCTTAAATGTGTTCACTGAAGAAGACTCCACAACAACCCTGGGCAGCCCTTTCCAGTGCTCTGTCACCCTCACTGAGAAGAAGTTCCTCCTCAGGTTGATGTGGAACCTTCTGTGTTCCAGCTTGCACCCATTGCCCCTCATCCTAGCACTAGATGACATTGAGAAGAGCCTGGCTCCATCCTCCTGACACCCACCCTTCAAATATTTATAGACATTAATGAGGTCGCCCCTCAGTCTCCTCCAAGCTAAAGAGACCCAGATCTCTCAGCCTCTCCTCATAAGGGAGATGCTCCACTTCCTTCACCATCCTCGTTGCCCTTTGCTGGACTCCCTCCAGCAGCTCCACATCCCTCTTGAACCCAGGAGCCCAGAACAATACTCCAGATGTGGTCTCACCAGGGCAGAGTAGAGGGGGAGAAGAACGTCTCTCGATCTGCTAACCACACTCCTCCTGATCCACCCCAGGATGCTGTTGACCCTCTTGGCCACAAGAGCACACTGCTGGCTCATAGCCATCCTGCTGTCCACCAGGACCCCTAGGTCCCTTTCACCTACACTGCTCTCCAACAGGTCAGCCCCCAACCTATTCTGGTACCCGGGGTTGTTCTTGCCCAGATACAAGACTCTGCACTTACTCTTGTTAGACTTCAATAAATTTCTCTCTGCCCAGCTCTCCAGCCTGTCCAGGTCTTGCTGAATGACAGCAGCTTATGCTGTTGATGCTTGGGAATGCTATGCCTGGGGCACCACTTATTAGGGGGATCAGTCAGTTTCCAAAATTTCTGATTATAGTGGCCACTACAATGAAGAAGATTATTAAAAAGGCATCAGCAGTGACAATTACATTGTAGATTTGGTAGTCACCTAATAGTGTGCCTAGCTGCCCAAACTCCACACACATGAGAAAGCTGAGGGCAGAGCTGACTAGGCCTGCTCATATTCCAAAAACTCAGGAAAGGGTTCCGTTATCTGTGTGGTTTGTTGAAAATAATCGTGTAGGCTACCTTTAGGATGAATGAATTAAACGAGGCATCTTGACATGACATTAATATGTCACAGAATCACAGAACATGGATTGGGAGCGACCTCGAAAGATCATTCAGTCCAACCCCCTCTGCCACAGCAGGATCACCTAGACCAAGTCTAGGCGGGTTTTAAACATCTCCAGAGAAGGAGACTCCACAAATCCCCTGGGCAGCCCCCTCCTTTCTTCCTTCTTGACTCTGAAATAGAGCTTTGGTTGTGCTCCACCCACATGGTTGCACTGTGGAAGCTGTCTTCTCGCACCCCTTGATTCTGCATAAAAACCTGTAAATTGTTTCTCTTTTATTATTTTTTTTTTAAAATTTTTTTTATTTTCTGGATTTGCCAGAAATCCAGGAGATCAGGAAATTAAGCCCTTATTTTAAGGTTGGCCAAGAGGGATTCAGCATTTGTAGAGGAAGGGAAATTTAGTATCATCTTTTAACAAAGATTGTCACGATCAGAAGATAAAGTCAATCAAAATTCAGCAGAGTTTTAGGAGGACCCCAGTTGTCTATGTAATTGAATATTACAGAAAATATATTGGATTGAAAGAAAGTGGGAATCATAGAATTATTAGGGATTGGAAGATCATCTAGTCCAATCCCCCTGCCAGAGCAGGACCACCTAGACCAAGTTGCACAGGAACATATCTGAGCCATCATTTCCGGAAGAAGAGCTGGAGGATCACGGGTGGTTGCCAGACAGGGGCATAACTACAGATGTAACTGTAGACAGAACAAGTCTAAACAGCATTGCCAGAAAACAAAACCCTACCAGGGGCGTTTATAGCAATTCAACACCATCGATAGCTCTCGAACTAGTTCAATACTCTGTTACCCAGCTAGTCTGCAATTGTCCTAAAGAAACGCAGAAACAGGCACCTGCTCAGATCACCCAGTTCAGCACAAACTGTTCCCATAATAAGCATTTGCAGAGAAGCAAGTGGGTGGGGTTCAGGCCAGTGCAGAGATGAACATAAAACCCAAACAGGGACAGAAAGAAGCCAGTCTTAGTTACTGGAGGAAAAGAAAGCAAAGCAACCCGCCCCGTATTTCCTCAGCTACTTAAAAACCATCCGTGTGGATATTTCTAATATGTCTATGTGTTTCTTCCCAGGGTCATTGTTTTCTTTCTGTTCTTCACTGATGAATAAAAAGGAACTTATGGGCTTGTTCCAGTGCCCTGCACAATTTCATTTGCAAGCAAACAGATCGAGGATAGATGCGTGTACTTCTGCGGGCACGCAGGGAGGTTAAGGGTGGGTGGCAACATGCCAGGGTCTCCAACACTCTTCCCACATACATTCTGCTTCACAACAATGCTCAGGTTAAAAAACAGCTATAGCTTTTCTGATATCAGAAGTCCAAGCAGACATTGCTTTGGCAACAGTGACAGAGCACTGGAAGGGGCTGCCCAGGGGGGTTGTGGAGTCTCCTTCTCTGAAGAGTTTTAAAACCCACCTGGACATGTTCCTGTGTGACTTGGTCTAGGTGATCCTGGTCTTGCAGGAGGATTGGATTAGATGTTCTTTCAAAGTCCCTTCCAATCCCTAATGTTCTGTGATTAGGTCCCAGCAAGCACTGTGGCAAATTCAGTGACATGTTTTACCTCCTATGTTCTCCTTCCAGCTGCAGTTTGTCCATAAATGATGTGATCAACAGCTCATTATATCCTCCAAAGGAAATACATGTTTTGACCCTGTTTCCATAGAGCTGGTGGTAGAGCAGCGATAGGCAAAGACAAGTCTTTTGAGGCAAAGACAAGTTTTTTGAGACAAGCCCAGAAAAGCTTGTCAAAGGGAGAGAACTGAACATTAAGAATGTTAAAATAAGCACTGAGATCTACAAAGGGGGAGAAAAACCATGGGGACCAAAAACCCCCAGAAAAGGCTCAGCCATCTTTCCTGGATCTCAAGGCAAAGAATTTAAATTGGAAGGATGTGAGAAAGAAGAGGACATTGATTAACGTGGCAGCTCAGGCAGGAAAAATCACTGTAGTGAGATTCTTGGCATGTTCCCAGCGTGAGGAGACTTGATGAACACTTATCCAAGTCTATTCTTCAAGTGGCTACTGCCTCTCTTAGCAGCACAGAAACTCATCCGTAGTGAGGGTGGAAGAGCAAGGTCCCTCTGTGTGACCTCCGCAAGGCACTAAGTAATGGTGACATATTAAATATGACCACTGTTCTCCTCAGAACTGAGTCTACCAGAACACACGATCAGCTGTGGTCAGCAAACAAGCCCATAATGTGGTGTCTATCACCACACAAACACTGTATTAATGGAGCCATTAATCACCATCAAAACTGTGTTAGGAGTGAAGATAGCCAAAGAGAGCTTAACTGACAGCAAGTGGCCATAAACCTGTCCAAAAACTAATTTGATTACCATCATACCAGCATCTGTGCCACTTATGAGGGTTCATTTTTTTGATGAAATTAAGTAGACAAGTCATTCATGCGTATAATAGACATCTAAATCACGGCAAACACGATGCTGGCAAAAGAAGTAGTTAAAGAAAGTGGGAGATCGCTTTGCAGGTGAAAATTCAGACCAAATGCGCTGCCGGCGTCACGACAGTTGGTTAGAAAACTGTTGTCAAACTGGTCTCGCCAAGTCGTGAGTGAGGAACGTTTTGGATCCGCATTCAACAGAACGAATGCTGCTGCAAGTCAGGGGACGTCGGGAGCCTCGGGCTGTTTACAAGAAGGACGGCTTTTGCCAACATAAACACTTGCCTTTTGTCGGCAATAAATATTCCCCACAAAAAACCTGTTTTATTCATAGACAGTTGGCCCCATTATGTTTTGGTCTTGACAGACAGGACAGTAGGATGCTGCATTTAAATGACACAGACTGTATAGGAATGTATTTCCAGATGATGACTGAGCCTGGAGCTTTCACATAAATCAGGGGAGGGAAATTATTCTACGAGAAATATGCTTCGATTTCAGCCTCATAAATACTGAGAGAAACCAAATTTTCAGGGCTTCTTAACTTTTATGTGAGCATTTTAATGGTTGTTTGAGGCAGCTACTGAGAAATTCATGTTTGCTATTAGCAGTTATGCACATGAGAAGTCTCTCGGGGAAGGAAAAGTTAAGGTTGTCCCGCCTACACGTAACCAAGAGACTCAAGTCTGGCAAAATCACCATTTTGGAGGTCAGGGATAATAGGATTTTCTGGCTGAATGAAGCTGTCTAATATCTGAAATGAATATGGGCTGAAAATCATTTTTCCCACCTGCTTTACCACACAAGTGATAGGTAGGGGTGAACATGTAGCTGCACACAGAGCCACCACCGAAAGGAAGGGATGAGAGCACACAGCTCAAACGAGAACATACTGATGGATGTATGACAACATCCCTGCTTTCACTTGTCACCTTTAAACAGACTTAGCGTGGTTTGGCCATCTTAGGTCACTTCAACTGTATCCCACAGAGGTGCTGGACATATGCTGAATGCATAATATAATTGAATATGGAACAGGAAGGGGATCGGTCCCTGGAGAGGGAGATTGTTTCTTCAAACTAGACATTAATGACAGAGTGAGTGACATTTATCTCCGGTCCTTTTATGAATCGCTGGGATGCAAACAGTGAACACCTTGCCTTTGCTGTGAGCTGTGCCTTGAGCCCTGGGAAGCTGCCTGCCGTTCACACACCAGTGCCTTGTACTCAGCTCCATCTTACCTGAGTTCGCAGATGGGCCATTCCCCAGGTGGGTCTGGCAAAACACTTCTCATTAATCATCGCTTAAAGCCCTCTCAGTGGGAAGACCTCAGGTTAGACATCATTTGGAAACAAATTAGGTGAAAAATAGCTCTGACAATAAGGAGCCCACACAGAATTCCCCTGTGAGAGCTTCAGCGGTGTGAAAACAGACTCTTCCAGGACACTAAATGATCTGTCAGTTAGCAAATGACATTATAATCCAGTTTTACGCCACCGACAAATCAAAGCCTTTGCTGCACTTTCTCATATTCCCTTCTATTTCCACCACTTTACCTCCTTTAAAAGGACTGAGTATTTACATTGGGGGAGGAAAGAAAAGGATCTGCTACAGAATTCACACAACAAACCCTTATTTTCAGTGAGGCAGAATAGTACCAGACTTTCCGTGTTAAGTGATAGAGAGGAAACAAAACACCCCAGACAGGAGGCGGCGTGCTTTGGTCTGGGACTCAGGAAAGAGAGGCTGAGATTCCCCTTCTGCTTCCCCCGATTGTGCTCCCAGTTCCCCTTGACTATCGTGTTCACTCTTCTAGGCAGAGATCTTGGTTCTGTGCACACTTCACGTTCTAGAGGCAAGGGGCTTAGTGACACATGGAGTGGTTTAAGAACCCAGACTGACTCTATGACTTGGTCTAGGTGATCTTGCTGAGGCAGGGGGATTGGACTAGAGGACCCTTTGAGGTCCCTTCCAAGTGCTAACGATTCTATGATTCTAAATGGGCAGGCATGGTGCTTCAGGAGATGCTGCAGTGTTGTAGGTCGGACGGTTGGACTTGATATCTTGAAGGTCTTTTCAAACCTTGATGATTTGATGGTTATGATTCTATGACACATTGAAAGCAAAGGCCATGCTTCTGTACCTTGTTGAGTAAGGGCTGTAGTAGTGTTAACACTACTACCCCACTTCCTAGGCAATGAAGGGGGACACATACCTGTAGAGCACTCTGTAAATTGAAAAGATATTGAAACTAATTGAGACTAATCTAGAAAAGCTGGTAGAGGTGAGACAGTTGAAGGAAGTAGTTTTGCTTTGTCCACATCACGTTGTAGATATTTGCAAGATGTGACCGTCCTGAAACAGAAGGAAGTGAACCCCCAAATACACTTCTCAGGAAGATAATCAAGTTGCAACAACTTCCACTAGACAAACCTAAGCCTTGCAGCATCATTTTGTTGCCTCTCCTTATCTTCTGCCATCATTACCAACAGAACCCACCCACACCACAAGTGACCAGTAGACCGCCCAAGCTCTCTATTGCTACTAGTGCTGGCCCAGGGGTGCAGCTGTCCCTAGTGGGACTTCCTCTTCTACTCCAGCTTAGATATGTGCACGGAAGTCCTGCTTCATTAAAAGTCCAGTTTTCATTAAAAATGAACTGAATCATTGGACTTGATTGCTTTTCTGAATAGGGGCTACAGCAGCTGTTCCAGAGCAAAGTCCTGGTGCACTCAAACAGTGGCTCTGGGCAGCCGCGAACCAGCAGTCCTGGTTACATAAGAGTGTTCTTTTTCAATAGCTGGCACTTCATGACAGTGGTAGTGCTGGTCTTCAGGGCAGTAAGTTATTAACCAACCTAAGTAAACTGAAAAAGTATGTCTCTTCTCAGCTTCCAGATTGATTCTTCTCTCAGTATACCCAGAGGTTAAACTGACTCAAGGCACAGACAAAACAAAATACCCCCCCAAAACAAAGACAACAAAAGGAAGATGGCAAGTGTGCACTATAATCATGGAATCACAGAATCACTGACATTGGAAAAGACTCTTGAGATCTTTCTTGCCAGGGGAAATTTAGGCTTGAGGTGAGGAGAAAGTTCTTCACCGAGAGAGTCATTGGCCACTGGAATGGCCTGCCCAGGGAGGTGGTGGACTCGCCATCCCTGGAGCTGTTCAAGGCGGGATTGGACGTGGCACTTGGTGCCATGGTCTAGCCTTGAGCTCTGGGTGACAGGTTGGACTTGATGATCTATGAGGTCTCTTCCAACCTTGATGATACTGTGATACTGTGATACTGTGATCATCAGGTCCAACCAAGAACCCTGCTCTACCAAGGTCAATGCTAGACCAGATCTCTAAGCACCACATCTAAACGATCTTTCAGCACCTCCAGGGATGGGCACTCAATCCTCTCCCTGGGCAGCCTGTTCCAAGCCCTGATCAGTGAAAAAATGTTTCCTCATGTCCAGCCTGACCCTTCCCTCGTACAACCTGAGGCTGATCCCTCTTGTTCTATCACTAATGACCTGTGAGAAAAGACCAGCACCTCCCTCTCTACAATGTCCCTTCAGGTAGTTGTAGTAGGTGATAAGATCTCCCTTCAGCCTCCTCTTCCTCAGGCTGAACAGCCCCAGCTCCCTCAGCCATTCCTCACCAGACATGTTGTCCAGGCCCTTCTCTGCACCTGCTCTAGCCCCTCAATGTCCTTCTTGAGTTGAGGTGCTCAAAACTGAGGAGCAATGTATAATGTGGAGGGAGTCAGATATCCTTCACTGGAAGAGACACAGAATACAGCCCAGCCACCACACAGAGGTGTGGACACAGGCAAAACCCACTTAAGTGGGGGGCTGACGTAGAAGCAGTAGTTCTCAAAACTCAGGTGTTGCTTCTTGATGACATCTCTTACTAAGTTACTTACATGAACTCACGTGTCTTCCTACTGAAACCTTCCTAAGGCGTGAAAGCTCTGTGTTTTCATGGTTTTACACAGACACCTCTATGTGACCTTTCATCTGGAATGAATCAGAAGCTTCTGTCTGCCATCCCTATAGGCTCCCTCAGCTTTCCTATGGAGGGTTCAACACAGACCTCAACGACAGGTTGGTTCCAAACACCAAGTTCATTTTTCTTTTACACAGATCATTAGGGGCTGGAAGGGATCTCCTAGAGTCATCAGGTCCAACCCCCCAGCTCAAGCAGGGGTTCATCTTAGTAGTAGGATGTTCTGGATGAACCCTAATTATTGGGTTCATCCAGAACATGGATGAGGGACTTAGTGTAGTCCATACTGGAGTTCCTCTCTGAGCCCTATGTGTCAGTATCTACTGCCCAGAGCACACCAGAATGTTCCCCCAGCATGAATATTTGCTGAGCAAGGACAATTTCAATTATTTAGCAAAAACATGGCTCATCTGAACCATTCCTTCTTGCTCCAGGCACCACCTTGCTCTCACACCACAAACAGCCTCACTGAAATCAAGCTCAAACATGACAGGGTTTCCATGGCATATCGCTGCCAGATTTACAACAGTGCCCTCGAGGTGTTGGAAAAGGGACACTGGGCCAGCACTTGTCCCAACTCAATATGTCTGCACCTCTCTGCTGGCCTCTGGAAATGACGGGTACGCAGCCAGCCTCACTCGTCACACAGAATTACAAGCGCGTGAGCGTCTTCGCGTGGCAGCCCCGCACAGCAGTCAGCAAGTAGGAAGATTTATTGCTTGATTTGACGCTCTGCTGTTCACTAACTGAGCATGACACATCTGGGACTGGGAACCATCTATCTGACATCAGTGACTCTTCTTTGCATCGACTGAGTTTATGCAGCTCATGCCCAGAATACAACCTGGGAATGGAAAAACTCCCAAGATGGGATGGAATGGGAGCTGTTGGGTTTCTGGTTTTTTTCCAGCAGAATGAATATGATGGGCAAATGACTTCATTTGTTACCCACCAAGGAGAGGTGTTGTCAGTCACTTCAGCACTATTTTTCTTGTCACGAAGCACCTTAATGATGAGAAACCATTTCTTTAATGCCAATAGACTGGTAGGGAAGCACAGCTCAAGATGCCATAAATAATAAAGGCAATGTCTGAGGTCTGAGTGAAATCAAATTAACTTGCCCAGCCCATAGATGAGACCAAGTAGGCCATGAGTGGCACCGCTCAGGACATGATTTTCCACGTATGCTATGCAGAGCTGTGGACAAGGATTGCCCCAATTCCTTTTTCTCCTAATTAGCTGGTGGGACAAGCCAACCCACAGGCCTTGGACCATATTTTGCTCCAAATTAGACATAAAACATGGAAAAACCAGTAAAATCTTATCAACCCTACACAGAGCTTCTGTGGAGCTCTGAATGCACTTTGTCTGCACAGGCGGCTCGGGCTGTCGCTGAAGCAGTGAAGGAAGAGACCCTTTGTACAGCAGAGCGACACTGACGCATAAACGACACTGACACTGTTGGGGCATGAAATCAGAACCTTCTTGAGGTTCTGATGAAGAATCCTTAACCTTAAACTTTGGGGCTCCTATGAGGCTTCCTCAGGCTTCCTGAATGGAACATGTGAATGTTTTTCTCACCTGTAGTCACTCCCAAGTCTGTAATGAAGCTGTCCCTATGCCGATGCGTTCTGAGACCCTTTTGTTGCTGCTGTTTCGCAGACATGAAAAGGGAATTTGTGCAGCAGGTAAATTGTACCTGGAGTTTCAAGTCTTTATAGCCATTGTGAAGGGCTCTTCCCCTCCTTTAGATGTGTCCAGTTCTGGAGACCTCAACATAAGAAGGACACAGAGCTCCTGGAACGTGTGCAGAGGAGAGCAACTGAAATGATCAGAAGGCTGGAGCACCTCCCCTATGAGGACAGGCTGAGCAAGCTGGGGTTGTTCAGCCTGGAGAACAGGAGGCTCTTAGGTGACCTTCTAGCAGCTTTCCAATCTCCAAAGGGGGCTACAAGAAAGCTGGGGGAGGGCTTTTGACACAGGTGCATAGTAAGAGAACAAGGGGAAAGGGTTAGAGACTTGAAGAGGGGAGACTGAGGTTGGACATTCAAAACAAATTCTTTCCTTTGAGGGTGGTGAGATGCTGGAACAGGTTGCCCAAGGCAGTTGTGGCTGCCCCATCCCTGGCAGTGTTGAAGGCCAGGTTGTCTGGGGCTCTGAGTAACCTGATCTAGTGAAGGTGTCCATGCCCGGAACTAGATGATCTCTGAGGTCCCTTCCAGCTCTGGCCATTCTGTGATTCTGTGTTGGTACGGCAACGTACAACCAAATCACTCTGCAGAGAAGTTACAGGCAGGAAAGGGAGAGAAAGAAACGACACTGTTGGTGCTGCTTTTGTTCTGAATTGCCCTCAGCACTCATCAAAGGCACCAGGATGGCAGCACTGGCAAGCAGAGCCAGTCTGAGCCAGGCTGGCTCCTTCTTTGACTGGGGGAGCAGAGATGCAAGGGCAACCAGCTTGGTGTCTGGAAGAGTCACCAGTGTCCTCCTCCTTTCTTTGGGATTCTCTCACCATCTCACTGAGGAGCCAGCCTCACCTCTTCACACACCAGTTCATCCATCAGACCTGCCCCCTCACAGCACCTCAAGAAATAGCACTGGGTCCTTCTAACACACAGATTCTCAAATCCCAGCCAGGATCCAAAGTCTCGCTGTCTCCCTTAGCTCTGTCTCCCAAAGCTTAGACCTTGATTGGTTTTCCCAGAGCGACTCTTTGGGGCTCTGCAGCTCTGGAAAAACCACGCCAGATCACGCACTTGTTCTGTCTAGTCTATTATTGGGAGCGACTGGGATCTCCTGCTTCTTCTTCTTCTTCCTGCATCAATGATCTTTCAGACAACCTGAGACTATTTCCTCTCACTGTCACTTCTTTTGTCACGAAAACAGGTCCCAGCAATGAGCTCGACGCCGCTCCTGTTAATTTTCCACTGCACTGTAACACTGCTCCTTCAACGGCAGTTGATATTTTTTCTCTAATATGTACAATATTATTTCAATATTATTATATTTCTCTCAATACTAAATTACTTGTTTTTCCAATGAATTTTTCAGCGCACAGCACCACACTTCTTGTGTCAGGTTGCTCTGTGTTGTCTTGCATAGGTACCCAGTTTGAAATTATCTACAAAGAGTAATTCTAGAAGCTATTGAGTTCCCTATTCAATTTCAGTTTCAATTCCAGATTTTTCTCCTAATTGCTCAGATTTTTTTCCTAGTCGTAAGGAACATCATGACCCACCATTGCATCTTGACTTTTCTACAAAGCAAGTCTTTTCAAACACTAGATGGATGCTTTACTTCCCAGTCATCACAGAATCACAGAACATTAGGGATTGGAAGGGACCTCGAAAGATCATCTAGTCCAATCCCACCCCCACCACAGTAGGACCTAGATCAAGTCACAAGGAACATCCCGGAGGGTCTTAAATGTCTCCAGTGAAGGAGACTCCACAACTCCCTTGGGCAGCCTGTTCAAGTGCTCTGTCACCCTCACTGTGAAGAAGTTCCTTCTGATATTTATATGGAACCTCCAGCTTACACCCATTGCCCTTTGTCCTAGCACTAGTTGACACTGAGAAGAGCCTGGTTCCATCTTCCTGATACCTGCACTTCACATATTTACAGATAATGAGGTCATAATGAGGGAGCTCAAGAGACCCAGCTCCCTCAGCCTTTCCTCATAAGGGAGTGGTTCCATTTCCTTCATCATCCTAGTTGCTCTACGTTGGAAACATTGGCAGAACTTTCCTGTCTCCAGACTTTTTTCCAAAATTGGTTTCTGTAAGATATTTTAGTTTGTGGGGAAATATTTAGTCCCAGCACCAGTGCATGCCAGCTAACCATGTGAAACATGACGAGCCCAGCCTCGGGAGAGACTGTCCCTAGTTTCTGTCAAATGGACAAAATCCCATTTACTCCTTGTTTCCTGCCTCTCAGCAATATTTATCACTCCTAATTCTCAGATTCTTTCATAACATTCCATAGCAGGCCATATGGAAAATCTGCCTACTTTAGACCGAGGAGCTCTCTGTCATCTTTTACGATGTTGACGTATTTGAATGATGATACGTGCTAGACCCATCTTGTGCCTCTGAAATGCCACCTCGTAAAAATCAAAACACTCTCAGAAGGAGAAGGTTTCAACATGCTTCTTCCATGAGCAGTGAAAGCAGTCAGGCTTCAATACAGCTTCTCACACACAGTGTTTTTGATCGACCTGCTTTGTCAGTGGATTTTGTTTCAGAGGAACTCACTGCACGTTGAATATCCACACACTGGACCACTCCCAGGAACCTCTGGTCCTTGCACTTTGGGAAGGCTGTGAAGCTCTACTTTCACCCACTTCTGTTTCCAAAGATGCTAGAAAAACTCTTAATGATCATGAAACCTCCTTTACAAATGTCAGAACCCTCCCCATAGCTGGGTGGTCCACCAGTTTACCAGATGCAAATAAGGCAGAATGTATTAGCCACTAAGTCCTGCATCTGCTTCTCTCTGGCTTTTGGATCAGTGGTTGTTTTCAATGTTCTACCACTTCGACTGGAATCTTTGTGATGAAGGCTGAAACAAAAACAAAACATGGAGGGTTAAGAAAACCCCTTATGAACTCGATCCACTAGGGGAAAAACAAGACACATTTGGAATCATTAGGGATTGGAAAGGACCTTGGAAGATCATCTAGTCCACTCCCCCTGCCACAGCAGGATCACCTAGCCCACAATCATTTTCCCTTAACTATCACGTGTTTGTGTATGAAAATAAAGTCAAAGCCTCAAGTACACAAAGGGACTCATGCAAACATGACAACAACACTGAACTCTCTGCAGAGTTCAAGGCAGAGAGCATTAGCTTTGCCATCCATAAGTCCACAAACGTAGCTGCGAGCAGGACAATTACATTCTGCAAGCTAAAGGAACTAGGTCCTCTAAAATTTCAGGTTCCATTCCAATCCAACAGACTTATCTGACACTGCAGGCTCTCCCAAACACCAGACATCTAGGAAGGAGTTTAAGCACTGCATCAGCTCCGCTCTCTTACTTTTTACTAAGAGTTTGTTCACTGATGGAGGAGTGAGAAGAAACATTGGTAGATTTAACCACTCATATCCTATTCTAAATGTAAGGGCTTGCTTCAGTCAGCTTCATCCTTTAAGTACTGACCTGGTGATGG
This sequence comes from Rhinopomastus cyanomelas, assembly GCA_013400115.1. NCBI lineage: Eukaryota > Metazoa > Chordata > Aves > Bucerotiformes > Rhinopomastidae > Rhinopomastus > Rhinopomastus cyanomelas. The sequence continues at coordinate 15,675 of VXBP01001338.1, read as the reverse complement.
ACTTTCAAAGTACTACTGCTATAGAATGATCACCTGAAGATTTCAGTTGGTTCTCCTTGGATTCCTAAGTCTGCTAGATATGGATTCTTATTGTTTACTACTTTTACCCCATTTGGTTCATCTACACAATCTCTCCACTTCTTAGAGAATCTTCTTTGGGTTATAAAAGGCACTAAAATCATTTGATGACTATTTTCTTTTCCAGGTCAAAACTTCTTGTGTTTTATTTCCTTTTAGATGAGTACAAATAGTTTTGACTCTTTAAATATCCACTTGGTGTACAGAGTTTTCAGTGTGAAAACTTTTTCTTCATCCCACATGCAAACTCCACACAAAAATGTACAGAGACTAATCACAGGTTCTCACATAGCTGGGCCAAGGTGCTCTCTCTAGCCCCTCAAAGGGAGCTCATTCAGTCCACACACACATCCCTCAGCAGCAGTGGGCATTCTGAAGTCCAGCTGTCTTTTCCATGTGCTCCCAAACCAGTCCTCCTTTTCCAGCAGGCCATTTCCTACAGCCACAGATGTTTGCTGATCCACTGCCCTCTCCATTCACCATGTTCCCTGGGCAAATGGCAGCCATGTTCAGTCTAGTGCCACGTGTCTCTCTCCAAAGACAAAAGTGAAGTCAAGAAGAAGGAGGAGGCAGAAACTGGGAACCAGCAGCTCCAAACCAGTCATACCAGTTTGCAGAGTTGCTTATTTGCCAATACTGAAACTGAGGGATCTCTTGGGTCCCTTCCAACCCCTAACATCCTATGATCCTATGATGATCCTATGAGGGAGAGCATGGAATTCCAAGCTCTTTTATCCCAGGTTATCACAGTAATTCCAAACTACAACGGAAGCTCATGGAAGAAATTTTAGGTGGTTAGAAGAACCTCAGGAGAGAAAAATCTCAGGAGCTATATTTCTTTTTCTTAGCAAAGAAAATGTCCATGAGATAAGCTCTTGGGGAAAGGCCTTTGGGAGGCACGCGTGTCAGTGTCAGTCACCAGGAGCAAGGCAGCCACTCCTGTCCTAGCTACTAAGCAAAACCATTTTGGGTTATGGCTGGCGTGAAGCAAGCCTCACAAAACTACCAGTTGGAGGCAAAAGACTCACAGCTGTCCAAGGAGCAGATCTCTAAGACTCCTGTGCTTTAAGTGCATCCCTTTAATTACTTCTAAATTGCACACACTTGTGCCAGAAGTCTTCTACAGATGGTTTTCATCAAGACAAATGTCTTTGACTGTAGACATGCTACAAACAGTGAGTTCAACGGCGTTAACACTAGTGGGAATTAACCTCTCTTTTTCATGACGTTCTATGGTTTAAATATCAAACCAGTTTCAAAGCCAGAAATGTGTTAACTGCTGCTTTTTGCCTGCCACTGTGCTGAGCCCAAATCCACTAGGCAGGGAAAAAATGATGAGGGGGTTTTTTAAGGTGTGTTTTTCTTCCCTATCTCAGCGTGGAAAACAACAGGCAGCAAAGAGCTAGGCCGAAGGGTTAACTCAGGATGCTGCTGGGCAGGGAAGGGTGGAAGTATTTGCATAGAATAGCATCTGGAATCTACATGTCCTCAAATACTTTGATGGGGGAAGCCATTTTCCACATTCATTACAGCTTGGTAAGGAAGAGGAGAAAAGAAACAAGGGGGGATAGAAAAGGAACAGGGGACTCCTTTTGTATCTGTGCCCAATATGGTTTCTTTTGATTTTTCATTCTCCATAGTCAAGAGCTCCCCATGGGTTCTCATCTGTTACCCAGGCTCTGCCATACCTGCCTGCCTGTGTGAAAACGGCTCAGCTGCCAGCGCTGGATGAGGCTAACAGATCACATCTATCTCTCTGGCATCTACTGAGCACACAGGGCTCCAAGGATCAAGCCCTGGACAAGAGCACAAAAGCAGGTCTGTATAGAAGCAGCCAACCTCCTGTATCGTCCACGGCTCATTGTGTGGACAGCGGAGGTCACAACTTGCCACATTCCTGCTTTCCCCACACACATGTGTGTGTGTGTGTGTGTGTGTGTGAGAGAGAGAGAGAGAGAGGGAGAGGGAGACAGACTTCATCAGTTTGGGCAGTAATTCACAGGATAAAAGACATTTTGAAAGCACTGGAAATGTGCAGTCGTATATATTGTCCATAGAAAGAGAAATTGAGATAAAGAGCTGTAGAAACGGATGGAGATCGAGATGGAAACAGGCTTGGCAGTAGAGATAGACCATTGGTAGCTAGATGCTCCATTGCTAGGTTAAAACACAACAGTTCTGGACAATAAGTGCAGAATAAATGTAGCTTCACTTTCTGATATGAGCTGTTTGGCTTTTGTACAGAAAGAAAAGAAGAATAAAATTAAAACTGTAAATTAATGGACAAGTCTGTTGGGTGAACACAAGTGGGGTTGGGTGAAAAAATTGTGAGGAATCAGAGAGGAAGTCCAAAGCAAGAGCAGAAACAAGATGACTAAGGACACAGGTCAGGGAATGCATATTTGAAAGGGGGAAGGAAAATGTTTGGTTTGTTAATTTGTAAGACTTTCTGAATCAGCTAAAGTAGAAAAGGATTCTGGCAAATGAGTGCCTGGCATTTCAGGGCTTGGATTTAGACCTGCTCTGGGGTCATCAGCATTTCCCTCTTCGCTCTGCACAGCTCCTGCTTTCCTTCCTGGGGAGATTTTACACTTCCTGTTCCACGTGAGCTCCCAATCAGAGTATTTTCCTATGTGCCTTTTCCTGCAAGAGATCATTCTCTGCTCACCAGTGAGAAAGTCTGAGCAGTTTGCTTTCTCAAGCTGGTGTATTTTGAAACTAACTCCGGCAAGATTTTACTAGCAAAGAACTTCAGGGCTCAAATTTTTCCTTTCATTCTCTCTTCTTCCTCCCTTCCTTCTTTCCTTGCTTCCTTCCTTTCTTTTCGTCTCCCTCTCTGTCTTCCTCTCTCTCTTCCTCTCTCTCTTCCTCTCTCCCTCTCTTTTCCCCTCTCTCTCTTCCTCCCTTTCCCCCTCTCTTCCTCTCTCTTCCTCTTCCTCTCTCTTCCTCTCTTTTCCCCTCTCTCTTTTCCCCTCTCTCTCTTCTTCTCTCTCATCCTCTCTCTCTTCCTCTCTCTCCTCCTCTCTCTCCTCCTCTCTCTCTCTCTTCCTCTCTCTCCTCCTCTCTCTCTCCCTCTCTCTCTCTTCCTCTCCCCCCTCTCTCTCTCCCTTCCTCTCTCTCTCCCTTCCTCTTTCTCTCTTTCTCTCTCTCTCCCTTCCTCTCTCTCCCTTCCTCTCTCTCTCTTCCTCTTTCTCTCTACCTCTCTACCTCTCTTCCTCTGTTCCCCTTCTTCCCCTTCTTTTTCTTTGTTTCTTTCTCTCATTCTCTATTTCTCTCTCTTTCTTTCTCCCTTTCTTTTTTTNTCTCTCTCCCTCCCTCTCTCTCCCTTCCTCTCTCTCCCTTCCTCTTTCTCTCTTTCTCTCTCTCTCCCTTCCTCTCTCTCCCTTCCTCTCTCTCTCTTCCTCTTTCTCTCTACCTCTCTACCTCTCTTCCTCTGTTCCCCTTCTTCCCCTTCTTTTTCTTTGTTTCTTTCTCTCATTCTCTATTTCTCTCTCTTTCTTTCTCCCTTTCTTTTATTTCTTCCTTTGTTTCTTTCTTCCTTTCTCTCCTTTCTTCTTCCCCCCTCCCTCTCCTCAACCCCTCCTTTCCCCTTCTTTTCCGACTGTGTCTATAGATCTTTTCAGTCCCTGCAAACGAGTGACCGAAGAAAGATTTGCTGTCCCATTCGTTCCGCACTGCCCACATAAAAAGCAAATATTTTCAGGTTGACTGAAAGTTTAGCTTTGTTATTTTTTTTATTTTTGAAGAAAATCCAGCGTGACACGGCACGCGTTGGTGCCCTTGCCACTTAACAAATTACTTGTTTTTTTGACCGAAGTTAAATGCTGTGCAAATTTCCCTTGTCCAAGTTTTCATTGTGTGCAGACTTCACTGATAAAGAATAAAGAGCTAACTTGTTGGGACTTCTTAGCCAGAGTTTCCTTCATTCACGACAGGATTTTTCTCCTATGTCCTTAATGACACAAAAGCCTGGATCCTCGCCTGATGTGAATTGGCTGTTGCAGAGCTGCCCTCCGCGAAGCTGTGCTTTACGCTGGTTGCCACTGGCCTGGGACATCCACGCAGGGCTCCAAGGTTCCACAAGGTCTGCTTGCCTGGCACTTTGCTTCCCACGTGTTTCACCAAAGTAATTCAGCACCAAAGATTCCTCATAAGCCACCAAACCTCCAGTTGTGCAGGTAAGGGTGAAGAACTCAAAGCTTTTATTGTAAATACAAAACTGATCCAGGCTATTTCACCAGTGAAACCCAAAGTCTGAGCTCAAGCCAAGGGCCAGAGCATTGATGGATGCAATGTGCCACCCTTGCCCACTCTGCTGAGGGCACAGGGGTTACTATCAGCCCCAACATGCTGCCATGTGGGTGATTCTGGCTTCAAGATAGGAGCTCCACCAGAGACCCACAAAAGACGAGCTTCCCCTTCATGGTGCAGCTCTTCCCCTCCACCACAACAACTTAATGGCTGGACTTAACAATTCACCAGCCCAGCCTTAAAGGCTGAACTGGCCGTGGTCTGGCTCACCCCCTCCTGTCACCCCTCTTTTATTTTCTCTAACGTGCCATTCACTTTTCAAAAGAGAGAAATCCTGTATAGCCATAAATCTCATCGCTCGCTCTGCGTGCAGCTCTACCTCTGCCCGTGATTGAGGGCGGAGGGTCAGCCCGCCCAGCCGCGGCTGGCGGGTGGTCTGGCACAGGGAGCAGAGCTGGACAGCCCTAGGTGAGGAAAAGGCTCCTCCTGCGGTGTAGCAGCAGCGTTTCATCATCGACCCCTTGAAGACTCCCGTGACAGCCCTCCCCATGACAGATTGCTGGCCCAACAATGATCCTTTTGTGCCCTCTTGTTACTCCTGCAACCTTAGCTTCGACCAAAACTGCACCCTCTTCACAATTCTCCTTCTTCGGAGCAAAAAGCAAAATAAAAACAAAGCAAAGAACAATAAACAAGCACTGCTCGTCTTTCTTAGTCTCCTACCGCTGGCTCACAGCGATGTCTCCACAAAGCTGTTTGAGAACAGAAGCATCACTTTGCTTTGCCCTTTTTCACCTTCCTCATGTGACTTCCTTTCCAGAGACATCAGAAATAATTGCTGCTCTAGAACAGAGAATCACACAATGGTCAAGGTAGGAAAAGACCTCCAAGATCATCAAGTCCAACCGTCTGCGCTACAACCCCTAACCACTAAAGCACTTCCCAAAACAGCCAGTTTAGCTGATGTCCTGGTTTGGTACCCGAGCATCAGCAGCTGAAACGGTGTTTTATTTCACAGGGCACTCCTGCTTGTTATTACAAAAATAGAAAAGGGTTCTCCCAGGGCACCTTCAAAGCCTGGGAATAGGGGCAGTAACGCCAGGCATGTGAGAAGTTCCCTCACCATTCTCAGTCACAATTATCTTCGTACGTGTTGGAGAAGAAATTACATTTATAGCACTACACAGCATCTAAATTCTGCACCCAGTGCTACCAGCTGCAGGCACCTCAAGGGAGTCTGCACTCACTGGAGGCAAAGGTCTACAGAAGCAGGCAAAAGGTTTCCCTGAGGAGGAGCCCTGAGGTCACAGAATCACAGAACATTAGGGATTGGCAGGGACCTCGAAAGATCATCTAGTCCAACGCCCCTGCCACAGCGGGACCACCTAGAACAAGCCACACAAGAGCACATCCAAGTGGGTTTTAATGTCTCCAGAGATGGAGACTCCACAACCCCCATGGGCAGCCTGTTCCAGTGCTCCATCACTTCTGTTGGTCTCCCCTCCAGGTCTGAGTGCTCCCCTCTCCTCCTGACTTATTCCTAACTTGGTTTTTCATTCACACAATGAAAGCCAGGGGATACCAGGGCTTGCCCCTGCCAGCTGCAGGGAACTACCTGTGCCAGCTCCTTCCCCATTTCTGCAGGCTGAGTCAGGCACTGCCAGGATTTCAGACAGCAACTGACTTTCAGGACTGGAATCTCTAGCTTTACATTCATCTTTGAATTGGCCAAGACATCAAGCACACAGGTTCCTGTCCCACCCGGAGGTGTTCCTGTGTGACTTGGTCTAGGTGATTCTGCTTTGGCAGGGGGATTGGACTAGAGGATCTTTTGAGGTCCCTTCCAATCCCTAATGCTCTGTGATTCCGTGTGATCTCAGAAATGGATTTTCAGACCTGCCATATCAGCAGAGATGCTGGAGGGGAGTGAGTATGAGTAAATAAATGACTCAGTCCAGGATTTTAAGCAGGATTTCAGAAAGTCCACTATGACACTGCCTGCACCTGCCTTGTCTGGGATGGCTTCATGTACACACTGAGTTCCTCTGCACTGCAAAACCCACACATCATCTCCTTGACCAGCCTCTGCTTTTCCTTACGAGGCTGCAATGCACAATGATGAACAGTTACAGAGACTTTGCTCACCTGCAGCTTTCCAGCAGCATCTACCTATTTTAAAGTAAGGATTTACTTTGTTCAGGTTATTGCTTTTACCCTAAAAGATACTGAAGTCCTTTTAAAGCCCAATTTCTAAAGTCCTTTAGTCCCTTAAATCCTGAAGATGTTAAAAGTCCTTTTAAAATCGGTAATGATAAAAATAGGAGAAAAATAATTACTATAGACAAAAACATGTCAGAAATTAGTCTACTTGTCCTCTTTGCTGAAGTCACTTCACATACTGCACTGTGAAATCTTTTGGGGGATAATCACTGACCAGCAACACTTGGGCACCCCTGAAAAATATGGACCCTTATTTAACACCAACACAACAACAAAAAAAGAACAACAGGAGAGACAGTCTGATGACTGGTTTGAGGTGGAAACAGCCTAAATCCTCTGGTAAAGGCCAGAAAACCAGCAGGAGGACATCTTCCAAAACAAGTCTCACTTCTGCCTCACACATTTGTTTCCACCCTGGATTGTGTGGAAGAGGTTGAGGACTTGTAGGAGTGCATCCAGGTAGGGAATAAAGCTCTGTGTGTGTTAAGTACAGTCTGAAGTCATTTACACCCACTGATGTGATCTGTGCCTGAGGACACAGCACTGGTCAGATGTGCCTGCAGGGCCAGTCAGGGTAAGGGAAGAGTCCTGGAAAGGGCACAACAGCAAACCCTGATCTGACAACAGCCCTCTCCTGGCTTTAGTTCTGGTGCCAAAGGACACTTCTGGTCTCTCTTATTAACGGATTCAGGAGTCCACATCTGCGTGACAGCATCACTGCCAGCTCTGCAGCTGCATGCCAGCGGTTGCATGTCCCAAAAGCTGAGCCATCATTTCTTGACCCCATCAGTTTTCCATACTTTGCCCCACTCTCCTTAAACAAAACCACTTCAAAGATCCAAACCAGATTGATTCACATGTGAACACTACCCAAACTGTCTTCCAAGGGGGCAAATACTTGTCTTATGTTCCTTTGAACCCACTGTTGCCCATTTACTTGTATTTACTTTGTGTGGCCTGTGGCTGAACCATGGAAATTAGAAAACAAACTCCTATTCAGCAAGTCATGTCAAAGGTGACCGCTGTGCCAGCGAGTCGACTGTGGGACAAACATTCCCCTGATCCGAGGCCTCTTCTGCAGCGCTGCTGTCTCCACAGTTACATACCTGTATGCAGAAGCCTTTAGTTTATCTTGTCTATGCTGGAAGTCCTTGAAGATGCCATCAATCTGAGAGATGAGAGGGATGCTCCTTTGACACTCTCACAATGGCTGCGGTACAAGAGAAAGGAAAGGGGCTCCCCTGCAAACCGCCTCCTTTTGAGATGCTGCCATCTTCACCTTCAGCTCTTATGAATTGAGGGGTGGAGCAGGAGAGGCACCCCGTTCTCGAGGGGTGTGAGGGTCTGTGGGTGCCACAAGGTGCCTTGAAAACACGAACCAATTCCTACTTCTCCATCAGTGTGGCACAGAGAGATTCATTGATTCATAGAATACCAGGTTGGAAGGGACCTCAAGGATCATCTAGTTCAACCTATCAAGCTAAGCATAGAGTTTAAATTGGATGTCCCCACAGCCTGTCAAGCTGGGTCTTAAAACTGTAGGGCAATTGACCACTTCCCTTGGGAGATTATTCCAGTGGTTAATTGTTCTGCTGGGAAAGAACTGTCTTCTGGTCTCCAATCAGAATCTCCCCAGAGTAACTTCTTTCCACCACCCCTTATCATTTGTATGGGACTCCTTGTGAAAAGAGAGTCATCTTCTTCTTGGCAGCCACCTTTTATGTCGTGGCACATGGGAATAAGATCTTAAGCCTTTTCTTCTCAAGGCTGAGCAAACACATCTCTCTCAGCCTTTCTTCACATGTCACGTCTTCCAGTCCTCTGATCATCCTTGAGGCCCTTCTCTGGACCCCTCCACCCTGTCCACGAGGACATGGACGTAGTACACAAGATGAGGGAGTGCAGAATCTCTATCCCTAAAACTCTGTGCTGTCAGAGGCTGGTTAGAGACCACGCTCACTGCCTAGAGCAGATGAGCAGCAGCAACAGTGAGGCAGGAACCCAAGCGGGAGCCCACAGCCCTCCAGGTTCAGCCCTTTAGCCCACTGGAATCACGGTGGGCAGGTGGTTAAACAGGGGCCTTTGTTCCCCTCTCGAAGACATTGTTAAGTGCCTAATGGCCTTGGGAAACAAATGGTTTAATTTAGATTCTATTTACCAGAGCTCCAACAGAAAAAAACAATCCAAGTGCTTACACTTGATCATGGAGCTCTCTAAGCCCTTCCACGGTTCTTGTTTGTCTCTTTAATTCATTTTGAGACTTGTTGGCAAAACCAGGAGAGTACAGTGGTTCAGCTTATCAGCAAGACAGGATTTCTTGGGTCCTTCTGCCTCTTTTAAGGCCCCTGGATGAGCTTTAAAGGTATTACAGGGCTACAAAGGGGAAATGTAGGATTTTCTAGCTAGTGGGCTACTGCTGAGTCAGTTTGGAGGTGGTGATGTTGGATGGTACAACATGATTCCCAAAACATAGAATCATAGAATCATAGAATCATTACGGAGGAAGGGACCTGGAAAGATCATCTAGTCCAATCCGCCTGCAACAGCAGGATCACCTAAACCAAGTCACACAGGAACCCGTCCAGTCGGGTCTTGAACATCTCCAGAGAAGGAGACTCCACAACCCCCCTGGGCAGCCTGTTCCAGTGCTCCGTCACCCTCACCGTGAAGAAGTTCCTTCTCAGGTTGATGTGGAACCACCTATGTTCCAGCTTACAACCATTGCCCCTCGTCCTATCACTACATGACACCGAGAACAGCCCAGTGCCATCGTCCTGACACCCACCCCTCAAATATTTGTAGACATTAATGAGGTCACATCTGAGCATCAAAGGGCTCTTCAAGCAAAGACAACATGTTTGTGTCTCCTCACCACAGCACTAAAGAAAGCTCTTAGCTGCTCCAGTTTGCTAGTCCTCCCAGCTCCCTGTGACTTAGTGGTGAAATCGGTAGAGTAGGTTTAATGGTTGGGCTTGACGATCTAAAGGGTCTTTTCCAACCTGAATGATTGTCAGGTTCTATGACTTGGCTGCCCAGTGCCCTGGGAAGATGTGATTGAATAGTCTTCACCCAGATCAGTCAAATGACTTTCACTGGTGCAGTAAGAACCAGCACTGTTACAGAAACGGGGAGTCTGGTGACCACACGGTCACTATGTACTGTCCTCAGGGAGTGTGGTACAGCACTCAGTGCCTCCGGTCAGCGAGACTGTGGAGTCAAATGCTGACTGGGAATCAAAAGGCTATCACCAACTAGTTTTTATCAGCACAGTACAGAGAGCAGTACGAATAGGAGGAGATATTTCATGTGAAAATACACCAAGCAGATTTGGAAGCCCATATTTTTCTATTATAGAGGAATATATTTGGCTCAGGATCTGCTCATTAGCCCTGGTCCTACAGCTGGCCTTTACACTGATGGTTTTGCTGTTAAATTAGAAAGGGAACAAATATCACTAAGTTTCAAACAGTTGCCTGTGCCCACTGATGGCTGCTCTGTGCTAAGCAGAAGTCTTCCCAGGGTACAGGATCCCAGCCCATCCTGGGTTTTCTGCACGTGGAGTGTGTGCATTTGGAGTTAAAGCCATGAATTTCTACACAAAAGTGGGAAAAAAAAAATCACTTTTACAGCTTGCTCTGATGGTTTCAGACAGCAGTGCTGCTTCTGGGTGCTGCTTCTGGGTGCTGCCACACAGCCCAGTCAGCAGTTGTGATGAAACAGCAACAAAAACAACCCGGCTGCCAACTGCAATCCCTTGGCACAGCACCTCAGAGTTTTCATCCTCCTAAGTGGGTTGGTTCTTCAGTTCAGGACCTGTGAGTCACAGAATCATTACGGTTGGAAGAGATCTACAAGATCCTCCAGTCCAATCATCAACCCAGTCCCACCCTGCCCACTAAACCATGTTTCCTGGTGCCACATCAACTCATTTTTTGAACCCCTCCAGAGACAGTGACTCCATCCCATCCCTGGGCAGCCTGTTCCAATCCCTGACCACTCTGCCAGGGAAGAAATTTTTCCTGTTGTCCAATCTAAACCTCCCCTGGCACAACTTGAGGCTGTTTCCTCTTGGTTTATCACTAGTGACCTGGGAGAACAGACCAACCTCCATCTCTCTACAACTTCCTTCAACCTTCTTTTCTCCAGACCAAACAACCTCAGTTCCCTCAGCCACTGCTCATCAGACCTGCACTCCAGGCCCTTCACCAGCTTCCTTGCATTTCTCTGGACCCACTCCAGCCCCTCAATGTCCTTGTATTGAGGTGCCCAAAACACCTCAGTACAAGTGTGACTCACATCTGCAACAACAGCTGGAGAATCACAGAATCACAGAACATTAGGGCTTGGGAGGGACCTCGAAAAATCACCGAGTCCAGTCCCCCGAAGAACAAAGGTGTGTTGCACTGACAGTGCTTCTTGCTGTTTTACCTGCTTTACCATGAAGCCCTGAGGCAAAGCAACACTGCCTCGCTCCCTTGATGCTTTGAGGCTGAAATGATGCAGAATTGTTGGCTTCTCCTCTGCTCTGCCAGCAGCAGGATGGAGCTGTGATGAGAACCGAGTGGTACCTCCAGTGCTGGGGTTGTGGGCGTAGCCCCCTTTCTGGCAGCAAGGCAGCAACCAGCACCCTCTTCCCTAAACCTCCAAACAATTCCCAGAATCTGAGCCTTGCAGCCACATACAATAAACTCTCACGTCCCCCCTACCTCCAGGGCTCCCGAGGCTTTAAAACCCTGCGAAGCTGCGTCTCGGTTCCTGCGAGCGCGTGTACGTGCTTCAGCATTTCAGAAGTCGTCGGGTTTCATCGCTGCACTGCGTTCAGCTCAGGGAGCACAAACAAATTCCCCGAGACCCATCGTGCGGTTAGTGCGAGCCAATGAGCAGCCTCACGGAGGGCACCACTTGCCAAAAGAGCAGATGTGTCCAAAGCCTGTACCAGTTAATTTCATGACCTACTGAAATCACTGAGAGATTTATACTGTTAATTACTGACTTTGTTTCTGGTTTAATCATCCTTTCCTTCACCTTCCTGCAAAGCCAAGAAAAGAAAATGTGCTGCTGAACGTGTAGTCTTCAGCAGGATGTTGTCTGAAGTACTAGCACATGAATTAAAGCATATTTGGGGGGGGGTTGGGGAAAAAAAAGCATTTACAAGGATTTTAACTAAAGGGATTCTGGAGCAGGCTGCCCAGGGGGGTTGTGGAGTCTCCTTCTCTGGAGACATTTAAAACCCACCTGGACATGTTCCTGTGCGACTTGGTCTAGGTGATCCTGCTCTGGCAGGGGGACTGGACTGGATGATCTATCAAGGTCCCTTCCAATCCTTAATGTTTCCGTGGTTCCATGCTGACTCCGCGGCGAGGCATATCTGTACTTCATGTCTCATCCAGAAGACCCCACGCAGTGAAAGCAAGTTTATAGAGAATCCTTTTTCTGCTCCGTTGTCTGTTCAAACGAGCTGCAGTGGGGTGGAATTTCTCATAATGCTCAGGAGAAGGAATCACAGGGATGAGAGGCTCTCTGAGTGTTACGGTTAGGGTTTATTTTTGCAAAATACCTTGATTCTGCAAAGTTTTATTCTGCTTAGTAGCTCTGTTTAGGGCAAGATCTGACTGCGCCTGCTTTGGCAACGCACCTGCATAAAACCCCCACGCGCATGCAGTTTCGGGGAGCCTGTTAAGCGAGTCCTACTTGCTGTCTAAATGGTTCTTCCTGTGGTTTGCTCTGGCTTTAGGTGCTTCAATCCCCCACGCGCCGCTGATCCTGGAGCCCCATGTTTTCCATCACGCTGGCACTGGGCACACCAGGAGTTCCAAAGATTCAGAAAGGGATCCGTGGATAAGTAGGCTGAAAAGAAAAATGATGCCTTTATTTTTCACATGGCAGACCCAGCTTTGGAATAGACTTTTCCTAGACCCTTGGGCAAATGACCCAAACCTCTTTCAGGAGAGACAGCAGTTCTTGTGGAGCTGAAGACAAGATCACAGAATCACAGAATTGTAAGGTTGGAAGAGACTCACAAGATCACCCGGTCCAACTGTCAGCCCAACTCCACCCTGGCCACTAAACCCTGTTCCATACACATTGTTTGAACATCTCCAGAGACAGCAGCTCCACTCCCTCCCTGGACAGCCTGTCCCAATCCCTGACCACTCTGTCATTTTTCCTAATGTCTAATCTAAACCTCCCCTAGCACAGCCTGAGGCCATTTCCTCTTGTTTTATGGCTAGTGACTTGAGAGAAGGGCTTGACCCCCACCTCTCTACAACCTCCTTTCAGGTAGCTGTAAAGAGTGATAAGGTCTCCCCTCAGCCTGCTTTTCCCCAGACTAAACAAGCCCACTTCTCTCAGCCTGTCCTCATCAGACCTGTCCTCCAGGCCCCTCACCAGCTTCAGTCCTTGGACCTCCTCCAGCACCTCAATGTCCTTTTTGTACTGAGGTGTCAGGACCACAACAGGACAAAGCCACTCAGTGCTCGCATTCCTTCCTGCAGGAGAGACTTCTTTGCCGGAAAGGATGTTTGCTGGGCCAAGGGCTGGAGTTTGACCTTCTCACTGCTGCTCAGGGAGCAAATGAGGGAGCCAAAGGCAGCTCAGTGCATCCCGCGGCGTGTTTTCCTTCGGCAGCTGCATTGCTTGGTGTTTTGAAGATTTCATCTGTTTGACCTCAAGACAGCACTGCTTGCTGTGAATTGGGCTGCAAAAGGGAGTTCCTGGACCTCTTGTCTCATGGACAGGTGCCCTGTCTCCGGCTCCTCTCAGTTCCCACGGACTGTGCTTGCTTGTGCCTGGGGTTTGGGAAATGGAAGAACTCTGTAAGAAAAGCTGAGCCTAAGCACTTCAAGGTCTCTGTTGCTCCTCGCCCCGTATTCAAATCCCCCACAGCCGGTAACTCAAAAGCGCATCCTAAGAGCTGACGCAGTCAGTCTTGCTGCTTCTCAGAGCAGGGGCACCAGGACTGCTTACAGCTCCCACAGTCTCTTCCCATTGTGTCCCTGCCGTTGGTTAACGGAGGAGCAGAGCGCTCCGGCCGCACAAACCAAACCGTCAGCACGCGGCACAACCGGTTGTTTCCCTAATCCAGGAAAATTTGTTGTCAGGGACTTAACTCTGTATGAAAGGAATGTTGTTTCATTTCAGAACCCGAGATTTCCGACAAGACAGAGCATGAGCTTTCTGAAAGGCAAGAGCTTTTTGTTTTTTTCTCACAAACATGCTCAGACATAGCTTTCCTTTCAGCTAATTAAGCTGTTTTAAAGCAAACTGGTCAAACAGTGACATCGTGGTGGGGAGCCTTGGAATCAATTGCATGATATAGAAGGCAGGACATTTAAAGGGTGACTTCTGCCATTGTTTCCCCTGGCTGAATCTTTTCTACTTGGTCAATGCTGCCAGAGTGACCCTATACAATTGGGAGAATTCAAAGCCACTGACCTCAAGAGATGCCATTAAGGAGGCAACTGCAGAATAAGATTTCATGGTTGGGAGAAACATTTACCTTCTCCTTCCACGTCTTGATGCTTACAATATTTTATATGTGTGTTTTCTTCCTGTCATTAGCATGTTGCTAAAACAGCCAGATAAGAGAAGGCGGCAGATGTCTGGCAGCGCTGGCAACAAGTGCACCTCGGCTCTACGGAAGAGCTGCACCATTGAAGGTGAAAGCTGATAGTGCAAAGGAATCATCTCATGGTATTATGGTGGCTCCCTCAGCTTTGTGACAGTGAATGATTGTGAGGAGTGAGATTCACTCCGCCGGCACAGAAGATGGACTCAGCCCGGCATATATTTTGTTAAACAGACTATGACATCCATTGTTTTTGCAAGCTGCTGGATATAGGATTGGTGAGTTTCAACATCTGCCAAATGACCGTACTGTTTCCCATGTGCAAAGAATAGACAAATTTGAAACATTCTATTAATAACCAGAAGTGCTGGCAAAAATGGGTTCCTCACTGTTTTCTTTCTGAGGACGTCAGGGAGGCTATTCAGCCAGGCAGCAATCACACAAAGAAACCTTGGGAATCCTGCAAATGGGTGAGACGCCGCTGCAGCCTCATGCAAAGCCACGTTAAAGCTGCCGCCACAGCTAGAGGAAGATTTCTGTGCCATTGCAGAGATGCTCCATCCAGCTGTTTTCAGCACGCCCATGGAAACTGAGGCTGTGCTGAGGTTCACAGCGTTGGACCCCTTGTTCCACAAAGACACCCTGGCAGCACACACAGACAAAATGAAGGCGGTGCAGGTCCACGTTGCAATATGTGATGAACAACACATTCACTTCTGCTCCTCAAGGATCTACTCAAAGCCTAGCCAGGCCTTCTGGAGGTACCCTGTACCACAGCCCTCCTACATGTCCCCCTTGCTGCTGTGTATAGCCCAGGCATACCCACGGGCAGAGGGTTTCCTGCAGGATGAGAGGGATCCAGTACCTTACCACACTTTATTGGGAGAGTCATGCCCCTGCCTGCACTGGGGTAGTCACAGAATCATAGAAGTATTTAGACATAAAATCATCAAAGCCAACCATTAACATGAATGTCCCAAACCCACCACTAAACCATGTCCTTAAGCTCCGGATCTACATGACAGCTAAACGCATCCAGGGATGGCGATTCAACCCCCTCCACGGGCAGCCTGTTCCAAGGCCTGATGACCCTTTCAACAGAGAATTTTTTCCTAATGTCCAACCTAAACTTCCTCTGCTGCAGCTTGAGGATATTTATTCTCATTGAATCCATTGCTACTTGTGAGAAGAGACCAACCTTCACCTCTCTACACCATCCATTCAAGTAGATGCAGACAGCTGCAAGATCTCCCCTCAGCCTCCTTTCTTCAGACTAACCAGCAATAGCTCCCTCCCTCACTCCAGGCCAGGGTTGTCCTGGGGTCTCTCTGTGCAGTTACTCAGGACATCTCTGTGGAGATGGGACTGTCTTACATCTGCATCCCATGACATGCATGCGCATGACTTCAGAGGGTACAAAGAGAATCTCTTTCAAACAGGATTGCAGCAGCTAAATATCCTCAGTTATATTGCATGGCCCCTGTGGAAACATCCTGCAGTAGCTTCTTCTGCAGCATGGCTGTATCCAGTGCAGACAGACCCAGCTCAGCAGCATGGCT
>VXBP01001337.1:2883-30918 GCA_013400115.1 Rhinopomastus cyanomelas | reverse complement strand
TTAGAAGAAGGATGTGGACAGACTGTAGTGAGTGCAGAGGAGGGCCACAAGGATGATCAGAGGGCTGGAGCGCCTCTCCTATGAGGCCAGACAGAGAGTTGGGGCTGTTCAGTCTGCACAAGAGGAGGCTCTGAGGTGACCTTATTGTGGCCTTCCAGTATCTGAAGGGGCCTACAAAAAGGCTGATGAGGGGCTTTTTAGGATGTCAGGTAGTGACATGAGTAGGGGCAATAGAGCAAAGCTGGAGATGGGTAGATTTAGAGTGGCTGTGAGGAGGAAGTTCTTCACAGTGACAGTGGTGAGAGCCTGGAATGGGTTGCCCGGGAAAGCACTGGAGACCCTGTCCTTGGAGGTGTTTAAGGCCAGGCTGGATGAGGCTCTGGCCAGCCTGATCTAGGGTGGGGTGTCCCTGCCCATGGTAGGGGAGTTGTAACTGGATGATCCTGTGGTCCCTTCTAACCCTGACTGACTGTATGACTCAGTCTAGGTGATCCCGCTGTGCCAGGGGGTTTGGGCTAGATGATCTTTTGAGGTCCCTTCCAATCTCTAATGATTCTGTTGTTGAAATCTGCATAGTCTAAAGAACATATTATATAGAAACATAAAGAAAATTTTCCTCAAATTATAAGTGGTATTGCAGGCAATGTTATTTCCTTATTCGGTCACTGGGTATTTCCTATTTTCTTGAAGTTAGGAGTAAATTAAAAGTGGTATCACAACAGAGCTAACAACGTACCTTTCAGGGATATGCATTGGAATTTCTATATCAAGTGACTTCAGATGCAGAAGTCTGATCTCTTTTTCCATGTGATTTGCTGTCACCACATCACAGGCAAGTTCATACATGGTTTTTGATAATTCACAGGCATAGACAGAAGGTGCTCCCGCCTTCTTTGCAAACATACTGAAAAACAACAATCAGTGCTTTTCCTCTCCCTTAGGTAAAGCATGACAAAGAGACTATGTTCTCTTCAGCTGTATTTCTGCATTTTCTTCGTATTTCTAAAAACAAATGTCTAAAACCCATTAAATGAATTAATGAACTTGTCTGAACGCTAGTGTCACACTAATTTATATCCTTTTTACATGTTTTTGTTGTAACAACAAACCAAACAGGCAATATGCATACTACTAGGCTAAATCCCATCTTTATATGAGACTCAGTACTTAGAAACAGGACACGTAACTCCTAAACCAACATGAGTAATTCAGTTTGAACATCAGTTAGTGGCACAAAAAGCATCTGCAACAATAAAAAGACGTCAAAAGTACTACTATACACTAACATCCAGAATCAACTGACTTCTGAAAGCTGTTGCTTCTGAAAGTTTTTGCTTCTTAAACTTCGCCTCAAATACAGTCACAGAAGTCAATTATTTTTTCCCCCACTAGTAACCAGTTTTTACTAAAACGCGAACACAAATGCATTAAATACACATTTATGACTCACCTCAAAATTCCCATTCCTGTTCCAATATCAAGAACAGATTTGCACCCTGAGGAAACAGCATTCTCAACTGCTTTCAGGTATGTAAGGTTCCTCCTGGTATCGTTGAGCATGATGAAGTGCCAGCGTTCCACCAGCCAGTTTGCAACACGGTAAAAATTCTCCTTTGCATCAGCAAAGCCTGGGTTAAGCTTCACTGCTTTATGAAAATATCCAGCTGCTTCATCTCTGAAGCCCATTCTAACAGCAAAAAAGACAAAGAGAAGGTGTGCATGCAGCTGCCAAGTACTTGTAAGGATCTGAGAGACTGTAAGGAGACCTTAAATCAATTAAAAGGCAATGGAAATAACATGCATTGGTTACAAAGTTTCTCTTTAGAAACAGTTTTGCTTGCTTATGAAAAAATTTACAGCTCTCCATGAATCGACTTTAAAAAGCAAAAGCAGTCCAAAATTACCATCGTGTGCAGAAGTCTTCATCCACTACTACATCCTTGGACAAAGCAGAATAGGTTTTAGAAGAATTTGACCTAACAATATGATAAAAGCAATTCTGCAATCCAGGTTCATGGATTTTCCAAGTCAAGAGGACGCTACAAATGCTGAAAGCAGCTTCCTGTATTTAACTGGAACATACTAATGAAACCTAATGTTGAGTTGCCAGTGTTTGCATTAAGTAACTTTGAAACTAAACTATGAAGCTGAAGCAAGTTTTTGATACCCATAGCACCTTCTCAAATTACATACCTCTGAAAAAAAGCAGTCTATGAAATACAAGAAACATGTACATTGTAATACAATGCTGGGAGCGTTGCTCCTTACAACAAATTCATCACAAAAAGCAAACCCTAGCTTGTAACTATCTGGGTCCATGATCTATGATTTCTATCCTAACATTCCAGTCCCAGAAAATCCGAGAACCCTGATGGAGGCAAGTCCTGCCTGGAGAAAAGTTGGAAAAGAATGCTTTACATTAATAAACGGAAGCACCAGCTCAAAACATTCAAGAAACAGCCCTATGCAGCACTGTATACATGACTAGCTTCTTCACTTCAGAGGTCATATATGTGACCTCGCAAAGTATCAGCAGTTCTCAGGGATCTAAGAGGAAGGAGAGCACTAGAACAGCACCTTTAAACAATTTTGGCCTCATTTTTATTTAGTGAGTCCTTAATAGATTGCTAGAAAATATTTAAAGGCATTTACTTTTACTTTTGAGTCTCTAGTAAAAGTGCTTTTACTTTTGCTCTGATTATCAACATTTATTTTAACATTGGCTGCTCTGTCTTAAACTGACAAACCCATGTGAAGTGAAGCAGTACACCCCAGAAGCCATTAACAACATGCTGACATTTCCTTTGAGCACCCCATACGCGCTCTGCTGCTCCAGATATTGTTTACTGAAGCACAAGTAAACACTTACAAGTACTAAATGAGAACCTTGCAAACACTGAATACATATCGTTACTAACCTGAAAAGATGTTCTCCCATACTATTACATATCACTTCATCATTTGGATATAGTTCAAGTGCTTGCTCGTAACAGTTAAACAGGTCTTGAACCCGTGCCAGAGAATCTAGTTCTTCTGCCCATTTAAAAAGGGTGAACTGAAAAGCTTCCTGGAAAACAAACCATATACCACAGAGTTGCTGGTAGTTACCCGAAGGAGGGAACTGAGCCCTGAAAGCATCTAGAAGTATCCAACATGCACCTGAACACCCACCCACATTTCCCTGAGCAGCAGCCATACCACCACTAGCCATCACCCCGTTAGTAGCTTCACCTGAAGCAGCAGAGATAGATAGGCTCTCCAATAAACACAGAACTCCATCATTCAGCAGAGTATACTAAGAGCCCTTGCGTATGTTAGTGCGTCCCACACCATGAGCCAGTACCTACAAGGCACTGTTTTTATTAAGCTTAGCTGACTTGCCAACTACAAGCAAATCAATTCCCTTCCCAGAATTACTGAACATTGTCTCCCTTATTACTCAAAATGTCTGCATTTTGAAGATTGCAGAATAACTTACAGGCAAAAAAATCACAAGCACAAAAGATGTCACCAAACCTCGAGGGGAATACAGTAAATAAAACTGTTTCAAGCATTTCAGAACGCACTTACTCTGACACTAGTTTTTAACTCAGGAGCTAGATTTAGCACCAGGAGATAGTGAGCATATGCAGTTCCAAAATCCTGGTCCTCCAGGCAATACTGAGCACTCTGCAAAGACCTGGAAACCAACTCCCGTCTGCCAGCTTCCTGACTACCTCTGTGGTTAAACTTAGTGTGGGAGTTGGGCATTCTGAAGGCTGTGAACATCTGTTCTTCCTAAAAAGAGAAGCTGAGTAGGACAAAAACATGACATGCAGAGCTGACAGATCAAACAACACTTTTAACTTTTGCTGGCACTAGTAAAGCCATTCTCCCCCCAGATCCTAAGCATTCAAAGGCATGTTCATACTTACGGCTACTTTGCAGCCATTCAGGAAGATCTAGGAAGTTGGGCAATGAGGAACTTAATGAGGTTCAACAAAAGTAAATGCAGTCCTTCACCTGGGAAAGAATAATGAGAAGCAACCAATACAGGTTGGGAGGCAATCTGCTGGAGACCACCTCTGTGGAGAAGGACGCTGGACTTCTTGTAGACACCAAGTTCTCCATGGAACAGCATGGCCAACCAAATCTTGGGGTGGATCAATAAGAGTGTGTCCAGCAGACCAAGGCAGGTCCCTCCTCCCCCTCCTACTCTGCCCTAGTGAGGCAACACCTGGATTATTGTACACAGTTCTGGGCTCCTTGGTTCAAAAGGAACAGAGATCTGCCTGAGAGAGTCCAACCGAGCGCCACAAACATGATTAGGGGTCTGGAGCACCCTACCTTATGAGGAGAGGCTGAGAAACATAGACTGAAAATAGCTTAGATTTCCCTTGTTAAAATTCATGTTTGCAACACACATTTCAGCATGCCTCTGGCAACAATAATTTTGTACTTCGGAAATGTAAGCCTATGCACTCACAAGTTTCATACTCAACCGTGACTTTTCAACTTCAACGTGGTATCTTCATAAAGCAAAGACTCCCAGAAAAGGAACTAATGAGCTCCTGGTTTATTTTAGACAAGACAACATGACTATTTTTCCTCTTTAAAAAAACATTTAAGTGGTGGGTTACCAGTTTCCCAGTGCTTACTCTCCTCAGAGGGCCTTACACTGCCTTCAGGATTTTCAGGTGTATCCTAAAGCTGAAGAAAGGGAACATTAAATGAAGGACAGCAAGAAACACAGCACAATCACAATCAAGATTTCATTTCTCCTTAAAAAATAATCCACCAAGCAAACACCAGTCACACCTCTGGTGAGCGCCAGTAACTCACTCATACGCATGCGAAACCAGCATAAGTTCACCTGCCCTGAGAATGTGGGGACCGGGGGTGGAGAGGGAACACGAGATCCCGGAGGATGAAGGCCAAACGAGGGAACCCGGGGCTGGGAAATGGAGTAAGAACGAGGCAGCCCGGGCGTTGGGTTTCAGGGAAGACGAGGGAGCCCGGGGTGGGAGCAAGATGGAGGAGGAACGAGAGAGCCCGACGCGGGGGGGTGGGTTGGAGTGGGAACGAGTCTGGGGCAAGGGGATGAAAGAATGGAGGAGGAACGAGAGAATCCAGGGTAGGGGGGAATGGAGGGGCAACGAGGGAGCCCGGGGAGGGAGGAAGGAAACACCGAGCGCCGCAGGTCGCGCTCCCTCCGAACGCTGCCCACCGATGAGGCGATTACCAGGGCCGCTATTTTGGCGCAGCGGACGCATCGGGGCAGGGCGCTGCCAGGTCCCTCACCTGCTCGACGGACCCCAGAGCTCCCACCCGTGAACGTACGGCTCTGCCGGTCTCCGCCATCTTAAGGCCGGGCTGAGGGCAGGGCGCGTGCGCGGGACAGCGGCGGGGCCGAGCTTTGTCGGGGAGGTGGGAGTGGTACCGCTGCTCTTGCTGGCTCCGTTGTTAAAATGTTAGAGAACGGTAGAGACAAAGTTCTATAAACAGTCTGGTGTTAATGCTGGCTTGGTTCCTTTTCAGCTGAAATAGGGTGAATGGATGAGAAACTGCCTTACGATTTGTTCATATCTCCCCACACATCTGGAATGAAAGTGTTACAGAATCATAAAACATACTGGGTTGGAAGGGACCTCCAAAGGTCCCGCCTCTACAAGAAGCAGGGACATCTCTAACTACAAGTGGTCCAGAGACCCATCCAGCCTGACCTTGAATGGCGCCAGGGATGGGATCTCCACCACCTCTCTGGGCAGCCTGTTCCAGAGATCCCACACTCTCAGATTAAAGAACCTTGTCCTGCTGCCCGTCCAGTCTCAGTCTGCCTTTTTGCAGATTCAAACAATGATCTCTCATCCTGTTCTTCCCTGCCCTTATGAACAAGTCTTCCCCAGCCTTCTGATAGGCCCCTTTCAAGGGTTGGAAAATGTCTTAAGATTCCCATGGAGCCTTCTCTTTAGGGTTAACAGCCCTAACTCTCTCAGCCTGTGCCCTGAGCAGAGGGGCTCCAGCCCTGTGCGCATTTTTGTGGCCTCCTCTGGACACTCTACAACAGGTCCACATCCTTCTTACGTTGTGATTCAAGGTAATAAGGTTGATTAGCGAAAGGACACCCAAGACTCATTACTGAGTTTTAGGTAGGTAAGTTTTATTACCAGCCATATGTGTGTGGGGGGGGCTATCATCACAAAGCCTCGCACCCCGTTCTGGCCTTGCTTACAGGTATATATACTCTCTTGCTTTTACATGTTTACACAGAAATGTTTACTCCTCAAAAATCCAAGGGTCTGGGGTCGCAGAACATATTATTTTGTTTGACTGAATAGTAAAACATCTTTATCCTGTTTTTCTTTCTGCTTGGTCATAAAACACCTTATCTTGTTTTCTCCCTGTCAGGTCATAAATATCTGGTCTTCCTTTGTTTGACTTTTGATGGCTTGTGTCTTCCTCCAGATATCGGTATTCCATGATCATCAATGCCTTCCTTCAGATATTGGTGTTCTGCCAGCGTGCTTCCCTCTTTACATTAGAAACAATACCAGCTACTAATGTTATTGTCTAAAAAGGCCTGATCAGTTGTCCATATTCTTTCCCCATCCACATCCAATAGTTTAAAACTGGTAACACTTAACACTAGAAGCACCACTACATCTGCCCTTTCCCTTTCAGTGCTGTTCAGACCCGCTCAGACTACTGCCCTAAATGTTTAGAGATGTGGTATAGGACCCAAACCCTGTGCAGGCACTACTGCGCTACCTATGGCTGCCCTGTAATTATGGTATTCCCAAAATTTAAAATCCAATGTTGGCAAGTGCCAAGAATGATGATTAATGACAACATTCACACCAACTAGTTTTAAATCATAAACAAGTCTTAGTTGTCTTAGGTCTTGGACTAACCTCTCTGCTCTGGACCAACCAAGACTGTGAGGAGCAAAAGTGATAGGTTTGCTCCATCTACGTCTCCAGTCCATTATCTTGCTTCCTCCCATGCCTACAATACAATCTACCTACTGTCATGTCCCGAACTTAAGACAAGGGAGTGACTCAGGTTTGTGATATGTGTTCATCTGATTAGTGTCAATATGAAGCAGTGCTAGGACCACATAATAAAATATGACCTTCTTACATGCCCTGGTATAACCACAAGCCTAAAATGTATATAGTTCCTGTGTTTTGAAAAGATTGCCTAACAAATATTTTGGGACTGAGATGGCTGTGAGCAGACAGTTTGTCGTGGTCATTGTTTGTCTTATATGTTTGTTAAAAGGGGAATTGTCTGCTATTGTTTTTGTACCTGCTTAAGTTTTGTTAACCACAGCCTAAATTGTGCAGGGGGTTGGGCACTCTGCAGGATGTCTGCTATGGAGCGTGAGCAGTGGGGTGCTTGGTTGAAGGTAACTGCTGAGCCTGCTCCACCTGAAAGTGGAGAGTTCTTGGAGAAAACATGCCCATTATGAATATGTAATTAACTTTAGTCTATATAAGGAACTGTCTAGTTCTTTATGGTGTGTGTCTTGGTGGAGCAGAGACTCCCGGCGCACCCAGTACTTTGCTTGTTTCTATTCACTTAATAAATTGTTAATTTTTGCTGAAACCCTGTTTGGGACTAAAATTACTTATCACAGGTTCATTAATTCACTCCAGGTCGAATTAAGGAGACTGACTTCACAGGTCCACATGAAAGTCAATATTCACTGAAATTATCGGATTCCAAACTCAGAAGGCACAGAAATCACTAAATTTACCGGATGCCCACCTTAGAGAGTAGAGGAGAGGAAAAAGGGAGAGAAGATAATTTAGAGTTCAGATCACCACCCCAGACTGCAGCCTCTGGCTTTCTGCCCCTTGTCTTGCTCCTCGGCTCCCCAGAACTCTGACTGTCTTCTCCACGGGGTGTGTGGGGGTGTGAAGTGGTGGTGATAGGTGGTTTTCACTTCCCCAGCTTCACAGATTCTCATCGTGTCAGTCTCTCCTCCTGGCTGCAGGCTGGAGGGCTGATGGTAAAGCCCTCTCCCCTTTTATACTCGCTGCAATGGGTGTTCTCTTTTTCCTCAGGTATGGGGAATCTTGCAGATCAAACATTGTTAAGAGAGTCCTTGAGAGAGGAAAACTTCTCATGGTCTCAGGCTCTGCAGATTCTGTTCCCATACAGAGCATCACCAGGTACAGGGTTCACAAGTTTTCTTAGAATTGTTTGAGCTATTTTACTTGTTTATCAGAGTGTGACACCTTTCTCTGAGGAGCCTGGCTGACCACCTGCTCTGGGGAACAACCACATGCAGGGCCCTGGAGTATAGATCTTTTCTAAAACAAAAGGCAGAGTTCATTTGGTCTTGTCCTACTTCTGGGCCAAGTACAGACCATGGCATTGTTTAGCAATTAGGATGTGTTTGGAGACTGTTCATCTTTCATTCCTTCACTAAAGCGTGAACAAAGCTCTTCTGGCTGTTTACTGCTGAGAATACTGCATATGCTATTGCTTATGAGTACCATTTAAAAATGTCAGGACAACATTTGAAGCAGTATTAAAATAGCACATGTGGAGGGGGAACATGTGCCTAAAACATGGTGGCAGTTTAACTGTAATCCACAGCAAACTTAATTACTGCTCTACAGTAATGTAAGGGGGGGAAGACTACAAATGTTTTGAGATAAGTGACGCAAGTGAAAAAAACTGAGAAGAGGCAACATGAATTCCAGATTTACTGAAACTTGAGAAGACTCTGAGCTCATCCAGCCCAGCCCAGGGCCTAACATCACCACAAAGGCCAGAACAGGGCACTAAGGGCCACAGACAGTCTGTCCTTAAAACACCTCCAGGGATGATGACTACACCACTGCCCTGGGCAGTCCATTCCAGGCTCTGATCACCCTTTCCATGAGGAAGGTCACTAGTTGCCTGAGAGAAGAGCCTGACCCCTTGATGACTTAGTTAAATATTAAGAAGAAAAGCAGCTGGCAGAACCCCAGTATCTGGAGAAAGACACAAATCCTCAGAAGTCAAACAAGGGAAGGCAAGATGTATTGCAGGCGACCAGACAGAAAGAGAAAACAAGATAAGGTGATTTACGACTGGACAGAGAAAAACAGGATAAAGATGTTTTATGTAAATGTTTTTGGAATTTTGAGATGTAAGCATCTTCTGTAAACATGTAAGTGTATAAAAACCTGTAGCCGGTAACAGACTGTATGTGCAGCTTTGCGGCACTAAGCCGCCTGCACGTCTTGCCGGCAATAAACTTACCTACCTAAAACTCCGTCATGAGTCTTAGGTATCCTTTCGCTAAGTAATCTTGATTCACCCTACCTGACTACAACCTCCCTTTAGGGAACTGTAGAGAGGGAGAAGGTCCCCCCTGAGTCTCCTCTTCCCCAGGCTAAAAACCCCCAGCTCCCTCAGTGTTTCCTCTTCACTTTCCCTCCAGTCCTTTCCCCAGCCTCGTTGCTCCTCTGGACGCACTCCAGCCCTTCAATCTCTTTCTTGAAGTGAGTGGCCCACAACTGCCCCTGTTCTCAAGGGGAGGCCTCACCAGTGCCCACTACAGGGGGAGAATGACATCCTTACTCCTGCTGGCCACACTATTCCTGATCCAAGCCAGGATGCCACTGGCCTTTTGTGCTATCTGAGGATACTAGAATCAATTTCTGCCAGAGGAAAGACCTGCTAGAAAGCAAAACAGGAACTGGTAAAGCACTTGGCCTGGATGAAGTCCATGAAGACGAGTAAATACTGGCATCAGAAAGTGTCACGGATTTTCTCTGTGAACTATGTTTTACAAGAGGAGGTAATAAGCTTTTAAACCAACTGGTATTAACAAGCACATTAGCCTGCCTTAAGTTTTTAAAGGAAAGCTATGAACTTTAAATTAGTTACAGATGGGGAACAAGCATCTGGATGATCCTGTGGTCCCTGGACGATCCTGTGGTCCCTGTACAATCCTGTGGTCCCTGGACGATCCTGTGGTCCCTTCTAAACCTAACTGACTGTATGACTTGGTCTAGGTGATCCTACTGTGGCAGGGGGATGGGACTAGATGATCTTTCGAGGTCCCTTCCAATCCCTAATGATTCTATCATTCTATGATCCCTGAATTTAGCTTAAAATTCCCAGCTAAAGAATGATAGGAAGTGGAAACAGAAATTAATGGCACCTGTGGGCGAGAGAGAGGGGAAAAAAAAAAGCCCAGGCAATATCACCTCTGGGCAGTAAGCTGTAACAGGTGCTGGATGGTACAGACAACTGGAATAAGGCAGTATTTCTGTAGGTCCATGATTCACTGAATTCGTACAATTGTATTTATCATTGACAGAGAAAATGCCAGCTATCCTATCCTAGCATAAATGCACTAGTGCCTATTTTAAAGCATAGGTCATGTTGTACCGCCTGCTAATTTGACCCATTTGTGGGAGAAGATTCCTAGAAGGTGTAAAATCCTTGCAATTTGCAACAGTCAGTTCAGTTCAAAGCTGGGGAGGGTATTTCTTCATCTCAAACAGCTGAATGGAACATTTCCTTCAAGACAAATAAAGAGGCCACACAGTGTTTACAACACAGTAGAAGCATACAGCCGCATACTACAGTAATGTCTTGGGTAAAGGCCTGCAGGAAAGTAGTGCCTATCTTACCAGATGGAGGAGCGATTGCCAGTAAAATCAGGATAAGTAATGTTGGTCTGCATCATGGGTGGTCAGAGGTCAGTCTGTCTGCATTTGCACTCTTGATAGATGAAAGGGAACAATGAACAACCCCACACCACACGTGACCCAATTCCAACACTGCAGTGGAATTACAATAGGGAACTTACAGTAACTATAAACAAGCACAAAAAATATT
This sequence comes from Rhinopomastus cyanomelas, assembly GCA_013400115.1. Taxonomy (NCBI): domain Eukaryota; kingdom Metazoa; phylum Chordata; class Aves; order Bucerotiformes; family Rhinopomastidae; genus Rhinopomastus; species Rhinopomastus cyanomelas. The sequence continues at coordinate 20,091 of VXBP01001337.1, read as the reverse complement.
ATTCTAATTTTAACTCTCCAGGACAAAGTAAACACACCACTCATGCAAGGCATACTTACTCTCAAAATGCTGTTTCAGTAACCTAAACAGAGATAAGGATTGTTTGTTATTTCTTTAGGCTTGGTTTTGGTTTTAATGCTTTTAAACAATTTTGAGTAGCATAGTAACTTCTCAATTAAATAACAGTACAAAATAAACACCACAGTAGATACTGTCATCTAGCTGGTGAAGCACTTGGCTGAAAGGCTTAATATCCAGACTCTACTCTGAAAAGTACCTCCTAGCCTGCTGTGGTGTTGGACACATCCCGTGCACTTTTACGTAGCAGCTGACTGAGATGGGCCACACTCCTATCTCAGATCATAGGATCATAGGATCATAGGATGTTAGGGGTTGGAAGGGACCCAAGAGATCATCGAGTCCAACCCCCTGCCAGAGCAGGACAAAACTATCTAACACAGATCACAGAGGAACACATCCAGGCGGCCTTGAAAGTCTCCAGAGAAGGAGACTCCACGACCTCCCTGGGGAGTCTGTTCCAGTGCTCTGTGACCCTCACTTTTAGGAGCTATGATTACTCCTGAGTCTCCATGTCAAGCTCCCTTTCCCCACCCATTTCTTTACGCAATTGTGTTTTCTGATTTTCCTGATCTATATGAACAATGAGGATATCATCTTTGCCTTTGATCATGACATTCTGTGATTACTTGCTGTCAGGGAGGCAACGCACACCACACCTTCAGTCTGGTTTCAGTATAGTTATTAAAAAACCTAAATGTTTGCAGAACTGTATCCTGCCAAATTCTACAACCTGGGGTAATTTTAAATGAGATTCCTCAAGTCCCAATCTGTTTCCATATATGATTTCCACAGGTCAGCAGCTGGGGTCAGTCTGGAGGATGGTTCACAGTAACACTGCTAGCTGTCATCTCAGTAAGTTCTAGAAATCTTGGGCACTGCATTCTAAAAGAAAGTCTAAAGCAGCTGTGGTGGCCACAACCGTGGCGTAGCATTGTGGGGATCTTTGTATCCATGTAGGTCTCCATGTATCCCACCTGGCTCACCACCAATGTCGTAGGTCAGAGACCATGACCATATTTCAACCAAGAGCTCCCACCTAAAGCATCAGACACAAAGGGAGGGTTTAACCAAAACGTTTACAAATGCAAGTAATTAACAACTTAGAAGAAAGGCCTCAAGACATAAACCCAAACTTTAAACTTTTCTGCAGAAAACACTCAAATTAGAATCTCAGATTCTAAAGCATTACAGCAGCGTTGTTACAGCCTGAGTTTGAAAAATCTAGATTATATCCTCAAAAAAGGTGGTTCCGCTTTGTTTCTCTGGCCAAAGCAGATGAGCCTTAATTGTGGGCTGAACAATAACACATTGAAGTTAATATAAAAATCATTGCTTCAAAGGGAGCCAGAAATTGCCAAAGTACATAAAATTATATAGATCAAAGTTACATACAAAGAAAACATCTAGACATATACTTGTGACTAAAATATACATCCCCCAACCACCTCAAGAAGTTTCACCAAATCAGTGAAACCATTAAAACAATGAAATTATGGCTACAAGTATAAGCCTTTTCTGTTTGCTGAATGAGTTTCCTAACATTCTTAACCAAAACAGCTCAGCATTGAGGTCTTGCTGCAGTACAATCATTGAATGGTAGGGGTTGGAAGGGACCTCACGAGATCATCTAGTCCACCCCCTTGCCAGCACAAGATCACCTAGAGAAAATTGCACAGGAACATGTTCAGGTGGGTTTTGAATGTCTCTAGAGACAGAGACTCCTCTTTTGACAGCCAGTTCCAGTGCTCTGTCACCCTCACCATGAATAAATTTTGCCTCACATTTAAATTGAACTTCCTGTTTTCCAGTTTGTGCTCATTGCCCCTTGTCCTGTTGCTGGTCACCACCAAGGAGAGCCTGATTCCATCCTCCTGAAACTCACCCTTTAGATATTGATCAGCACTGATCAGATTCCCCCTCACTTTCCTCTCCAGGCTAAACAGACCCATCTCTCTCAGCCTCTCCTCACCATGATCATCTTAGTGGCTCTGTGCTGGACTCTCCAGTAGCTCCGTGACCTTCTTGAATTAGGGTGCTAAGAACTGGACTCAGTATTCCTGAGGTGAGTCCCCCTCTGCCTCACCAGGGCAGAGGGGGAGAACCTCCCTTGAACCACTGGCCACGTTATGCACCCGAGGAGACCTTGGTTTATGAGATCTGTGGGAGCTCTCTGAATGCAGCCAAGCAGATGACACCAGGTGTACTTTACCCACCATGTCATGGCCAGGCACAACAGCAGGACAAGGGCAGCTGACACCACCACAGCCCCATGGCCAGCTCCTGCCACCCACTGTGGCAGCTCCCATCCAGTGGCCCCCTGGGCTGACATGCCTGGGGCTGGGCTGTGCCAAGCCAAGGTATTAGAAATAGCATTGCAAGCAGTTTGCACATCCCTGTGCTCAGCATTGGTGAGACCCCACCTCCAGTACTATGTTCGGTTTTGGGCACCTCAGTACAAGAAGGGAGCTCAGGTGCTGGAGCAGATGCAGAGAAGAGCAACTAGGCTGGTGAAAGAGCTGGAGAATCAGACTAAGGAAGACTGGCTGAGGGAACTGGGGCTATTTAGTTTGAAGAACATGAGACTGAGGCGAGGCCTTGCTCTCTACAAGTGTCTGAAAGGGCATTGTAGAGAGGTAGGTACTGGCCTCTTTTTGCAAGTAAACGATATGACTGGAGGGAACAGCCTAAAGCTGCATCAAGGGAGGGTTAGGGTGGACATGAGGAAATTTTTTCTCTGAGAGGTTGTAAAGCACTGCAACAGGCTGCCCAGGGATGTGCTTGAGCCACCATCCCTTGATGTGTTAGGGGTGGTGAAGAGTAGGGTTAAGATTGGACTTGATGTTATAGGTCTTCTCCAACTTAAATGTTTCTGTGAGTCGCTGCAGTGCGAGCGGACTCACCCGAAAAAGGGAACACAGCGACATGCAGAGAAGTGCCTGCCTCGTTCTTCGCTGCCCAGTTCCCGCTGCCGCTGCCACCGCCTCAGCTCCAGCCTTGTGTAACCGGTGGCGGGCAGGAGGGGTGCGGTACCGGTAGGGCTGCCGGGAGCGGGGCGGGCCCTCGGCTCTGCGTGTGCCCCGCCCTGTGCAGGGGCAGCCACCGCCGCTACAGCTGCGCATTGGTGGCCGGGGAGGGAGCTTGGAGTGGGTCGTGCTGCGGCAGCCGCGGCGATGGGGCTGCAGCCGTTGGAGTTCAGCGACTGCTACCTGGACAGCCCTTGGTTCCGGGAGCGGGTGCGAGCCCATGAGGCCGAGCTGGAGAAGACCAATAAATTCATCAAGGAGTTGCTCAAGGATGGGAAGAACCTGATCGCCGCGTCCAAAAGTGAGTGTGGAGGGCGGGGGGAGGCGCTGGGGCGTTGCGGGGGCGGCTCCGGATGCTTTCTCCTCGCAGCCAGTGGCACTCGCCTTCTTTGTTGCCCCGATCCGCGCAGCGGCTGGGCCAGCCCCGGGGGACCCTGCTCAGCTCTGGGAGGTTGGTCCGCTCCAGCGCTTGCCTTGGACTGGGACGTTTTACGAGGGACTCCGGTGCTAGGACAAGGGGATGGGCTCAAGTTAAAAGAGAGGAGATTGAGATGAGGTCTGAGGTAGAAATCCCCACCTTTGAGGGTGCTGAGGCACTGGAACAGGTTTCCCAGAGAGGTTGTGCCAGCACCATCCCTGGAAGTGATCAGGTCCAGGTTGTATGGGGTTCTGGGCAACGTGGTTTGATGAGAGGTGTACCTGCCCATGCAGGGGATTTGGAACTGGATCATCTCTGAGATCTTTTGCAACCCAACTCAGTCTGTGATTCCCCGTGGGGCTGGGATGCGGGACAGTGACGGCAGCATATTTAAGCGTGTCCTTAGCTGCACTGTGGTTTACGTGTGAATCATGTTATTTTCCTGTTCTGACCATATTAGTGCAAGTTGTTAATGCTGTGTTGTGATAATAGACTGTCTTCCATTTAACTTAAGGTCTAGTAGTGTAGTCCTCTTAATATCAATACCAGTTACTTGCATGCGGTGGTCTGGTGCTTTGTTCTCAAAAGCATTCTACATCATTGCTATCGTGGATAACTTCTGAAAGCAGGGAAACAGGCTTTCACCATAAAGAAAATAGATTTTGCCACCAATTTGAGCAGTGTAGCTACCTGGATATAGTAAGGGTTTTAAAACCCAAACTCGCTTTGTATAAATAAAGAAGTATCTTGTCCTGCTGTGGTCTGTTTCATTTGCCTGGGTGAAGCAAAGAAGAAAATGCTGTCCTGACTTTCACTTATTTATAATCTTGTTACTGTTCAGTTATTGTGGTTCGAGTTCCTTGGGGCTGATTTGAAATCTCTGACTTGAGATGTCAGTATAAATTATCTTAACTTCAAGTGGAAGGTAAAAAAAGTGTCCGAACTGAACTTGGACAAGATCAGCAGAGGGAAATAATTCCATCTATTCGTTAAGCATTCAGACAGTGTTTGAGCAGCTCTCCCAAACTCTCACTTTCTCATGTATGGCTACACATAAGAACTTGTGTGGAGCTAGTGGCGGTGAGGAATAGCCTTCACTCATGAGCCTCCTATGCACAGCAGAATCCTGTGCTTGTAGCTTGACCCTGGCGTGCTAAGAGCCAAAGGAGTCAGCATGGCAAGCAGATCCACCTGACCTGAGAGTGCCTGATGAAATTTGTAGGGCTAACTCTTCAGAAACGTTTAGAGAAGCTTTTTGAGGTCCTGTTGTGCATTCTAAGCAGTTCCATCATTTCAGTCAGAAATTTTCTGCTCAAGTGTATGTGCTGTACCGCATCCTAGCAAGCACCTATGCTTCAGCACATTGTCTTGAGAAGTGGAAACAGACGTTAGATTCTTCCTTAAATATTTTGGGTTTTCCCCTCAGAGTTCCTTGTGTGAAGGGCACGAAGCTGAGTCGTCTTGCTCAGCTGCTGTGAAGCTGTCCTACTCTTCAACAGATGTTAGAAGACAAATTGAATCAGAGGAAGCACTAGGAGGAATTAAAACCCACTGAAGCAGCAGTGGTTAGGGTGTTTCTCATGCAAGCATTTTCAGAGGAAAATCTAAATTCTGTGTCGGTTTCCTGACAGCAAATAAATGGGGTTCCTCAAGCTGGAGGTGGTCTGACATAGAGCTTTCTCGTGCCCTCTAGTGGAAGGGTGTTTTCCACACAGAGACTGACTTGCTGCAGTCATGGAATGTGCTGGTAAAGCAGGGCATGCACTGAGCTGAGATTACGGCTTCGCGGACAACAGCTGGGTACCATTCTTGCAAAGTTGTTGTGGCCCTTTGAACACAAAGATGCCATCTTAGTAATAGCTAAGGTAATTCTCTGCTTCTAGAACCAATTCAATTGCAAAATGTTTACATCTTTTCATCGCTATGTAGTAGCGATATAATGTAGTGCTGTTACTGCTAGATAATTATAATAATATGCTTTTCTGAATGTGAGATAAATAGAACATATAGAAGGTGCATTGTTGTTGTTAAACTAGCGGGAAGTGAAGTGACTGCTATCGAGACTGCCTTTGTTTCCCTCCCTTAGTATTTTCCTTATTTCATTTGTGAAGTGGTGGCTTACCAGAAATGTCACGAGGATTCTTTAGGTGTGAGTAACTGGTGTGATTGAGTAGATCCCACTTCCTGCCCAACAGACAAGGTTGCAAATGACTTTGCTGCTGCCAGCACAGGGTTACATTTCAAAGGGGAGGGAGAGAGCAGATACTGATACCACTCCCTGTAATCATAGGAGTCATCAGTGTCTCCCAGGACAAACCAGTAATGTGGTGTGGATTCACCTTTGCATTTGTCTTCTCAGTTGTGCGTGTGTTTCCTACCTAAGGAAGGATTGATTTTTGCTAGCACTGCTTAAGAAAAAAGATGATGTAAAAAAGAAGACTCTTTTGCTTTCTTCACTTGCTGAGTTTCCAGCATGAAGTGTAACTCGAGTGTAAAGTTTCAGTTGCTTAAAGAATCTGATAGAAAGATAAAGAAGACTGACTCAAATCTGCCTTACTTCCTGTCTGATGGCTCGAATCAGTTAATTTTTCTAGTTCAAGCTCAATATTGTTAGAATGAATAAACAAGAGGTACTTCACTCTTTTCTGTGATACTTAAATATGTTTAAAAGGAGGACAGAAAGGTAATAGTTCTGTTAGTGATCAGTCAGTACAAGCAGCACACACATCTGCATTTTAAAACGAAATGCAGTGTTTCTTAAGGGATTCCACTTCAGTTGAATAAGTGAGGATCAAATGACTTTATAATTAACTTGTGGATGCTGATAGAAAATGAATTTAGAGGTGCATAATCAGAGAATCATTATTCTGAAATGTGAAAGGCACTGGAGGACGGTCAGTACTGAGCTCTTCAAACTTCTGAGATGCAAAATGTTCAAGGCTGAATAATACAGGGATAAAAACTAAGTGTTTGCTTTTGAATTGTGCACTATCAACAATTTTGCTGATGACGCAAAGCTGAGTGGTGTCGCCAACATCCCAGCAGACTGTGCTGCCATTCAGCAGGACCTGGACAGGCTGGAGAGCTGGGCAGAGAGAAATTTAATGAACTATAGTAAGGGCAAGTGTAGAGTCTTGCATCTGGGCAGGAGCAACCCCAGGTACCAGTATAGGCTGGGGACTGACCTGTTGGAGAGTAGCGTAGGAGAAAGGGATCTGGGGGTCCTGCTGGACAGCAGGATGGCCAGGAGCCAGCAATGTGCTCTTGTGGCCAAGAGGGCCAGCAGCATCCTGGGGTGGATCAGAAGTGGGATGGTTATCAGATCCAGAGAGGTTCTTCTCCCCCTCTACTCTGCCCTGGTGAGATCACATCTGGTGTATTGTGTCCAGTTGTGGGCCCCTCATTTCAAGAGGGATGTGGAGCTGCTGGAGAGAGTCCAGTGCCGAGCAATGAGGATGATGAAGGAAGTAGAACACCCCTCTGATGAAGAAAGTCTGAGGTAGCTGGGTCTTTTTAGCTTGGAGAAGAGAACACTGAGGGATGGCCTCATTAATATTTATAAATATGTGAAGATTGAGTGTGAGGAGAATGGACCCAGGCTCTTTTCAATGTCATCTAGTGGTAGGACGTTTATCTCAAATGCTAAACCTTTCATTGAGTCAGAACTGTTGACTGTAACGAGGGCACCGCAGTTTGCAAATACTCTTATCACTTGTGCCAAAGCCCAGAGCAGCCACCTTTCTGCACTTGTTACCCAGCGGCTCCACTGTACAATTTTCACTGGGGTTTGCCTGTCAGTAGGTTAATACCTCCTGTACCCTATGGTTTTGGGCTGTGAGCTCAGTTCTGTGAGGTTTTGACCACCATATCTGGTGTAGCAGAAGAGGCAAACGGTTTGCCCCCAGGACACAGTCTACTTGGTGCAGGTCTCTGCAGGCAGCTCAGTGTGCTGAGGCTTCAGAGCACAGAATCACAGAATGTTAGGGATTGTAAGGGACTTCGAAAGGTCATCTAGTCCAATTCCCCACCACAGCTGCATCACCTAGATTAAGTTGCACAGGAACATATCCAGGCGAGTTTTAAACACCTCCAGAGAAGGAGACTCCACAACCCCCCGGGCAGCCCATTCTAGTGCTCTGTCACCCTCACTGGGAAGAAGTTCTTTCTCATTTTGGTGTGCAGCCCCCTATGTTCCAGCTGACAGCTCTTGCCCCTTGTCCTATTATTGGAGCCTAACTCCATCCTCCTGACAGTCACCCTTTCCATGATTATAACCATTAATAGGGTTACCCCTCAGTCTGCTTTTTTCCAGGCTGAAGAGACCCAGCTCCCTCAGCCTTTCCTCCTAAGGGAGATGCTCTTTTCTGATCTCTGAAACATCCCTGCTAAAGTACAGTGGTCTTTATTGTTATTTGCATTTTATGTTTCTTATAGAAGAGTTATTCTTTGAACAAGGACTACACAAGAAGAACAAAGTTTCCTTTATATTTAGAAAGAGGTTGTTGGAAAATCGAGTTACTGGTGATGGTCACTGAAGAAAGCTGGTTTGCTCCAGGCAGTATTTCTGCATGTGTGAGAAAAGAGATTGTGAATTCTTCCCCCTTTCCTCTGAGGTGTTATTAGACACTGGTCAGTTACACATTTGCTATCAAGCAGACAGGAAATCTTCTTGGCTGTGGGAATAAATCCATTTGCAGCAGGATTTCTGACCCAGTAAAATAGGCCTAGTCTTCTTTTAGCAAAGGTGACGAAAGAATCTAATTTGAACCCAAGACCTAGTCTGATGTTGGCCACATGCCTGTTCTTTTCCTGTCCAGTTCTTTCAGTGGTGGTGGCTGACCTCTCAAGATACCAGTCTCGATAGGCTGTTGGTGTGACCTGGTATGGGTATTGTTATGTAATTGTAAAGGCTGGCGTAATCCACATAATAACACAGTGTAAAAGCTTTTCAGGTCCCTCGAGCACAAATTGCCCATTTTTTTTTTTAAAGGCTTTCCCTAGTATAATCTTCATCAAGGAAATCACGTAGCTGAATCGATAATGTGTGCCAACTCGTAGTAATTTTGTATACAGAAACATTTCGCTAATGACAGTCCGCTATGTGCCAAAGATGTTGAGTCAAACTGTTGGAATAGGTGTCACAAATGCTACTGTGCACTATATACCCATTTAAAAAAGCCTTTCTACTGGAATTCAGTTCAAAAATGGAAACATTAGAAAGTTGAGGCAAACAGGTCCTTTGTGGAGGCCTGTCTGACACCGCTTTCCCTTAAAAAGAGGCTGCTTATACTATAATAATAGAATGCTGCTTTTCCTTTCCCTCCAAGGTAATTGCTGCAGCTAGGGCAACTTAACAAAGATGGTACCTTTTTTTCCTGCTTGTAGATAAAGTCATGTCTCTCCAAGGATCTGGACAGTGCTTTATTTCAGGAAGATACTCTGCAGAGCGTTATGCTGAGCTCCACCCGAAGCAAGTCATTTATTACTGTGTCAGTAGCTATAAAAAGTGTCAAGCTCATGCTGTGGAGGATACCAGTTTGTCATCTTGAATTGTGTCTTTTCAGCTTGGATTACTTACTTGGTTACCGTCTTTGCCCTGTATGTGTTCCACTGCTTTTTTTTTTTTTGTCCTTTCAGTATTAAGAGTGAAACATGGCGCTACTGAACTCTAGATGATATGATTGCAGAAAACAAGCATTTTCTTGAATGCACGTGGAGATTTTTTAATTCCAGGCCAGGTGCTCTGCCTTCACTTTGGACAGGGACTACTTGGAAATGTGTTTTGGAACAGCATAGAAGACCTGAACTGAGGCACTTCTGTCCTTCTCTTGGGCTGCTTTTTTGACATCACTAAATAACTGTATAGGGTTTGCATTGACTCTAGTTCTTTTGTTTTACCAACTTCAGTCACTACAGCAGCACACAATGTGCTAACTTAAAAACAAGAGGTATGGGGATTTGAAGGAGGCAAACTGCACTTTCTGACTTTCAGCAGTACGATTAATGTGCCTATAGGGTGGGCAGTGGCTTTTTGACATAGTTTTTCTGACTTGCTAGTGTTTGAGGTTTCCTTTTGTGTCGAACACCACCGTTCTGACTTGCCCAACCAAATGTGCTGTGCTGTGACAGTTGTTTTTGATGCTGCGATATACTCAGTTTTTTAATTGTTTTTTAAAGTCATCATGGTTTTGAGTTGACAAACTAAAATACTTGAAGCAATTGAATGCTTTCCTGGAATATCTAGTGAGCATAAAATAAACTATCTGGTTACTTTGGGCACATATTGTAAGAATCATTCATACTTTTCAGAGACTTTAATTTCTCTCTTTGCTGCTGGTTACTGCAGTTATAGTCATCAGTCTGGCTAGTTAAGTCAAATCCATCTACTTGAGAGAGGCCAATAGAGGGCTATGAAGATGATGAATGGACTGGCACATCTGCCTTACAAGGAAAGTCTGAGAGACCTGGGGCTGTTTGTTCTGGAGAGGAGAAGCCTAAGAGAGAATCTCATTAATATCTATAAATCCACGAAGGGTGGGCGTGAAGAAGTTATCAACAACATCTTTTACCTGTGCTCTGGGATAGGATGAGGGGCAATGGATTCAAGCTTGAGCACAGGATGGTCCACATCAACATGAGGAAGAGGTTCTTTACCATGAGGTTGACAAAGCCCTGGCACAGGCTCCTCAGGGAGATTGTGAAGTCTCGTTCTGTGTAGACTTTCCAGCCCTATCCAGATGCATTTCTGAGTGATCTGCTGTACATTGTGTCATTCTGTGTGATTCTGTGATTCTTTGTCAAGTGTAGACAAAGCCTTCACCTTTTGCAGTAAGTTGAGATAAGCACATGTGTTACATCCCGGTACCTCCCATGGGGGTCATGCCCTCTGTGTGTAAATTTGATAGAAGAAGCTGCTACAGTGGCTGCAATTTAAAATGCCTTAAGGGCTTGTGAACAGCTTTGTGGAAGAATCATTTTGGCAGCAGGTCACTGTGCGGAGAGATCTGTCATGGGGCGGAGTTCGGAGTTAAAGTGGATTAACGGATTGCAAATGCTGCATAGTTTTAGTCTCTGAAGCACATCATAGGAATCATAGAATCATAGGATCATTAGGGATTGGAAGGGACCTCGAAAGATCATCTAGTCCAATCCCCCTGCAACAGCAGGATCATCTAGACCAAGTCACACAGGTCAGAGTCACACAGTCAGTGCTCTGAGAACAAAATTGTCGCAGTTCTAGTGTTAGTACTTTTTTTCTGTTCAAATCCCAGGCTCTGCTGCCCCTATCTAAAAAAAAAAATGGTAACAACGTGGCAGCAGAGGAAGACCAGGCTTCAGTCACAACTGCACGTGGAGGTGGGAACCCAAACAGAGATCCCCAAAAAGATGAGGTTATGCAGGTAATAGGCTGTCAAGAATGCAGAGTTTTTTATCATCTTCCTGGCTGCGTTTGGTGTGAGCAGGTAGATTATTTGTTTGACTGGGCAGCACATCTGCAAGATGTGGTTGAAAAGCTGCAAGCTGAACTAGGAAGGCTCAGGGGAACTAGTGAGGCTGAAACCGATGAAGACAGGTGGTGTCAGACTCAGCAGTCTGGACAATGGATAAATAAGAGTCATATTCAGCAGGGGCCTGTATCCTATGGTTCTCGGGGTGAAGAGAAGCCCAAGTAGAAGGGGTGACTGAAGCCAAGTGCAGGGCCATGGCAGAAGGTGGGTGCCACCCTTGCCTGGTGCAACTCCCCAGTTGACACTAAATAATAGATGTGAGCCCCTAGATGTGAGGATATAGAGGATAGAGAACCCACACTGAAGGTCCTGGCAAAGTCTCATAAATCCAAGAAACCTTCTAGTGCTACGACAATCTCCTCTACAAAGAAGGGTCCTAGTTCTTGGAGAATTGCTCCTGAAAGGGACTGAGGGCCCAATATGCAGAGCTGACCCCCGTCAAAGGGAAGTCTGCAGTTTACCGGGAGCCCAAATCAGGGACATCACTAGGTTGCTCCCTAACCTGGTGAGATCAGCTGACTATAACCCACTGCTGATCATCCAGACAAGTGGGGAGGAAGTTGTATTCCATGGCCTGAGGGGAATGAAGAAAGACCTTAAGGCATTAGGACATTTGGTGAAGGACTCTGGGGCACAAATTGTATTCTGTTCATTATTTTCTTTTTGGGGTGAGAACATGAGCCAGAATAGAAGGATTAAGTATATCAATGCCTGGCTATGAGGCTGGTGTTACAGGCAGGGCTTTGGGTTCTTTCTGACACCAGACCTAGCAGGTACAAATGGGAGGGGTTTAACTCAAAGGGCTCTGGGGCAGGAGCTAGCAAGGCTCATTCAGAGGACTTTAAACTAGATTCGAGGGGGGATGGGATAGTTGATAGGTGAGCACCAGTGGGGCAGAGCTGCGGTCTTAAGGAAGAACAGATGACCTCTCGCTGTCTTAGGGTGAAATTGGAGCACTCAGCTCGCTCCATGGAATGCCTGCACACCAGTGCACGCAGCATGGGGAATAAGCAGGAGGAGTTAGAAATCTGTGTCTAGTCAGGCGGTTACGATTTGGTAGCGATTACGGAGACCTGGTGGGACAGCTGACATGACTGGAATGTGGTCATGGATGTCTACGTCCTTTTTAGAAGGGACAGGCCAGCAAGGCGGGGTGGAGGAGTTGCCCTCTATGTGAGGGAACTGGAATGTGTTGAGTTCTGTTCGGGGGCAGCAGAGGAGAGAGTTGAGAGTTTGTGGGTGAGGATTAAGGGGCAGGCGGGAATGGGTGACACTGTTGTGGGTGTCTATTACAGACCTCCAGATCAGAATGAGGAAGTTGAAGAAGTCTTCTACAGCCAGCTGGCAGCAGCCTCACAGCTGCAGGCCCTGGTTCTCATGGGGGATTTTAACTACCCAGATATCTGCTGGAAGTCATGCTTGACCAACCTGATAGCATTTATGAGGGCATAACCAGGTGGATGGATGATGGCAGAGCAGTGGATGCGATCTATCTTGACTTAAGTAAGGCATTTGACACAGTCTCTCACTGCATCCTCGCAGCCAAACTGAGGCAGTGTGGTCTAGATTTTCGGGTAGTGAGGTGGATTGTAAACTGGCTACAGGGTACAAGTCAGTAGTGGTCAGTGGGACAGAGTCTGGTTGGAGGCCTGTATCTAGTGGAGTGCCCCAGGGGTTGGTGCTGGGACCAATCCTGTTCAATCTATTAATTGATGACTTGGATGCACATCAGTTTGCTGATGACACAAAGCCGGGTGGTGTTGCCGACACCCCAGCAGACTGTGCTGCCATTCAGCAAGACCTGGACAGGCTGGAGAGCTGGGCAGAGAAAAATCTGATGAGGTATAACAAGGGTAAGTGTAGACTCTTGCATGTAGGAAAGAACAACCCCAGGTACCAGTATAGGCTGGGGACTGACCAGTTGGAGAGTAGTTTGGGAGAAAGAGACTTGGGGGTCCTGGTGGACAGCAGGATGGCTATGAACCAGCAATGTGCTCTTGTGGCCAAGAGGGCCAACAGCATCCTGGGGTGGATCAGAAGTGGGGTGGTTATCAGATCCAGAGAGGTTCTTCTCCCCCTCTACTCTGCCCTGGTGAGACCACACCTGGAGTATTGTGTCCAGTTGTGGGCTCCTCATTTCAACAGGGATGTGGAGCTGCTGGAGAGGGTCCAGCGTAGGGCAACAAAGATGATGAAGGAGGTGGAGCACCTCCCTTCTGAGGAGAGGCTGAGGGAACGGGGTCTCTTTAGCTTGCAGAAGAGGAGACTGAGGGGTGACCTCATTAATGTCTACAAATATTTGAGGGGTGGGTGTCGGGAGGATGGAGCTGGGCTGTTCTCAGTGTCATGTAATGATAGGACGAGGGGCAATGGTTGTAAGTTGAAACATAGAAGGTTCCACATCAACTTGAGAAGGAACTTCTTCACGGTGAGTGTGATGGAGCACTGGAACGGGCTGCCCAGGGTGGTTGTGGAGTCTCCTTCACTGGAGATGTTTAAGGCCCGCCTGGATTTGTTCCTGTGTGACTTGGTGTAGGTGATCCTGCTGTGTCAGGGGGATTGGACTAGATGATCTTTTGAGGTCCCTTCCAGTCCATAATGATTCTATAATTCTATGATTCTCTGATGCCAGTAAAGCCTAAACTGTTTTGTCTGTTCTCTTATGTGGATGATTTTATGGTATGAACACAGAACAAGGTGTGCCTAGATAGGTGGCTTTGGGGGCAGTTTTGGGAAATCCTTCATGGTTTTCTGTCTCTCTGTCACTTTGTAAGCTGTGGCCTCCAACTTGGGGCATGTATTTATAAGCATTTTAGACATTTGAAGTGTCATAGAGAAGTGTCGTGTACATTTGCCTTCTGCATTGTGTGAGACTTCACCCAGTGCTCTTGTTCTAGAGCTGTTATTTGAATGAAGCTGTAGTCATAAACTTGACTTAATCTTCTTCAAGTAAATTAGCTTAATATGAAATCTGATTTAATATGTCTTATTCTCCTTATTGCTCTCTACAGCTACCTACAAGGAGGTTGTAGCGAGGCTGGTGCTGGTCTCTTCTCCCAAATTACTAGTGATAGGATCAGGGGAAATGGCCTCAAATTGCATCAGGGGAGGTTTAGATTGGATCTATGGAACAAGTTCTTTCTGGAGAGAGTGGTTGGGCCCTTGAACAGGCTGCCCAGGGATGTGGTGGAGTTGCTGTCCCTGGAGGTGTTTAAAAGACGAGTAGCTAGAGCACTTGAAGTCATTGTTTAAGGGTTAGGGAGATGTTGGGATGAGGGCTGGACTTTATTATCCTGGAGGTCCTTTCCAGCCATGACGATTCCGTGATTATTCTACAGTCATGTTTTAGACATCTTGCTGTTGAGGGCATGGTGGTGTGAACACAGAAAGCATCTGTTCTGCCCTTGCCATGCTAATCATTCAAGTGGAAATGGAAGTAATCACTTTGGCTTTTCTGAGGTTTATAGCTTTTTGCCATTCACTTCTTTACAGAAGGTGTCCAGATGTGAAGAAAAACTTAGATATGCCATCTTCATCCAGTGCTCTGTGAGCAGGCTGAAATCCACTTAAAATGTGTACAGTTACTGCAGAGTTGGCTTAATGAAGTTCTTGTTTTTCTTAACTTTAACTTGTTTTTTAGGTCTTTAAAGTGTTTACAGGGAAGATGGCTTTGATACCTTCTTGAAAATTAGTTTGGTGCTATTCCTGTTAATGCACTTGAAAATAAAATTGGTAACTAAAATGCTAGGCAAGCAGAGTAGTAGATTGGTTTTGGTTGGAGCAGGCAGCTGGACCACATCAGCAATTAGCCTGATAACTCTTCTTCCATGCCTGCTCTCTGCTGCAGAGAAGAGTTTCTCTACTTGATAGTGTTTGTAAACAACATGTGTGGGAAGCAAACAAGCAAAGCCCTTCCTGAAATGAAAACCTGTGATGCTCCAATAACATAAAACAATCCCAGACACTTCTATAAACTTTTATTTCCATTTCAGCCCTTTTGCAAACAACTTTGTACATGTGCACTCTGGTCCTCTCCTACTAGCTACCAATTACCCACTTTAGAAGGCGTGTGAGCACACCAAAGGGATCCTGTGCTTCTGATGGCTCAGATTTGAAATTAAGTCTGAATGAGGAGGGTTTGTGTCTTTAAAGAGATCAAGAATACCAGTTTCCAACCGAGTTTTTTTTTCATGTGGCCCTCTCCTTCAGTTTCTCTTTTAAATATGGAAAATTCCTGTAGTTTAATGATGGTCAAGGGCTGTTCTTACACTTAGTGGGAACATTGTTGGATGAGCTTCCTGGATCATTGCTTCCTCAACACTATTGTTAGTGAGCAGCTGCTGAGTTTTGTTCCGAGTGGCTGGATGGGTGGGTCAGGTTGGCATTCCCAGAGTGACAAGCAGAGTCTCTGGGGGATGCCAGGAAGGAACTTTGCTGGGAAGATAATTGATGTTATTGTAGTGGTTTGTGCTTTTGTGTCTTTGCTCTCTGTCTCCCTTATGAGAAGCATTAGCAACGTGACTCTTTAAATTATTATTCTCACCATAGCCTGCCACAGATTGCTGCTTCCTTCACCTCATTTGGTGATTTTAGCTGCCTGTTCTGGTTAAAATTTATAGAGCAAATTTAGGTGAGTGTTCTAGTTTGAGTACTAAGGAAGAGCAGGAAAGGTCTAATAGCATGGGCTTTAGCAAGGAGACACACTTAGGGTTCCTAAGAGAGTTTGGGGTAACACTACTAGCTTGGGGTCAGTAAACAGTTTAATTCATCTCTGTTTGTTTTGTTATGATGCTGTTTGTTTGTGAGCCTCTTTAGTATGATTTAATTCCACTACACAGTTACTGTTTTAAGCAAATGATGAATGTGATGGAGTGAACTGAGGGTTGTTGCTCTGCATCTAAATAAAGCGAAGCATACCTATCTGGTCATGAGCAATCCTTCTGCCAAGAAGGATTCTGGACCCATCCTCCATTCTAGTTTGATGACTGCAGCCTTTGGTAGATACAAGGCAAGAAAGGAATTGTTTTCTGTCGATGCTAATATCTTGCATCATTTGGCAAACTCTTGCTGAACCCAGTAGTGAGTTGAAATTCCTGCTGGCTGCTACCCAGCCTAAAAAGTAATTGACTGAAGTTTTGGAGCCTTCTTTCTTTCTCTGGACAGTGATAACTGCTAACAAAAGTTGTCTCACAACCCTGCAAGTGAATCCTAACTCGAGTGTTGTCCTAACACTGAACAGATGGCTCTTGCTGAACTAGAACTGTATCTTACTTGCTTAGTTCCAGTAGTTTGAGTAGATTGACTGTGGACATATGTCTTGGAGTGCTGTGGATCTTCAGAAACCAGGACTGACGCTTAAAAATTGTGTGTAAAGCCGTTGTGGCTTTTGCTTATGTCAGTGGGAAAGATTATGACAAAAGAGGAACCAGAAGCAAGTTGGGTTTTTCATGGACAGCAGTGGACAACCCAGCTGAATTGTAAGTCACCAAAAACGTTTTGATTTTAAAGGTAATTTGCTGTTGGTGGTACCACTTGTCTTATAAAGCACTTCCTTAATCTCTGTTAGTGGTAAGGCAAAGAGGATGGTTGTGCTCTGTGTAATGACATCAGTGCAAGAATGCCAAGGGCCTGTGTATGTAGAGGATCCTACCTGCAGGTCCCTGCTTTGGCATTTGGTCTTAGAATTGAGAGAGATAATTGACGAAGATTGTCCACCCTCCTCCTCTCAGTAATCTTGCTTTTATATGAGAAATCACAGTATCACAGTATCACAGTATTATCAAGGTTGGAAGAGACCTCATAGATCATCAAGTCCAATCTGTCACCACAGAGCTCAAGGCTAGACCATGGCACCAAGTGCCACGTCCAATCCTGCCTTGAACAGCTCCAGAGTTGGCGACTCCACCACCTCCCTGGGCAGGCCATTCCAGTGGCCAATGACTCTCTCGGTGAAGAACTTTCTCCTCACCTCAAGCCTAAATTTCCCCTGGCGCAGCTTGAGGCTGTGTCCTCTTGTTCTGGTGCTGGCTGCCTGAGAGAAGAGAGCAACCTCCTCCTGGCCACAACCACCCCGCAGGTAGTTGTAGACAGCAATAAGGTCTCCCCTGAGCCTCCTCTTCTCCAGGCTAAACAATCCCAGCTCCCTCAGCCTCTCCTCATAGGGCTTGTGCTCAAGGCC
>VXBP01001336.1:239906-307478 GCA_013400115.1 Rhinopomastus cyanomelas | reverse complement strand
TATCACAAGAAGGATGTGGAGATGCTGGAGCGAGTGCAGAGGAGGGCCACGAGGATGATCAGAGGGCTGGAGCACCTCTGCTATGAGGCCAGACTGAGAGAGTTGGGGCTGTTCAGTCTGGAGAAGAGGAGGCTCCCAGGTGACCTTCTTGTGGCCTTCCAGTATCTGATGGAGGCCTACAAAAAGGCTGGGGAGGGGCTTTTTAGGATGTCAGGTAGTGACAGGACTCGGGGAAATGGACCAAAGCTGGAGATGGGTAGATGTAGAGTGGATGTGAGGAGGAAGTTCTTCACTGTGAGAGTGGTGAGAGCCTGGAATGGGTTGCCCAGGGAGGTGGTTGGGGCCCCGTCCCTGGAGGTGTTTAAGGCCAGGCTGGATGGGGCTCTGGCCAGCCTGATCTAGGGTGGGGTGTCCCTGCCCATGGTGGGGGAGTTGAAACTGGATGATCCTGTGGTCCCTTCTAACCCAGACTGACTGTGTGACTTGGTCTAAATGATCCTGCTGTGGCAGGGGGGTTGGACTGGATGATCTTTTGAGGTCCCTTCCAATCCCTAATGATTCTATGATTCCATGGTTCTATGACTGGATTACATGGCTGGATGTTAGGAAATGAATCAATAGTCAGACAAGTAAAAATCAAAAAGAATATCAACAGGCCATGATTAGTGATATTCTGGCTTAATTTCTTTTGCCAACAAAATCTGTAGTGCTCTGTCACCTGTCTGCAGTGCTGGCTCCAGGTTTGTTGTAATCTTCTCCAGGTTTGCTGTAACCTTCCCTGTGCCGACTTGCAGAAATGGCATCCAGCTTTACCGGAAAGTTCACAAAGAGATCAGCTCTTGAGCAACCATCAGAAGAGCTTTTTATCCTTCCAGCCTGAGCATTCATGAGTTTTCTCTGTCTCTACAGGATGATGCTTGGACAAAAGGAGCCCTCTCCTCCCTCTCTTCTTACTTTCCTCCTTCTACTGCCTTTCCAATGCTGATCTTTACTTCCACCTCCCTTCCATAACCTCATCTAGGCAGCTATTAGCTCCTTCTTTCAATAACACTGCTCTGGTTTCCATGAAAGTGCTTTTTAATGTAGGAGATGTACTTCAGCCGTAACACCAGGGTCACGTTCTGAGTAACATTTTATGGGATTGATTAAACTTTTAACACCATAACTGTTGACTTTACAGGCCAGGGAAGAGGCACTGAGTGCTAAACACCGAATAATTCGTGCTTCGACAATTTTCAAAACCACTGTAGATAGGAGACTTTAATGTATTTGATAAAACATTCCTCTGTCTTTTCACAGCCTCTCTTGTCTTGAAAGACTCACAACATTTAATAAGAAATGTCTTTAAAGATAATGAAGGAAAGTTTTAATAATGACCAATATGCACATCTGTATCTGTACCTATATCTCCATGTATGTATGTATGCATGTATGTATGTATGTATGTATGTAACTATCTATCTATCTATCTATCTATCTATCTATCTATCTATCTATCTATCTATCTATCTATCTAACTATCTATCTATCTATCTGTCCATCCATGTTGTTTGGCTTTATGGAAATAATATGAGAAAAGAGCTAATTTGGAGCTCTTTGGCTCCAAATGTGAACACCTCATATTTTTTGTTGCTTCTAGAAAGTGAACGAACAGAGGTTGTTGGCTGAGAGCAGATGTTGCAGAAACATGTCGTTCCTTCTCATTGCAGATTCTCTCCTTGCAGTGACTTTGGTAGGACAGAAAAAAAATAGCAGTTTGCTAAAATAACAGCAGACCCTCAGCTTTCCTTAAATTGCTTCTTTCAGCGTGCATGGGTGTTACTGCTAAGAAATTGCTGCACAGCAGCATATCTTAACATGGACCAAATAGAGACCTGAGCATGCAAGAGTGCTGGAAGAATGAGTGTGACTGTGTATCTGAGGGCAGTTCTCAGTCTCACGTGAATTTGGGCAGATGAGCTCTAATCTCCTCATCACCTCACCTGTAAGGTGACTAACAGTACTCATCTGCCAGGATTTCCCTCTCCCCTGTTGCCTGTGGGTAACAGCTCTGACTCGAGCTGACACGTTTTTCCTTTTATTTCTTTTGGTTAGTGGAACCTGGTGAGTTAAATCCGATGTGTGATTGACCTTGGAAAGGACAACACAGAGCTTCAGCTTTCTCCTGGTTGAGTGACTCAGATGCAGGTTCCCTGGGGACCATGGGGGCATAGCCAGGCTGATAGAACGTGATGCAGCTTATGAGACCGGTGCTTTGCTGTACATTTTTACTTTGCTAGGGCAAGTAAATGTGAGGGTGTTGGATAGTGCTAGGGAGATCAGTGTTACAAGCATGAGCTTCCATAGAGGGTTCTGGCCTTCAGATGATAAATGAAGCTCTTTGTGAAAGTCTCCAATTATTCAGCCTGCATCATGGTGAAACACGGGCATCTTCAAGGTGAGAGAGACCTTCCCAGTTGGAAAAGACAGCTTGGTGTGGCCAGTGAGTGCAGTTACAGCACAGCATCAGCAGATTTCCTGATGAAGTCACAGTAAGATTGCTATTTTAGAAAATCAATAACATGGTTAATTGTCTTGTCTTAACATTTCTTGGGAAGGGTAATTGTACAGCTTAAAAAAGAGCCAAAATTTAAAAGCCTGTATCTTACCATTTGAGTTGAAACATTTTTAAATGGGAAGCCAAATCAAGTTTGTACTGCTGAGTTCTAGAAAAACGTATTCACCTACTTGAACACTTCAGCCAGTTTCTTCTCTTGAGACTCACAAGGGTCCTCTGTAAGGGTTTTGTCTCCCTTCTGAGTGCACAAGAAACCTAGCCTCCTAGGAAGAGGAGGAGAAAGCTGAAGAGCTTGAGATGGGTTATTGCCAAGGCAAGTTAACATCTCTGTGAGCCATGCAGAAACATCATGATGCTCTTCTGCCTGTGCCATTTATAGGAGTACTGACCAACATCTATTTGATGAAGAAGAATTAAGACCTTCTCCAGAGGCTGGGTGGTAGTGGGAAGGCACCAGTGTAGCATTGAGTTCAGGGTGGCTATCTAGAGCTGCTCCAAACTGCTAGTTCATTAAAATTACGTTGTTGAAGAGAGTTAGGTATCATAAGAGATGTGGAAGAGGCAGCCTCTGGCATAGGAGAACACTGCTGCAGACTTGAGATCCGGAAGAACAAACACTCCATCCTGATCTTCTGCAGTTTTCTGAGGAGTCTGCTACTTGTAGCTGTCAGAGATGGAGCACTGAGTGCATCTGGAGTCTGTTCTTAGTGTTTGTGAAGCTCAGTTCAAAGGCCCCAAAAGAAGACACTGATTTTTTTCCTCTTTTTTTCTTAAAGCTGGTCATCTCCATGCTGTCTGTGAAGAGCTGCGTGTTCAAAACCAACACCCTCCCTCCTCACTTCTTTTTTTTTGAAGTTAAGGAGTACAGTCCAAGATTAAACGAAAATAAAATCCCCATGGAAGAACAAAGTGTGTGCTTTCTGTGGACTCTCGTCCTTTCTCAGCTGCAGCAGGACCCAGAGGTTGCTCTTTCTGCAGAGTCTGAATCCAGGAAAATTCAGGCTGCCTCTAGGAATCTCCATCAGTGCTTACTAGATGGAATTTCAGAAGTTGGATGTAAGTTTGCAGACAGTGGAGACTTGACTGCTGGAAATTAATTTTCTACCTTGCCTTCCCAACTTTCACCGTTCTCTCTGCTTTCCTTCCCTGTCTTTTGCCTCCTTAACCTCACTTTTCTCACTCAAACACAAGAGTCTAGCAAACACTGGACATCTTTTCCTCTTCCACACTGTTGACTTGATCAATATTTTGTCCTTAGATTAAATGTATTTCCTATTTTCTTTATGCCATGAGATGTGTTACTTGCAATTCCCCTTCAGTGTTCTCTTTGCTCTTGAGTCTCCTGTCCTTCAGTGAGGCCACTTAAGCTGATGGCTGAAGTCTCAGGAGGGCCTGGCAGACACTGTGGCTGTTTTCTGATCCTGCCAAAGGTAATGTTTCTTCTAGACAAGGCCTCTCGTAATTCAAGTGAGGACCCAAGAGCTGGATCTGTCCATTCCAACGAAACAGCAGTGGAATTGACAGAATTGGTGCAAATCATCAAACTTCCTGTATTTGTTCTCATGTTGGAAACGGGTCTCACAGCATTGTGAGTTTTTGGAAATGGCAAAACATGGAGGATGCATCAGAGATCAATGAGACTTGTCCTAGATGTGGACCTTGAGTCAGCCCTGCTGCTACAGGATGAAGCCAAACAAACATTGTAGGTAACAATTTCATAGAATCATAGAATCATTAGGGATTGGAAGGGACCTGGAAAGATCATCTAGTGCAACACCCCTGCCACAGCAGGGTCACTTAGACCAAGTCGCACAGGAACATATCCAGGTGACTTTTAAATGTCTCCAATGAAAGAGACTCCACAACCCTCCTGGGCAACCTGTTCCAGTGCTCCATCACCCTCACTGGGAAGAAGTTCCTTCTGATATTTATGTCGAACCTCCTATGTTCCAGCTTACAACCATTGCACCTTGTCCTATCCCTAGATGACACCGAGAACAGCCCAGCTCCATCCTCCTGACACCCAACCCTCACATATTTGTAGACACTAATGAGGTCACCCCTCAGTCTGCTCCAAGCTCAAGAGACCCAGCTCCTTCAGCCTTTCATCATAAGGGAGGTGTTCCAATCCATCATCCTCGTGGCTCTAGGCTGGACTCTCTCCAACAGCTCTATGTCCTCTTGAACTGAGAGGCCCAGAACTGGACACAATACTCCAGATGTGGTCTCTCTAACGCAGAGTGCAGTGGGACAAGAACCTCTCTCGATCTGCTAACCACTCCACTTCTGATCCACCCAAGGATACTGTTGGCCCTCTTGGCCACAAGACTACATTGCTGGCTCATGGTCATCCTGCTGGCCACCAGGATCCCAGGTCCATTTCTCCTACACTGCTCGCCAACAGGTCAGTCCTCAGTCTATACTGGTACCTGGGGTTGTTCTTGCCCCAGTGCAAGACTCTGCACTTGCCCTTGTTATAGTTCATTAAATTGCTCTCAGCCCAGCTCTCCAGCCTGTCCAGGTCTCGCTGAATGTCAGCACAGTCTGCAGGGGTGTCGGCAACACCACTCAGCTTTGTGTCATTAGCAAACTTGCTGACAGTGCACTCTAATCCCTCATCAAATTCATTAATGAATAGACTGAATAGGACTGGTCCCAGTAGCAACCAGTGGAGTGGGGGACTCCACTAGATACAGGCCTTCAACTAGACCGCCACTGTCTGTCTTCTATCCTGCAGCCAGCTGACCATCCACCTTACTACCTGATCATCCAGTCCACTCTGCCTCAGTTTGGCTGTGAGGCTGCTGTGTGAGACTGCATCAAATGCCTTGCTGAAGTCAAGACAGACCACATCCACTGCTCTGCCCTCATCTATCCACCAGGTTATGCCCTCATGAAAGTCTATCAGGTTGGTCAAGCATGACTTCCCCTTGATGAAGCCATGCTGACTGTCCCTAATGACCCTCCTGTCCTTGATGTGACTGGAGACAGCATCTAGGAATAGTTGTTCCATCACCTTTCCTGGGATGGAGGTGAGGCTGACCGGTCTGTAGTCGTCCTTCTGGGTCCTCCTTCTTACCTGTTTTATATATTGGACTGACACTCGCTGTCCTCCAGTCCCCAGGCACCTCTCCTGATCCCCATGACTTAGAGAAGATGATGGAGAGTGGCCTAGCAATGACTTCCATCCTTTCACTTAGCACAAGCTGGTGCATCCCATCTGGGCCCATGGATTTGTGTACATCCAGTTTGCTCAACTTATCCCTCACCCAGTTCTCATCAAGCAGTGCAAACTCCACTTCTCACCTCCCTCTGGAGCCTCAGCAGTCTGGGACTTGATATCAGGAGAGCTCCCAGAAGTACAGACAGAGGCAAAGGTGTTCAGTATCTCTGCTTTCTCTGTTTCTTCTGTCTCTAGGGCACCCACCTCATTCTGCAGAGAGCCCACATTGCCTCTAGTGTTAGTTTTACCTGCAACATTTTTGAAGAAGCCCTTTTTGTTGCCCTTGACCTCTCTTGCAAGGTTTAATTCCAAGGAGGCCTTGGCTTTTCTAGTTGCATCCCTACATTCTCTCACCAGAGCCTTATGATCACCCCAAGTGGCCACCCCCTCCTTCCATGACCTGTAGGCTTTCTTCTTCCTCTTCATTTTGCCCAGCAGCTCCCTGTTATACATGCAGGTATTTTGGCTCCCTTCCTTGACCTCTTTCCTGTTGGAATGCTCTTTTCTTGTGCCTCAGAGAAGTCCTCTTTGAATGTTAACCAGCTACCCTGAGCTCCTTTACCTGCCAGTACCCTGTCCCATGGGATTTCCCCAGCAATTGCTTAAAAACTTGGCCCTCCTGAAGTCCAGGGTTGTGATTCTGCTAGGTGTTCTGTTACTACCACACGAAACCATGAGATCTACCAGCTCATGGTCACTGCAACCAAGGTTGTCCTCAACCTTCACTGCTTTAACCAGACCCTCCTTGTTGGTGAGTACATCATCCAGCAGTGGTTCTCTCCTAGTGGGCTCCTCCACCATTTGCACAGGAAATTGTCACCAATGCACTGGAGGAACCTCCTGGACTGTGGATGGCTGATGGAGCAAATATCTGGGTAGAGAACCATGAGAACCAGGGCCTGCAGCTGTGAGGCTGCTGTCAGCTGCCTGCAGAAGACCTCATCAACTTCCTCGTTCTGATCTGGTGATCTGTAATAGACACCCACAACTGTGTCACCCGTGCCAGCCTGCCCCTTTATCCGCACCCACAAACTCTCCACTCTTCATCTGCCCCTGGACAGAACTCAATACATTCTAGTTGGTCTCTCATGTAAAAAGAAACTCCTCCACCCCGCCTTCCTGACCTGTCCCTCCTAAAAAGGACATAGCCCTCCATCACCACATTTCAGTCATGCGAGCTGTCCCACCAGGTCTCTGTAACTGCTACCAGATCATAATCACCTGACTGGACACAGATGTCTAACTCCACCTGCTTATTCCCCATGCTGCGTGCAGTGGTGTGCAGGCATTTCAGGGAGCGAGCTGAGCGCTCCGATTTCCCCCTAGGACAGTGAGAGGCCACCTGGTTTTCATTAAGACCAGAGCTCTGTCCCACTGGTGCACACCCCATCAACTATCTTATCCCCCTTTTAGTCGAGTTTAAAGCCCTGTGATTGAGCCCTGCCAATTCCTACCCCAGAACACTTTTTCCCCTCTCAGATAAACCTCTCCCATGTGGACCCTTCGATCTGGCATTTTATAGAACCATTTGTTATCAAAGAACCCAAAGCCCTGGCTGTAGCACCAGTCTCGTAGCCAGGCATTAATGGACTGAGTCCTTCTATTCCAGCCCGTGTCCTCATCTCAAAATTGAAGTAATGAAGAAAATACAATTTGTGCCCCAGACTCTTTTACAAAATGTCCCAAGGCCTTGTAGTCTTTCTTCATTTCCCTCAGGCTATGGAATACAGCATCTATGTCTATGTTATAGCCAGCTGATCTCACCAGGTTGGGGAGAATCCTAGTGATATCCCTGATTCGGGCTCCAGGTAGACTGTAGACTTCCCTAGGATGAGGGTCAGCTCTGCATATTGGGCCCTCAGTCCCTTTCAGGAGCGAGTCTCCAATAACTAGGACCCTTCTCTTCTTTGTGGAGGAGGTCGTCATATTACCGGAAGACTTCTTGGATTTATGCGACCTTGCCAGGACTTCTGGTATTGGTTCCAGTAGGACCTTATATCTATTGCTCAGTGGCAACTGGGGCGGTGAGGCAGGCAAGGGTGGTGCCACAGCCCTGCACTTGGTTCCACTCACCCCTTCTACTTGGGCTTCCGTCTTCCATGTGAGAACTACAGGATGCAGGGGCCCTTTGAATGTGGCTCTTATTTGGCTGTTGTCCAGACAGCAGAGCCTGGCTCCAGTTTACCTCTATTTTAGCCCACTCACCCCTTCTACTTGGGCTTCCGTCTTCCATGTGAGAACTACAGGATGCAGGGGCCCTTTGAATGTGGCTCTTATTTGGCTGTTGTCCAGACAGCAGAGCCTGGCTCCAGTTTACCTCTATTTTAGCCTCTTCTGAACCTTTCTAGTTCCACTTGCAGCTTCTCAGCCTCATCTTTCAGCTGTGCTGCCCGGTTAAGCAGATAATCTACCTGCTCACACTGTATGCAGCCAGGAAACTGTGAGAGAGTGCTAAATTCTTGGCAGCATGTTACCTGCACAGCCTCATCTTGTTGACGGACCTCTGTTTGGGTTCCCACATCCACATGCAGTGGTGAGTGAAGTTTGGTCTTCCTCTGCTGCCGCGTTGTCACCATTTGTTTAATTTTTTGTTGCAGATCTGGTGGCTGAAGCGGCTGAAGCGGCTAAAGCGGCTAAAGCGGCTAAAGCACCTGGCACTGTCGCTGCTGGATGTGGTCTGGCACTACTCCTGGTTTCGCTGCCCTTAAAGGCTCCGGATTTGCAAGCCCTGTGCTGCTTTCCGGCTTTTCCCGTGAGAGATTCCAACCTTCAGCAGCTGCCCCCTGGCTCCCCCAAGATTTCCCACTCAGGGAATCCCCAGATCACCTCAAAACCTTGATAAATAACGTTCGGGGACTGGCACTGTCGCTGCTGCATGCGGTCCCCTGTTTGATCCTCACTGGAGTCACTCACCATTGCTCCACTGCTGAGACATGGGCCTTTCACTGAAGGGAACAGAGTTTTTCTTTTAAGTCATAATTAGTCACCATCTCAGATAAAAGCTGGGAAACTGGATCTTAGTGTGTATTTGTCACTTTTTTAAAGAGTATTTTTCTTAGAGTAACCTGTATTTTCAGAATTAGCTAGTGTAATTGAAGTCCATCTACCTGATTCCTTTGTTTTATCATAAAATCTTCAACCTTGGAAAAGACCTTGAAGATCATCAGGTCCAACCATCTGCCCTACAACCCCAAACCACTAAACCATTTCCTGAAACCCCATGTCTGTCCATTTGTTGAATTCCTCCAGGGACAGTGCCTCCACCTCCTGTCGGCAGCCTGTTCCACGGCCTCCCCGCTCTTTATGGGAATAACTTCTTCCTGAGATCTCTTGGTATCACTTCCTGAAGGATTTGAAACCTGGCCCCTGGCCAGGATGAGGTGGATCATAACGGAGAGAAACACGAAACACAGAGGATTTAAACCCTTGGAGAAGGCTTGTCTCCACAGAAAGGCTAGGAAAGCAAGTGAGTGAAGGTATGATTCTCAAACTGAATACTAAAATCAGTCCTTGGAAACTCACAAGTAAACCTGGTAGGTAAAGACAGATCAGGATTCATGTGTGCTTCAGGCTGCATGAAGCTGTGTTTGCTCGGCTGGGGAAGCTCTTCCTCTGGTGCTGTGCTCCATCTAGTATCTCACTGATAGTCTTTGCCTTTTCTCCCAAGGAATGAGGGACAGAATAAAAGGAAACAGCCTCAGGTTGCACCAGGGGAGATTTAGGTTGGGCACGAGGAAAACTTCTTCCTGGAAAGGGTCTTCAGGCCTTGGAACAGGGTGCCCATGGAGGGGGTTGCATCACCATCCCTGGACATGTTTCACAGTAGTGGAGATCTGGAGCTTAGTGACAGGTTTTAGAGGTGGCCTTGGGACAGTTGGGGTAATGGCTGGACTCAGTGATTGCAAAGGTTGTTTTGAATCAAAATTATTCGACGCTCCTTAGAGGTAAGCAAAGATACCCTCTAATTCTTACATGCCTCTGCACATGCAAAATCTGAATGTAGACACATTTAGACACAGCTCTTGGAGATTTTGAAAGTTTTGTGTGATATCCTGCCCTAAAAACTCTTTCTTTCACTCTAAAATAAATTGGGAGCATCAGCAGTAGCTCAGAAGTGCAAACTGAAGAGGGAGGCTTCTGTTTGTGATTGAATGGGTGGTTTTCTGTTGATGGCCGTGGTAATGAAATTGATTGCTCCTAGGAGAGGTGCAAATAGAACCCATCACAGCTCCCCACTGCCTTTGGGCTGTGGAGCCTGTGCAGTCCAGATCCAGCTCCAAAAGGTGCAGCTGTAGTCCATTCTTTCTCTACCAAGGGAAAATACCTTTCATCCGTCTAAGTACCCAAACAGTCTTAAAATCAGAATCTTTGCTCACACGAATGGCACCGTGGTTCCTGAACAGTCCTGGGCTTGGTGCTTGAGAGATCAGCATGCTGTCTGAAGAGAGCTCAAAGGCTGCAGTCAACCCATGACACTTGAGCAACACTGATCACTTTAAACTTACCCAGTAAGTTTTTGCACACTCCTTTCCCTTGAGTTTCCTGCCAAAGGAGACATTAATCAGCTTTACTCTGGGATGGAAGAGAAATGCAGCTCTAAGTTATGACCGTTACATTTCCGGCGTAATTTTCCGTGCTCCTTTGAGCTAATGTTTTAAAAGACTAACCCTACCCCTCTGGCAAGAGCCATGTCTTTCTTTGATATCCATTTGGCATAGTCTCTCTCTCTCTCTCTCCTTTTTTTTTTTTTGAAGCTGAAGAATTACATTATCTCCATGAAATAAATTTCTTTCTTTAGTTGTTCAATTTGATTCAAGGATTTTTGATTAAGCGTTCAGGGGTTATGAATAAATAAGAACCAGCAGCGCGGTAATTGGTATATCATTACTCCCTAGCAGCACATTTAATCCTCAGCTTCACTGCACCACATAACCTTTTCCCTCAGTCCACCTCCTCTTCAATACTGCTTACAAAAAAGAGGGGGGTTAAAAAAAAAGGCAATGTCACTGCAGGCTTCACAAGTTACCATTAAAATGAATACTTTTTAATTTCTTTGGATGAGATGGGGCCCTGTGCTCTGGGACAATGCTGATGGATGACATTTTAATGCAGCTTAGATGTTATTTTTACTGAACCAGGGAAAACGATAAATTTTGCTTCGTTGCCACTGATGGCTCTATGCATAAATCTGTGGTGGCGCCCGTTGCCCATGAATAATCACCTCAGTGTGGCAGATGTTACTTGGTGGGGAAAGCAATTCTTATGCTGAAGAATTGTGGAAAGATTAATTGTCTACAGCTGTTTCCTGGCCCACAGCAATCTTGATCCGTTTGTGATAAGTTTAAGAGCTCACTAGAGGCAGCCCCTATTCCCTGTTGTGAGAGGTGTGGGGGGAACCCAACGGCTTTATTGTGACACCTGGATTCATAAAACCCATCAACTCCATTACAGCCTTCACAGAAGGCTGTCTGTCGGCAGGTTTGGGATGGCTGTGAGCGCGCGGATATGTAGGAATTGTTGAGACCCAGAGACAGAAAAGGAGACGGAGAAAAATTATTCAAATTTGTGCAAATGAATGGCTTCTATTTTTCCGCCCTCTGCCAAGTGGAAATTGAATGTAACCTGCTCTGACCTTTCTCTATTAAGTGCTACAAATTGCAGTAAATGCATAGTTCTGAGTGCCCTAATGAGACAAAGCTCTAGCAATGCCTCATTAATAAGGAAAGTCTGACCTTGCCGGTCAGCCCTTCATTCGATACTGAAAATAAATAGGAAAAAAGAAGAGATGACCTGCTGTAAATTTTGAAAAACCCCTTTGATGTAGTTGGGATAAACTCCCAGGCAGGCACTGCACCACCTTTTTTTTTTTCCTCCCTGAAGAGGTATTTACTTACTGGGGTCCTCTGTAAATTCGTGAGGACAGTGGTGATTTGTGGCAAGACTGCACACAGGCAGCCCGATTAAGGTATTAATGAAGGAATATTGATTCCCTCCGTTCTATACCAGTTTGTTTTCCTTTTTTCCTCAGACCATACCTGTTATCATGGTATTTGAGTGCCAGGAAGTACTCACAGAAGCACAGAATGTCAGGGACTGGAAGGGACCTCGAAAGATTGTCCAGTCCAACCTTCCTGCCAGAGCCTGATCCCCTAGATTATGTAACACAGGGCTGCCTCCAGGCAGGGTTTTGAAAGTCTCCAGGGCAGGAGACTCCACAACATCTCTGCACAGCCTGTGGCAGTACTTTGTCACCCCCACAGGGAAAAAGTTTCTTCCTGTGTTTATGTGGAATCTCCTCCGCTCCACATTGCCTCTTGTCCTGTCACTGGACACCACTGAGTGGAGCCTGGACCCATCTTCCTGACACCCACCCTTTCCACATTTATAAATATTAATTGGGCCACCCCTCAGTCTCTTTTTTTCCAAGCTGAAGAGACCCAGCTCCCTCAGCCTTTCCTCATCAGGGATGTTCCACATCCTTCATCATTCCTGTGGCTCTGCACTGGGCTCCTTCAGTTTCCTGTCCTTCTGGAACTGAGGGGCCCAGAACGGGACAGAATATCCCAGATGCAGCCTCACCACTGCAGAGTAAGGAGAATCTCTTCCAACCTACTAACCACCTCCCTTCTAATCCATCCCAGGATGCCATTTGCCCTTCTGGCCACAAGGGCAAATTGCTGGCTCATGGCCATCCTGCTGGCTGCCAGGACCCCCAGGTCCCTTTCTTCTGACCTCACTTGTACTTGAAAGGAGTACTGTAAGCAAATTGTTGTCTTTCCTTAAATACACCATGGCTAGAGCAGTCAATGTCTCTAAGAGCTGGATAGGAGGTGTTTGCTCCCCACCCATACAGTCGGTGATTCTAGTTACTCTACCATCTCAGCTGAGGTAGACTTTCAAGGGCACAACACTCAATTTGCTGATACCCACCAATAAGGCAGTTTACACAGCTGTACCAGATAATCCTACACCTGTCAATGCCTGTATATTAAGGAGAAAAAGTACTGAGCAAGGGTAAAAATTAAGAGATGAACTTGAAAGTCAATAAATAAATAGTTTTATATGGGCTGAATTGTCACAAACTGGGATGTTGTGTGGCCAGTCTTGTTCTCTGAAGTCATAATGGGTCAAATATTGTAGATATTGCCAATGCATATTCCCCTTTCTAATGACCTGTTTTGGTTGTACCTCCTTTTTTGATACTTACAGCTTGAATTTTGTGTTGGTTTTTTGTTTGGGTGTTTACCTGTGATACTGCATATTGGCATTACTTTAGTTATAGAAAGGCTATTACTTCTTTTAGTTATAGAAACAACACTTTATACCCTGTGCTTACTTTCTATACTTGTTTCTTCATTGGTGTTCGTCGTTTCAGAGGACTTGTGTTGCACACTCAAGACATCTGAATAAGCAGTGAGGCTTTGATGTCTGCTGCTGTCAACCATGTTAGATGGCTAATGAACTGTAAGTGAATAGGTCAAGTGTTGAAGTCTGCTCAGAAATGGTCAGTGAACCAACACAGAGTTACTCAATTTGTAAGTAACTTGCACAGGCCGACTCTGTAAGACAGTCACGGGTCCTCCAGAAATGGCATCCCTTGGAATCGGTGGGCGATGTGCAAGATGATGCCTTTAAGGGTCCTGCAACAAAAGGGAGCTGGGTGCAGGTTCGGTGGGTTCTGCACAGACTGCCTGCACTGAGATTCTGAGGCCAGTTATTGGACATTTAGCCAAGTACTGAAACCTGTGACATTTTTTTTGAGTGGAGCAGTGACTCTTTTGAAGTTGAGTGTCCCACCACACAGAAAAGAGTAGAGCGTGCGCTTGGCAAGATCAGAATATCGGACGCTGAAATGTTGACCAAAGAATCCGGTTTTGTCCACCCAGCTTTGAAAATATTAGCTTTAAGGGCTGAGGGGTGACAAGTCTTTTTTATTGTAGAACTGTGCTTACCCTGTCCCTGTCTGATACGTGCTGCTGGTCTCTGGGTGGTTCCTGAAGAAGTGTTAATCTAGAAAAGGGTAAGGAGGGCTCTGAGATTTCCCACTTGATGGGCAAACAATTACTCCTGCACACACATACACATCATAGACTTGTAGACTGGCCCAGGCTGGAAGAAACCTCCAAAGGTCATCTTGTCCAAACCCCTAAAACAAACAAGAACATTCCTAACCAGACTAGATTGCCCAGAGCCCCTTCCAGCCTGACCACGGATATTTTCTAGTTTCACACTCTAACGCTCTGTGACTGTCACGGGGGTTATTGTTTCAAGTCCTAAATTAGACACCACACTCAGAGAGGTTTAGAAAAGTTTGAGACCCCGGCGTGGCAGCGTGGCAGCACGTTGTCATTGAATCTTCTGGGGAAAAACTGAAGTCTTGGAATTCCACTTTGTTTAAGAATCTGCTGATGACAAAAGATCCCCCAGAAGGATTTTGAGGAATAGAGTGGAGGCGTTACGGTCGTTTTACATACACAGTGCACCGATCGAGAGCAGAGCTGTGCCTCTTCACGTGGGTGTCCCCAAATGCTTTGCAGCAGAACTGTTTATTCCATAGATGTCTCACATACACTGGACCCTATGTCAACACGCACAGCTGGAAGCTGAATCCCAGAGCCCTGTTTTCCAAGTGGTAGTCTGTGATCTGAGGTCATGATAAGTGGTCTGTGACAGGTCTGCAGACCTGTAACCTGAAATAACATTTATATAATCGCAGATTTGTAAACAGTGCTGGTGGTACAGAAAATCTGGGGGATGACAGCAATTACTAGTCTAAAACATCTGGGAATCTTTGAAATAAAAGGGTATCAGCTGTATGGGGAAGTTCTCTAAAGAGATTTCTATAAAGGAATCTAAGCGGATGGTCTGTAAAGTAAAGTTCTGCATAATGGGAGGACTGAGCATGTGGGATAGGGGCATTTTGAATGGGTGGAAGAGCATTAGGTTTTTTTTGATGCTTTATATTCTTATCTTGGCCACCCCTCTGAGATTTTACTGGCAGACCTACAGTAAAAGGCCAACAGCAACATGAACACATAGGTATATGAGAAAACAATCCTAAACAAGAAGCATTAAAAATAGCAGCTCAATAGATTGGGATTGGACTAGATGATCTTCCGAGGTCCCTTCAAATCCCTAATGATTGTCTGATTCTATGAAGAGTTTCCTTGCATTGGCGCACGTGGTGTGAAGAGCGCACAAGCTACGTACATAGGGGCATTCATCTGCAGCTTAATGGAGATAGATATTTTTAATTTCTTTTAAAAAGTTATACCCTGTAACAGGATTTTCTCAATATATTAGTATTTCAAAACAATTCACTCAAGTTCTGCAAACAGTTCTGAAAATCAGCATTATTTTTAAGTGGGCTCGTCAGTACACCTAAGTCAGGACAAGCAAGACAACTTTCTCTTGGTACTTGGGCCTCACACCTCTGCTACAAACTACACTCCTAACAACTACCTCACGCTTAACTATTGGCCCTGGTAGGAACCCCCTTCCTGTCTGGCTTCTACTCCAAAGACCCAATTATCAAAAGCTTAAATACCTTGTACCTAAATGCCTGAACTTTTTTACTCACCCTCGTAGCCACCTCATTCTCTTTGAATTTAAATCTCTGAATCCAGTTCCCACAGCGGCTGGTTATACTTTAGACTTAAAATGCTGATTTTTAGATCAATATTTTCTAACATGAACTTAAAATGTACTGTTTATGAAAACATTCCGCCAAGAGGAGTTGTCTGTTTGAAGCCAGAGAAAGCATCTCACGAAAGGCTGCCCCACACAGCTGGAATAATTTTGAATATAAATGCAGATGTATTGACCTGCAGGTTGTATAATATTTGCTTTCCCTTCACAAAGAGTGTTATTTGAGCCTGATGAATGGGATTGTTACCCACTTTTCATTTTAATAATCGATTGCCAGATTCTCTGGTGATCAAAATCAGGTTTGTCACGTGTAGCTCAACAGTTGCAAATATTTAGTGGAAGATAAATGAAGTACGAAAACTTTTTGCAGTCTAAGGTGCCTTGTAAATAGTAGAGGCGAGTTGTCTTTATTACTTGGGCAGGAAAATACAGTAGTGTTTGTTCAGAGGAGCAGAAAAACTACTGGAGCATCTAAAGTGATCTTTTGTGAGAGCTGTTATTAAACTAAAACACGACGTGATTTCAACTGGATTTTTCCCTGCTGTAATTAACTTTGTCTTTTGACAACTCCTTCTGAGGCATGTATTATTTAAATACGGGATAATGAATAGAGACAACTAGATCACCAGGGTATAAATCAATTGAGGAGTTCTGATGATACCATAAACCACAAGAATGGAGCGTGTGCAGTTAATAATAACATCAAAAGGCTGTGATTGATTTGGAACCTAGCAATCCTTTCACATTCATTACTGTTTTATATAAAGCATAAAAACGAGTGGTGTTTTATGCAAAGACAAGACTATTTTTCTCCCCAGTGTTCTTTAATAAGGGAGAAACTGTCACTGTTCACAGTTCAAGAAAAGACTGCGCCTGGTACGTGAAGGGGGTCGGAGGAAGAGCCTTGTGCGATCGCAGAGAACTGCTGAGAACTGAAGTTTTACTCTTTAGTGCAGAACACGGGGCCAAGTTTTCTACCAGTTTAAGATGTTGCTGTTTGCAATCTGCTGAAATGCTACTGAAATACTTTATTGATTTTTAGTAATTTTATTTTGCTCTACTCGCAGGCGCAACGTCTCTTTGCGTGGTTCTGTTGTGTGGACTTTAAGACTTTTTCCTGGTAAGTGATCTCAGGTTTTTATTTTGTCAGAAAAGCCAAGCCCATACACTGCAGTGTGGGTTACAGAACAAAACTCCTCACTATCAGTGCTAGCAGTGAGGTCAAACGAGTGGATTTTGGCTAATGTTGTGCCTCTTGCGCAGTAAATCTGGCCCCAAGTGTGACGTCTATGGTATGACAACAGCTGTATTTGAAAAAGTGCCTGGAGGTGTTCTTGTGTGTCTGCACACTCATGCACGCTGCTCGTGAAGTTCCTGCCAACTGGAAAAAGGGAAACATCATCCCCATCTTCAAAAAGGAAAAAACAGGCAGCCCAGGAAACTCCAGGCCAGTCAGTCCAACCTCTGTGCACGGCAAGATCATGGATCAGACCCTCCTGGGAACCTAAGGCACATGGAAAACAAGGAGGTGGCTGGTGACAGCCAACACAGCTTTGCCAAGGGCAGGTCATGCCTGACAAATTTGGAGGCCTTCTATGACAGGTTAAAGTTTTGGTGGATGAGGGTAGAGCAACTGATATCATCTACTTGGACTTGTGCAGGACATCTGACACTGTCTCACATGACACCCTTGTCTGTAAAACAGAGAGGCAGGGTGAGGGGCAATGGTTGTAAGCTGGAACATAAGAGGTTCCACATCAACCTGAGAAGGAACTTCTTCATGGTGAGAGTGACGCAGCACTGGAACAGGCTGCCCGGGGAGGTTGTGGAGTCTCCCTCACTGGAGATATTCAAGACCCAACTGGACAGGTTCCTGTGTGACTTGGTTTAGCTGATCCTGCTGTGTCAGGTGGATTGGACTTGATGATCTTTTGAGGTCCCTTCTGATCTGTAGTGATTCTACGATTCTATGTGACAGATGGACTACACTGTGGGTAGGGAATTGAGTGGATAATTGTGTCAAAGTTGTGATCAACAGCTCGATGTCCAAGTGGAGGTGGGTTACAAGAGTGGGTCCTCAGGGGTTTTGGGTCTGGTGCTGTTTGATATCTTTGTTGATGACAGCGGCATTGAGGGCCCCCTCAGCAAGTCATGCTGGAAAATTGGGCCTGTGCAACACGCGTGAGGTTCTGCAAGTCCAAGTGCAGGGTCCTACACTGGGGTCAGGGAAATCCCAAGCACAAATCCGTGCTGGGAGGTGAACGGATTGAGAGTAGCCCTGAGGAGAAGGACTTGGGGGTGTTGGTAGACAAGACAAGAGCTTGCTGTGTATGAGGATAGACCAGAAAGCCAACTGTGTCCTGGGCTGGATCAAAAGAAGCCTCACCAGCAGGTCAAGGGAGGGGATTCTCCCCCTCTACTCTGTTTCCTGAGATCTGATCTGAAGTCCTGCACCCAGTTCTGGAGTCCTCAATAAAATGTCATGGAACTATTGGAATGAGTGCAGAGAAGGCCTCAGGGGTGATCAGATGGCTGAAGCATCTCTACTGTGAGGACAGGCTGAGGGAGTTGGGGTTGTTCAGCCTTGAGAAGAGAAGGCTTCTAGGTCATCTCATAGTAGCATTTCAGTACCTGAAAGGGCCTATAGGAAAACTGGAAAGGGACTATATACAACAGCTAGTCCTGATAGGATGGGAGCTAATGGCTTCCAACTGGAAGACGGGAGATTTAGATCAGATCTTAGGGAGATATTCCTCCCCGTGACGGTGCTAAGGCACTGGAACAGGTTGCTCAGGGAGGCTGTGGCTGCCCCATCCCTGGAGGTATCCAAGGCCAGGCTGGATGAGGCTCTGGACGGCCTGGTCTGGTGAGAGTTTTTGCTGTGCATGACAGAGGGGTGGGACTGGATGATCTTTGAGGTCCCTTCCAACCCAGACTATTCTATGGTACAGTATTTAAGGGTGAGGAGTCAGTTTGAATTTGGCAGTTAACTCTGATATCATTACCAACTATAAATCAGTTAAAGTCTCTGTTCCCCACTGCCTGGCCACTTTCCCCATGCTGTTCTACAGAGGTTTCTTGCAATTCTAGGATGCATTCTTCACTGGTAACTTATCAAGTTCTAGACATTGACAGAAGGATCCTTTAATCCTGGGGGGATGCGGGTCCTGGGAACTGTTGGCTTTAGTGTACGCCGCTCTTCTGAGCTTTGCTCATTCTGACACTAGTGTTAGCACCTCAGAATCTTGTTGTGCATGGAGTCAGAACTAGGGTGTTGATGAGAGGCTTCAGATGCTGGAAGAAGAACTTGGATGGTGCAAGTGTGAGATACCAGCTCCAACCCCCCCCCATGGAAAGGCAGCCTGGGCTCGTAGGCCAAGGAGCTGCCATTTCATGCTCCAGCAGAGTCTCCTCTGCAGGCTGCTCAAGGAGGAAAATCCCAACACAGAGAGTGTGCTCTGAGAAAGATACTTCCAAAGCCAGAAAGGCACAAGAAGTAGAGAAGGACTATCAAACATGCAACACACTTTATCCAGCAGTATCGAATGATGATCAAAGTCTCCTAGGGTATTTTGGCATGTCTGGGCTGCCTCATGCTCTAGCTACACTCTAAAGCCAAGTTCATTTGTATTTACCTTGCGGTTAAAATTGACGCAAACGTAATTGTTGCAGTCGGAGTGGACATGTGACACAGAGTCCAAGACCAATGTGCAAGCAGTCAAAGAAGATACTTCATCCAGCACAGCTTATTCTTTTTATACCCTTTCTGTACACAGGTGTCCTTATTTCAATGGTACAGCACACACATATAAACAAATGGTCGTTGGTGTTCAGCTTCACATGCCCCTTACTCCATCTCTGTGCCAAGTTTCTCCTAGTATGGTCAGTTGTTTGCATTCTTCAGCTATTTCTGACTCCTTGTTCTCAAGGGTACACTTTAATCTGTCCAACATCAAACTCTTCTGCTTCAGTCAAAGGGTCTACAGACCTGCTGTAGCCCTCCACACATAATCATAGAATCATAGACTGCTAGGTTGGAAGGGACGTCCGGAGATCATATAGTCCAACTGCCTTCCTAAAGCAGGTTTTCATAAAGAAGATCCCACGGGAATATGTCCAGGTGGGTTTTGACTGTCTCCAGGGACAGAGACTCCACAGTCTCTCTGGGCAGTCTGTTCCAGGGGTCTGTCACCCTCACCATGGAAAAGTTTTTCCTTATGTTCAAATAGAATCTCCTGTGTTCCAGTTTATGCCCATCGCCCCTTGTTCTGTTGCTGGGTGCCACTGTGAATAGCCTGGTCCCATCATCCTGACATTCTTTATAAGCCCCCTCCTCTTCAGGCTAAACAGCTCCAGCTCTCCCAAGAGAAAGATCTGGGAAGGCCTGAGCTGGATGCACTGTTCCAGATGTGGTCTCACTGGGGATAGACCAAACAGAGTAGAGCAAAAGAAGAACCTGCCTCGGCCTACTGATCACAGTCTTCTTAATGAATCCTAGAAGGCCATTGGCCTGGGCCACAAAGGCCCATTGCTGTCTCATCATCAGCCTGTGGTCTACCAGCACCCCCAGGTCCTTTTTCTCAGAGCTGCTCTCCAGAAGGTCAGTCCTCAACCTGTACTCACGCATTCAACATAACTGGTTGCTTCACGAGCTTATCTTTCCCTATAATCTGCTCTGAGTCCTAAAAGGAACCTGCAGATTGCTTGTAGCAACTTCAGTTGTCTTCCAGTCCCTCCCACAGACACTACCACCAGTGGTTTTCGGAAAGTCTGTCTGTCCAGTTGAAATGTGAGTCTGCTGCTAAGGGCGCTGCGCCTGAGCGAATGACATTTGCAGCATCAGACCCATGTTGTTGCCGAGGCGTTGGGCAAATTTTCATCCTGCAAAGCTAGCATTCCAAGTCTGTTTTTGTGAAGCCTCTAGAGTGCTGTCATGGACAGGCACCATATAAATAACATTTATAGTTATTATCAGTGTGTGTCGTATTCACTCTGTTTTGCCACCATTAATAAACCATTCGGGCAAGGCTGTTGTAATGTATAACATTAGCAGCAGCCTCCTTCGGGAGACTGGTAATTGGGTACTTAATATTCTAGCTGTTTCCTAGGCCATCTCTCCACGGCACAGACACCACAGGGTGTTCAAAGTTCAACACAAAAGAGGTGGCCTGGCTTTGCAAGGATTACCTCATCTTACAGCACACCTTGAAGTACTTGACCGTCACTGTCACAATGCTGCTGTGCTAGGTAACAGGAAAGCAGTGACATTGCCTGTAGGTTTGGGCATTGTATGTTGCTCATTTTAAATATGTCAGTGCTCAATAATAATAATAAAACACACATTCACTAAATTCCTTCTCCTCCTTCTCAGCCTTCCAGGTGAGGCTGTTGTCCTGCATCTCTCCTCTCAGGCTGTCCAAATTATGGTAAAACTGGTGCAAATCCAAAGCAAATCACAAAGCCTAGGGTTGTTTGAGAGCTGTATGAATCTGCTGAGGACCAGAGCCCTGTGAGTATCCTCTTCACTGGCTGGCAAAGTAAAATCAATGATGTATTCTCTTAACAAACAGTATACAAACCCCAAGCCTGCTTAAAATCGTAGCCTTCAATCCCACAAAAGCACAAAAGGCTGCTTTTGGATGGTAATGATGCTCTGAATGTGGAAGAGAGAAATAAGGATGCAGGAGTGAAAGCACTGTTGGGGTCACAGGAGGCTTTGCTACCTGTGGAGGAAAGATGAGAGAGCCGCCCCACTACACGGCCAGCACAAAGCCACCCAAACATTTCACCGGCTCACCAGGCAGAACATACCAGCTAAACCAGTCCTAGCTGCACCCCTCTGCCTGGCCAGTCTCCAGGGACTTTCTTCCTCTGGTGTTGTACGTATTTTTTGTATTGCCCTTTTTCCTCTTGGATCCTGTCTTTTACTGGTCCTGCTTCTGATTGTGATGTATTTAAGTTCCCTAGCTCTCTGTGGGTTTTCTCATAGCTCGTCCAGGGCACCCTGAGATACAGCAACACAATTGGGACACCCTAGGGCTGTCCTGTGGGCCTTGTCACAATGGCACTTAACTGGAGGAGGAGAGGAGGGAGCTCATCTTGGGCAGCCTCAGCACCAGCAGGCATCTGGGTAAGAATGCAAGTCTGTGCCTTCATTACTTCTTAGCTCTAGACAGACACGAGTCCCCAACAACACACAAAAATCCAGTACGAGCTGTTTGAAGATGTTGGTGTTGCAACCCTCATCTTTCTTGTCTGCTAGTGTGTGGAAGTCTGCTCTGATGCCCACAAAGCCAGCTCACAGCATGCAGTGTAGATGGTGTCCTGTGACCGAAACACTTTCATGAAGGTGAGAGTGCACTGCCACCTCCTCACCGCTGACATCAGC
The DNA here is from genome assembly GCA_013400115.1 of Rhinopomastus cyanomelas. Classification (NCBI taxonomy): domain Eukaryota; kingdom Metazoa; phylum Chordata; class Aves; order Bucerotiformes; family Rhinopomastidae; genus Rhinopomastus; species Rhinopomastus cyanomelas. The sequence continues at coordinate 285,662 of VXBP01001336.1, read as the reverse complement.
AGACCCTTGAGTTCTTTCCCACAACTGATGCTTTTTTCCAGTATTTCCTTCCTCCTTCCTTGCACAACCCTTTAAATATCATGTGCTGTTTAAGGGCCTCTTTTGTACTGCTCTGATCTTTGAAGATAAGGGCTAAACTGTAGTAGTTGCTTTATGACCCATTGACCTCTCCCCAGTCAAGAAGGAGGACTGGAAAAGGAGACCCACGGGTTGAAATGAAAATGGATTTAATGAAACAGCCAAACTAGTACCAGATGCTAATATAAAGTTGCCATTTGTTGATCCTGTTGATCAGGCCTGAGACAAGACTAACCAATTAATGTAGTTAACGTGCTAACGGGGCAAAAGGAAAAAAACCACCAAGGAGGGTTTAAAAACAAGTCATGAAGTTTCAGGCAAAAACAAAAACTTGCTTGGTTTGGGGAAGAAAATAAGACATTTGATCCACTCCACACAAGGACATAGAGAGATTAATCACACGTTCTTACCTACCTCCACCCAGGGGAAAGAAACCTTCAGCAATTCTTTCTCTTGTGGGACTATGACGTCCATCTTTCAGTCCCTACATCCATTCCTCAGCACCAGCGATTCGTTTAAGGATCAGTTCCATGCTCCGTGTGCTTCCAAGCCAGTCATCAATTCTGGTGTTAAGAACTGAGCCTGACATGTTGATTATTCCTTTTCCCTGTGAAAGACTACCAATATCCAGATTCTTGTAGGGGAGTGTGGAGAAAAATACGTGCCTGGCTAGCCCTCCCAGAGTTACGTTGCCTCTTTTGAAAGGGTTCCCCCCACACACCATGTGGACAGACTGCTACCGATAGTGCGCTAACCCGGTGGACTATGAGTTTAACAGAGGGTAGATATGGATGAGTTTTCCTCTTGTAATGGGCCTTCTTATTACCTTTGAGTTTTCTTTCAGGATGTTTCCAGTTAGAGGTTGTGTCCTTTGCCTGTGTGGTGGTGGGTTCCGTAACGAACTACGTACATTTCCGTGCTTTCTGCTCATGGCTGTGCCCCTTCTGTTGTATTACACCCCTGTCGAAACAGGTGCACACAGGAGGGGAGCGGCACTAGGAAGCGCGTCCTTCTCAGGCTTTAGTCTAGTGCCCTGTTTCTTGCAGAGATAATATGATGTGCTGGAGGAACTTCAGTACTGGCCATAGAGTGAAATAGTCATCTGAGACTGAAAGGTTTAAACGTGGTGCAGTGGTACTGTGAGCTTCATGGTTTTCTTACACTCATTTCACTGTGAGATTGATATTGCAAGGAGTAGTACCAGTGTGTCTCACTGTGTCAGTCACTCACTCCATACAGCCTCTGTGTCTTCCTTGGTCACAGAACCACAGAACAACTGAAGCTGGAAAAGCCCTCTGAGCATATGCAGCCTGGCCCAGGACTTAACATCACAGCAGCCAGACTAGGGCACTAAGAGCCACAGCCAGGCTGTCCTTCAACACCTCCAGGGATGGTGACCCCACCACTAGCCTGGGCAGTCCATTCTAGTGTCTGATCACCCTTTCCATGAGGAAGGGCTTCCTAACATCCAACCTAACCCTCCCCTGGTAGTTTCGGGGCCTGTCCTCTTGTCCTGGTGCTGGCTGCCTGGGAGAACAGCCTGATCCCCACCTGACTACAACCTCCCTTCAGACAACTGGAGAGAGGGAGAAGGTCTCCCCTGAGTCTCCTGCAGGCTAAACAACCCCAGCTCCCTCAGCCTGTCCTCATCAGACTTTCCCTTCAGTCACTTCCCCAAGCCTCATTGCAACTCTGGGCCCGCTCCAGTCCCACCATCTCTTTCTTGAAGTGAGGGGCTCAGTACTCAAGAGGAGTCCTCCCTAGTGCCCTTGAAGGACAATGACATCCCTAGTCCTGCTGACCACTCTATTGATGGTCCAAGCAAGGATGCCATTTGCCTTCTGGGCCACCTGGGCACCCTGCTGGCTCCTGTTCAGCTGATGGTCAACAAGTACTGCCAGATGCTGCCCTGCCAGGATTCTCTTCAGCCACTCATCCCCCAGCCTGGAGCTGCAGGAGGTTATTGTGGCCAAAGTGTAGGATCCTGCACTTGGCCCTGTTAAACCTCATAAGGTTGGCTTCTCCCCATTGACCGAGCCCATCCAGATCTTTCTACAGCATCTTCCTCCCCTCCAGCAGACTGACAGTCATCCCCACAACTAAGTGTAGACTCCATCCCCTCATCTGGGTCATCAGTAATGATGTTGAATAGAAACGGGCCCAGCCCTGATCTCTGGGGGATGTCACTGGACACCAACTGGATGCAGCCCCATTCACAGCCACTCTCTGTGCCCAGTCATCCAGCCAGTTTGTTAAACCAATGGAGGGTGCACCCATCCAAGCCATGGGCTTCCAGTTTTTCCAGGGGGTGCTGCGTTGAAGGCTTTGCTAAAGTCTAGGTAGATCACATCCACAGCCATCCTCTCATCCACTCAGCAAGTCATCCAGTCATAGAATGAGATCACACTGGTTAGGCAGGACCTTCCTTTCCTAGATCTGTGCTGGCTGTGCCTGATCCCCTGGTTGCCTTGTACCCGACTCTTGATGGCACTCAGGATGGTCCATAACCCTTCCAGAAACTGAGGTCAGGCTGACAGGCCTAGAGTTCCCCAGATCCTCCTTCTGGCCCTTCTTCTGAGTGGACATCACATTGACCAAGGTCCAGTTATCTCGGACCTACTCACTTATCCAGAACCAATGACAAATGATCGAGAGTGGCTTAGCCAGCTCTTGCACCAGCTCCTTAGGTTCCCTGGGATGAATCTCATCCTGACTTTTTAGGACTTAAGGGACATTGTGGGTGCCAACCACTTCCTTCTGGATTACAGGAGGGATGTTTTACTCTGTCTACCAACTCAGGAGTACAAGTGCCCTGAGGATGCCAAGCTTTTTGCAAAAGACTGAGTTGAAAGTTTTGAGTACCTCAGCCTTTTCCCTGTCTTCAGTCACTATGTCCCCCCTTCACCCAATAAGGAGTGGAGATTTTCCCTGCCCTTCCATTTGTTACAGATGTGTTTATAAAAGCACTTTTTATTATCTGGTAAGCTGGAACTTCTCTGTGTGATCAGTTGATGGGAACTTGAGAGCGCTAAAGAGGAGCAGAATATGGATCCTGATGGGTCCTGAGCTCATCTGCAATGTAGATATTTCTGTATGCACATAAGAAACACCCTGTAGTCAGATGGGCTGTGTGTGCCTCTTTTTTCAGCAGAGAGTCACCAGTCCAGCTGTGTATTTTGTGGTCCCTATTCACGGCTATTGCTTGAATGTGGTGTGGAAAATGAATACCCGTGTGAGATTCTCTTTGTGTAAGAACTGCCAGCATGGAGATAAAATTTTAGAATCATAGAAGCATTAGGGATTGTAAGGGACCTCGAAAGATCATCTAGTCCAACCTCCCCGGCACAGCAGGATCACCCAGACCAAGTCATAGAATCACTCAGGGTTAGAAGGATCGTCCAGTTCCAACCACCCCAGCACAGGCAGGGACACCCCACCCTCGATCACGCTGGACAGAGCCACATCCAGCCTGGCCTTAAACACCTCCAGGGATGGGGTCTCCACCATCTTCCTGGGCAACTCATTCCAGGCTCTCACCACTCTCACGGTGAAGAACTTCCTCCTCACATCCACTCTAAATCTACCCATCTCCAGCTTTGCTCCATTCCCCCTAGTCCTGTCGCTACCTGACATCCTAAAAAGCCCCTCCCCAGCCTTTTTGTAGGCCCCCTTCAGATACTGGAAGGCCACAATAAGGTCACCTGGGAGCCTCCTCTTCTCCAGACTGAACAGCCCCAACTCTCTCAGTCTGTCCTCACAGGAGAGGTGCTCCAGCCCTCTGATCATCCTCATGGCCCTCCTCTGTACACGCTCCAGCATCTCCACATCCCTCTTGTAATAAGGGCTCCAGAACTGGACGCAGTGCTCCAGGTGGGGTCTCAGAAGAGCAGAGTAGAGGGGAAGAATCACCTCCCTCGACCTGCTGGCCACACTTCTCCTGACGCAGCCCAGAATCCGGTTTGCCTTCTGTGCCTCAAGTGCACACTGCTGCTGTGAGCCAGGTTTATAGCAAAGGAAGACAGGAAGGGTAACAGTATTGGAACAAGACCCTTGGCTCAAAATGTTATGTCTGCTGGAATACCACAAGCAGTCAGGGTGACTTGCTGCCCTGCTGAACCAAACGTAAGGAGAAGGATCACATGTCTCCTGTCAGTGTTTGTGGGCCGGCCGCTGTATCCCCTCAGACCTTGCTGATGTAGGCTGTCAGTTGAAGAAATCCCAGGGCAGTGAGTAGCTCTCACATTGTTCTTTGTGCTTATTACTTTATTTCAGACCTTTCTTTTTCAATTTGGGGATTGACGTGTGGCTGAGGTGGCGATGTGCAGTGTCATAAATAGACACCTTGTGTGCAGACAGTTAGTAGCCAGGGAATCCCTAATGTTCTGTGATTCTGTCAAGCCAGGGAGTGAGCCCTTCCCCTCCTCCCCGCTTTGCCCTAGCTCAGAGAAAATGGCATGTTTCCAAAATAATAAAATTATGTATGCATTTTCTTATGTGTAAGATTATTACATATTATACAGCTTTTTATTTTCTTTTAAAACTCTGTAAGATGAGTATCTGAACAGTAGCATGTAATCAACATTTGCTATAGAGCTTTATGCAAAATAGTTTGCACCGTCAGCTGTGCCCCAGGTTCTTATGGGTCCTTCCTGCAAGCCCTTCCAGGGACACTGAGCTTTTCTGGAACTCTTCACTGGCCTTGTTGGACAACACGAGCCAATTATGTGTTTGGCCTTCACAACAGCGCTCAGGCTACGCATTCTCCCAGGAGTGGGGAAGAATATGATGGAATGTGGGTGGGCACCCCAGAGAGAGGGTGAGAAGAACACAGTAGGCGATGCAGCTCGTCAGCGTCCACTCGTGGCTGCTACTTGTTGACAGTGAAGAGAAAATGAATTGCCAGCTTAGGTCTGTGACAGGTTTCCTGAGATGAGAAAAAAAGGACCTGATAAATGCAGGCACCCTTCTTCCATCATCCCTTTAATAACCTGTAATATCGTAGCAGGATATTTTTGTCACATCAGATCTGATTGATGGTCTTGGCTATAAGACATTACAGGTGTAGACTAAATTGACCAAATGCCTAAACATACAAATTATTAAAAGGAGCAGGAAGCAGGCTGCAGCCTCCTGAGGAAAACAGACAGCCTTTAGTTAAGATGATCCCATTTTCAAGTGCAATTTATAGTCTATTGACTTGCAGCAGTGTCTTTTCAGATGTGAGGAATTTGTCATACATTGCAAATGAGAAGCTGTTTTGACACCGGGATCAGAGCGTACCGGGAAGAAATGCTATCAGTGCCCGGTCTGCTAAGGTTAAATGGAGCGGCATTGTTGCCAGCAGATAGGCATTCATTTCCTGCCCGTCCCTGTGTACAACTACTGCGATCAGGATGTGGAACAGCATGCTCCTCACACCCGTCGTATTGACAGCTGGCCTGGTTTTTTCCATTCAAGTGGCACTAGTCATTACTTAAACACCTGGGTATTTTGATAGCGAAGATCCACACTTGCCAGTCAAGTGTATCAACGACAAGGCGGCCTCAGCCCCTGGTCACGTACCACTGAATTAAAGCAAGCAGAGCCAGCGCTGCTGGAATATGATTGACCTTGAGGGAAATGGGGCTGTGACAAACCTGTAGATGCACTTAGTCTGTTCTTCCCACCTTCCCCCTCCACTGCTGCTCTTCATGTTGTGGAGTCTCCCTCACTGGAGATATTCAAGACCCAACTGGACGGGTTCCTGTGTGACTTGGTTTAGGTGATCCTGCTGTTGCAGGCGGATTGGACTAGATGATCTTTCGAGGTCCCTTCCGATCCGTAATGATTCTATGATTCTATGATGCATACTCCAGTATTTCCCCATGTTTGCTGTCATCTCTTGGAAGAAATCATGATTGTGAAGTAAACTATTAAGAGGGGAAATGAGTTGGAATGCTTGTGGGCTTCTACAACGAAGGAAAGTGTTAATCTGGACTATCACGGAAAAGAGCATCAGTTAGCAGATGTGAGTCAGCCTGCAGGCTGGGCAGGCTAGTGAGATGGAAAGGTTCCTTGATTTGTCCCTGTGTACCTCGGGGAAGTTTTAGGGTTCATGGTTGTGGTTTACTTCCTGCAGACTGCCTTAGTGCTTGGACCTGCTCCTGAGGAAGCTGGACTACAAAGCAGGTGCATTTCATCTGTGTGTCACACGGCTCCCACCGCACTAGCAGTGCACTGCTACAGGTTGCAAGCAAACCTTCAGGCAAGCAAGCCTGAGGGTGGCTTCCTTGTCCAGTGCTGTGTGCCTTTACCAGAAAGGGACCAGGAGAGGAAACTATAAGTGGCTGCTTTTCAATCCAAACTAACTGTACCTTTGCTCTTCTGGCACTTCTGAGAGCCAACAGCTCTGCCTCAGCTTTGGAATGTGGGATTAAAAGTAGATTTCCAAATGGAAATGCAGGGAACTCCCGTGGAGCTGCCCAGGAGGAAGATGTTATCACAACATGCAGTATGTCACACAGAACAAATTACAGAGACACAGCTGCCTCCCCCAGTGAAACAAACCTCTGCAGTCCTCTTTCTCTGAATATGACATACTGAAAGGAGATCTAGGGTTTCACCTAGCTGTCCTTGTTCCAGGATATATCAGTTTGTCCTGCTGAGTATCCATTCCCCACTTGGATTTTTCTACATAGGTTCTAAGCAGAAATAGTTTTTGCTAAGTACCTGTGTAGGTTTTTCTGGGAGGACCATCCATAGTGACTGGCTTTGAGGGACATCTTCCAGGCATTGGTGGATCCACAGCAAGAATAAGGTGGCTTTCTTTGCCATTGAGGTTATTGGGACCTAATACTTAGATGAACTGGGTGTCAAATGGCACTAACGTGATCAGGAAGAGTCTGCTGGAATATAGCAAGGAATGGAGAAGTTTTGTGTTGGGTTTCCTTTCTTTGTTTTTTATTCTTCTCCAAGACATCAGTTGCAGTGCCTTGCAGTAGCAAAATGGATGGTCAGCAGTGCAGGGGAAAGCAGCCTGGCTTTGCATCACTTCCAAGTCAAAGTGATTCCCACCCCCTTGTCTGTTTTCTTCTAAGTGCAGTTATCTTGGTGTAAAAACCATTTGGGATTACTGCCATTCAGAAGTGCAGGGGTAGAAAAAGCAGTTCCTTTTTCTTAAAGCAGTTCCTTTTACTGTTGAACTGTTTACTGGGTGAGGGGATATCTGCAGATGACACCAAACTGAGTGCTGATCTGCTCAAGGTAGGAAAGCCCTGCAGAGAGACCTGGACAGGCTGAATCGATGGGCTCAGGCCAATTGTCTGAGGTTTAACAAGAACAAGTGCTGGGTCCTGCACTTTGGTCACAACAAACCCCTGCACCCCACAGGATTGAGGCAGAGTGGCTGGAGAAGTGCTAGGTGGAAAAGGACCTAAGGATGCTGATTGACAGCGGCTGAACGGGAGCCAGTAGTGTACCCAGGTGGCCAAGGCCAAAGGCATCTTGTCTGGATCAGAAAAATATGGGCACCTCAATAAAAGAAACATACTGAAGTGCTAGCACAGGTCCAGAGGAGGGCAACAAAGCTGTTGAAGGGCCTGAAGGACAGGTTGATGGGAAGTGGCTGAGGAAGTTGGGACTGTTTAGTCTGGAGAAGAGGAGGCTTAGGGGAGACCTTATTGGTCTCTACAACTACCTGAAAGGAGGTTGTAAAGAGGTGGGGCTCAGTCTCTTCTCCTAGGTCACCAGCAATAGGACAAGAGGAAACTGCCTCAAGTTGTGCCATGAAAGGCTTAGACTGGACATCAGGACAAACGTTTTCCCTGACAGAGTGGTCAGGTGTTGGAACAGGCTACCCAGGGAGAGGATGGAGTCGCTCTCCCTGGAGGTGTTCAAACAACGAGTAGGTTTGGTGCTTGGAAACGTGGTTTAGTGAGCAGGGTGGGGTTGAGTTGACAGTTGCACTTGATGATCTTGGAGGTCTCTTCCAACATTAATGATTTTATGATTCTATGATTGCATGGTTCTTTAACCAGGGAGCTGATAAAGCCTAGTCTGTCCGCTCTGCCTCAAGGCTGTGCTTCTGTGTGGACTCTCTGAAAGGAGTCCAAGAGCATTCATGTCCCTGAAGTTTATATTGCAACGTTGACACCTACAGGGGCCCTGACAGAGACTTGCTCTTTCTGTTGTTTCTGACCACCCATTTTTCTAAGGCTGTGGGAATTTCCTATTGTGGAGAGCTCTTCTATCTGCCCATCGGAGATGGGCAGAACGTGCTGTTGGATTGCAGAGTACATGGAGAGAGATAGGAATATACCATGACTGCAGGTTTTGTTTCTCCGGGAAACAAATTCATTAACAGTCATAAACTGAAAGAATATTTCTAGATGAAAAAATAGCAAACTGTATGGTATCGGCTTTGACACATGAAAGATTTATACTCAGTAATTGCTAGCGGTGTAGTCACCCTCAAAAAGCCTTTAAAAAGATCCACCTGTTTTAGGTGCAGAAGATACCAGTCTCATGCTGGTGTCTTCTTTTTTTTTCCCCCTAGAATTCACACACTAACTTTGGCTATGATTTACAAATTCACAAACAAGGGATAAGCTTTTCCTTTGCCTTTACAAAATATTTTGTATCTCAGCATCAGGATTCCAGAAAGATCCTGTTCTTATTTGCAAAATCAAAGGAACACTTCAATTGACTTGGAGTAGAGAATGTGAAACTTGTTGTTCAAACTAAACATAAACCTACAGGTTAGGGTTTCCCAACTCAGTTTGTTTCTTATATTGGCTTTTACAGCTGTGTAGAACAATAGAAATGCAGGAGAGCTTTTTTTTTTTTGCAGCCTTTAGTAAAAGTTTGAAAGGCTAGTGTAAAATCTGATTAGCACAAGACATCTTTGCTACTTCCAGCTCAGTCTGAAGAATCCTTTTTCTAAGTGTGAAGTGTCAAATTCTGCTCTCTTCACACAATTTTTTTCCCCTTCCTTTCATTGTCTGTAGTCCTTTTCAAAACAAATGTGCTGAACTTTAACTTCTGTCTGCACAGCCAACACAAATGTCCACTGGCAATTAAACACTTCTGTTGAGTTTCCAGGACATCTTCTGCTGATTAGCCTCATTCACCAAGACGCAGAGTTCTTGCTGTCTTAGTTTTGGAGGAGTGAAGTTGCATCATTCCGAAACTATGAGAGAAAAGTAAGTAGCAGAGCCACGGATAATAGAGTCATTCAAGTTGGAGAAGACCTCCTGGGATCATCGAGTCCAACCATCAACCCCTTTCTACAGAGTCCACTCCTAAACCAGATCCCTCAACCCCACATCTTACATGACCTTTAAACTCCTCCAGGGTTTGAACACAGTCAGCCCCCTCCCTGGGCAGCCTGTTCCAGTGTCTGAATGCTCTTGCTGTGAAAAGCTTTTTCCTACTGTCTAGTCCAACAGTTCTCCATAGGATCCTGCCTCTCTCAAGGAAGGATTCCTGAAAGGAGGCAGTGAAACCCCCCTGGTAGAGTTCAGGAGGCACTGCTAGTTTCCTGGTCATCGTGAGAGGGAATCCTAATGGGTTCAAAGGTAGGAACCCAAATTCCTGACTGACAGAGGCAGAGAGAAGCATCAAACACACCCCAGCCACAGGCCATGAGACAAGCTCTGGGTCTACTGAACAGAATACATGGATCAGTGCTCTAGGCAGCAAGGGTGTTCGTGAGAGCCAGTCAGCACCCAAATACTGCTTTCTACAAGATTAAGATCAGTGCATCCCTGAAAGAAAGAAAGCAAGCAAAAGAAGCAGGAGACCTGCATGCATGATCTTCTGGAAAAATACAGAAGGGAGAAAGAAATGTACAGAATATGGAAATCAAGACTGGCCACCTGGGAGGAAAATAGGACTGTTGTCAGGGAACGCAGGGATGCAACAAGAAGAGCTAACCCATCTCAAGTTAAATCAGTTCAGGGCTATCAAAGACAGTAAGAAGGGGTTTTTTTCCCCAGGAACACCAGGGAGAATGTGGGTCTGCTGATGAATGGGATGGGTGCCCTAGCAGTGGAAGACAGAGATAAAGCAGAATCATTGAATGCAGCCTTTGCTTTGTTTGTCACTGCTAAAGCCCATGCCCTGGAGATAAGAGACAAGGTCTGGAGTGAAGAAGGCTCTCCCTTGGAAGGCTATTCCTTGAAAGAGGAGGAGCAAGTGAGAGAGCTCTTAGCTAAGCTGAACATCCATAAATCCATGGGCTCTGATGAGATGCACCTAGAAGTGCTGAGAGAGCTGGCAAATACTGTTGCCAAGTCACTTCCCATCATCTTTGAAAGGTCGCAGAGAACAAGAGAGGTTTCTGTGGACTAGATGAATGCCGATGTCATTTCAGTCTTCAAGAAGGGTAAAAGGAAGACCCAGGAAGCTACAGGCTGCTTAGTCTCACCTCTGTCCCTGGAAACAAATTATTTTGGATATCATTTCTAACCATCTGGAAGAGAAGAAATTTATTGGCAGTGGTCAGCACGGACTCATTGGGGGAAATCGTGCTTGACCACTCTGGTAGCTTTTTGTGCTGTCCTATCTGGCTGGATAGGTGAGGGGAAAGCAGCAAAGGAGGTTCCGCCTCAACACAAGGGGGAACTTCTTTACTGTGAGGGTCACAGAGCACTGGAACAGGCTCCCCAGGGAGGTCGTGGAGTCTCCTTCTCTTGGGACTTTCAAGGCCCACCTGAATGTGTTCCTCTGTGATCTGTGTTAGATAGTTTTGTCCTCCTCTGGCAGAGGGGTTGGACTCGATGATATCTTTGGGTCCCTTCCAACCCCTAACATCCTATGATCCTATGATGTTGTCTACCTTGACTTCAGCAAGGCCTTCGACACCTTCTCCCATAACATACTTATTAGGAAACTCATGCAGTGCATGTTGGGTGAGTGGGTGGTGAGGTGGAATGAGAGCTGGTTGTGTAACAGAGCTGAGTAAGTCATTATCAATGGTGCAGGGTCAAGTTGAAGACCTGTGACCAGTGGTGTCCCCTAGGGTCAGTATTGTGTCCAGTCTTGTTCAACGTATTCATCATATTCATTGACCTGGACGAGGGGACAGTGTCCCCTCAGGCAGTCTGCCGGTGACACAGAGCTGGGAGCAGTGATTGACATCCTAGAGGGCTGGGTTGCCATCCAGTGTGACCTGGCCAGACTGGAGAGCTAAGCAAAGGGGAAGCTCATGAAGTCCAAGTGTAGGATCCTGGCTCTGGAGAGGAACAATCCCAGGCATCAGCATAGGTTAGGGGTAACCTGTTGGAGAGTGGTCTTGAAGAGAAAGACCTTGGAGTCCTGGCAGACAGCTGACCATGGGCCCCCAGTGTGCCCTTGTTGCCAAGAAGGCCAGTGACAATCTGGGGTGCATTAAGAAGAGTGTGGCTGATAGGTCTAGAGAGGTCATCCTGTCCCTCTGCTTTGCCCTGGTGAGGCCACCTCTGGAGTGCTGTGCCCAGTTCTGGGCTCCTCGGTTCAAGAGAGACATGGAGGTGCTGGGGAGAGTCCAGCAGAGGGCAATGAAGATGGCTGGAGGCCTGGAGCATCTTTCTTGTATGGAAAGGATTCAAAGATCTGGGGCTGTTTAGCCTGGAGAGGAGAAGACTGAGAGGAGCCCTGACCCACACCTATCAGTATCTGCAGGGTGGCTGTAGGGAGGGTGGTGCCAGACTGTTTCCTGTTGTGCCCAGGGACAGGACAAGGAGCGCTGGGCACGGGCCGGAACACAAGGAGTTTTGTTTAGAAATAAAGACAAGCTTCTGTGTAGTGCCAACCCCACAGCCCTGGCACAGGCCGCCCAGAGAGGCTGTGGTCTCCTGCTCTGGAGATACTCAAACCCCTCCTGGCTGCAGTGCTGTGCTCCAGGCAGCCCTGCTTTGGCAGGGGGTTGAACCTGGTGGTCTCGAGGTCTTTTCCAACTCTGTTGATCCTCCGATTCCATGGTGATTATTTTAATTTCAGGAAAACCATTACTGTGGTGCCCTGGAAACTCCTGTTCTGCCCTTCAAAGGGTGGTGTGCGTGTGTGTGTGCAGGGCAGCGGGGCTGTTGTGAAAGGAAGGGCTGCCTGTTGAAAATCAGAAGGAAGCAGCTGTTTTTCTCTAGGTGTTTGATCTGACTGACAGCCCCTGTCTGAACTTACTAGTGATTTGTCATTTCATTAGCTGCCAGGTTTTCAATTTCTGCCTCTTGGAAGTTACACCGCTTTGAACAAGTCCCCACAGTAATTGAAACTGCCACAGATATAGGACACTGGAAAATTTCATTTTCTTCCCTGCTTGAAGGCAAGCAAGCAGACACACACTCCTACTGGGCTGCTTCTCTTACTACCCCTGTGCCTTCTCCTGCCCCTTTGCCCCTGCCCAGCACAGTACTGCACTTGCTGATGCTCCCCACCATGCACAGAGCCACAAAAAAAGGACCTCCTTTGGAATTGGCTTCAAGTTCATCAGCCTGTCGCTTTGTAATTTTCTCCTAAATGCCTTCCACAAATAATGGTTTTCAAAATGAGCATTAACAGGCTTGATTACATGAAATTGTCCTTTTAATTTACACCAGGATTCTATTGATCACACAAGTGCAGATTAAAGTGTTCAATGAAGCCCATGATGAGGTATTAACCAGCTAAGGGTCCTCCAGGGGCCGGCAGGGACGGCCAGGAATATGCTAGAAGTGTACAGTTATTTCCCCATAATGAAGTGGCACTATGCAAAGGCATGAAATGCTGGCAGGAAGAATAGATTGGAGATGATGAGCTCTTCAAAGTCATTTTTCGCTCACTCATTCAGCCTCATGCCCAGATCCTCTTGTGATTCTTCTGCATTACTTGTCATGAAATGCCAGGATTTACTTAGCCAGCTGATGCAATTTTTATGACCTTACTGCTTTTTTACCATGGTAATAGTTTTGAATCAATTTATCAATCCAGCAGTGCCATCAGACATATTGCCCTGAAGATCAAGTCCAGGTCATTCCATCAATTCACTGTGGTTTACGAAGACAGAGAAAAAAAATGGGCCATATGGGCTATCAACTTCAAATGGCTTAGTAAACATGCTGCTGCTCCTTTAACTGCTTCACTTGTGACTCCACACCTTTTTGCTTATAAAAATCAGTGACCACACTCTCCTTCTCTCCCTGCATCTTAATTTCAAACATATTAGCTGTGCTACAAATAATCTAGGGAAGAACTGGTGGAGAACTGAATCAAGCCTGCTCTAAAAGCCTGGAGAAAAGAAGAAGTCTTGAATATGTTTCTAACCACCGCATTTCTAGCTTGGCTGGCTCGTGCCTTCTCAAGAAACATCCTGCACCAGCAATGAGAAATGAAGCACAAACTAGCAAGCAGAAGAAAAGCACAGCTTCACAGCAGGTCACTGGATGCTGAGCTTTTCTCTAGGAGAAGTCCATGGCTTCCAGAAGACATTGCCATCTGGTGCCAGTTTGATAGACTAGACCCTACAGACTGCAGAATCGGCGTGAATTTTACTGTCAGGGAAAGAGGTTACAAATGAAACTACACGACAAGCATGTCTGCCAGAGTTGTTCTTCCATGATGCGAAGAGCTAGCCAGAGGGTTGTATCAGTTTAGAGTCAATCCTGATACTTCACAAAGCTATTAGGACTAGGGAAATACTTTTCCCAGCATACACTTACTTTAAGTCTTCATAAAACCAGTGGAAGCTTATTTTCATCTAGTCTACTCTGTGTCATCATCATTCTTTGGCACGTGGTTATCTACATTATATATTATCTACATTGTGTAGCAAGTAAGTCCACAGAACCTATTGAAGGGGGGGGCGTCAGGAGGATGAGACTAGACTCTTCACAGGGATGTGCGGTGGCAGAACAATGGTCAACAGACGATACGTAATACAAGAGTTCCACTTCCATGTTAGAAACTTCTTCACCTTGAGGCTGGCATAGCACTGAATGGGCTGCCCAATTTAGTTGTCGAGTCTCCATCTCTGGAGACATTCCAAACCCTCCTGGGTGTGTTCCTGTGTGAACTACTGTAGGGGATCCTGTTCTGGCAGGGGGTTTGGACAAGATGACCTCCAGAAATTGCTTCCAACCACTAACATTCTGTGCTACTGTGAACTGGCTGTAATTACTTGTGAGGAGTTCTACATTTGGCCCCAGAATTCAGACAGCTATCCTCTGAGTGCTAGGAAGCTGCACATACTCTTTTGCCACAGTAAACAGGATGTGAGACATAAATCCTAAGACTCGTGAGGACAGTCACTGAAAGTCTTTCCTGCCTCGCTGCAGCTGTCTAAACTCTACAGACACCTGTTATTCAGGCAAAATGAAAACCTTTACAGGGCAGTGGAACCAGCCACAAACCATTCACACACCGTCCATGCATGTTTTCCATGTGTCTGGTCATCTGCATCATGCCTTGTTTCCACAAACCTGGGCGATGCTCTGCATTAGGAGGAGAAGGTGGGGAAGCACACGAGTACGTATACTGACGAGATCAAACACGTGAGAGCTGCCTGAAAAGTCTTTGGGTCCAGAGGACCTGAAGAACATCTTGCAAGCATAGAATGGCCTGGGATGGAAGGGACCCTCAGAGGGCATCTAGTCCAACTCTCCTGCAGTGAGCAAGGGACATTCTCAACTACATCAGCTTGCCCAGAGCCTTGTCCAGCCTCACCTTGAATAGCTCCAGGGATGGGGCCTCAACCATCACCCTGGGCAACCTGTCCGAATGTCCAACCACCCTCCTGCTAAAGAACTTCTTCCTAACATTGCATTGCAATCTGCCCTTCTCTCATGTGAAGCCATTGCCCCTCTTCCCAGATCTCATGTCTCTACTCCCTGTTGACACCTTGGAGACTTTTAGGAGGTGCGACTCTTCCTGCATGCCTTGTGCCTCTTGTTCTGTTAGAACAACACAATTGCAACGACATTTGTAGACCACATATCACTCAGGTCAGGGGAAAAGTTAGTCAGTGAACATGAAGACATGGGCTGCCAGCTCGTGAGTAACATGTGTCTGAGACAGGCATGGCCCCAGTACCGTTTAAGCATAGCTGAGTGCTTCAGTGACTGCAGTGGAAGGAACAACTTCAAGTGCAGTGGAGAAGTCACACCTTTTTTTGCTGCTAGTAGGAAAAGCAGGGTTAAAAAGAGACTGAGCTATGGCCTGCTTTCCCCAAATCAGGCTCAGTGGTCAGATGGAGCTCGGGAGCAGGAGGAATAGAAACAGCTCCCTGCTTGGGGCAGCAGGCGACCCCCCTCACAGCCTCACACACATTCCTAGTTGCCCCAACACAGCAGGTGCAAGTGTGAGGCAGTCAGCTCCAGGCATTATGACTACCTCTACCACGAAAGAGAATCCTTGCCACGGGGGATCCCTTTTGAAGTGGACAGAAAAGTGATAGCTGTGAGATTTTGGTGCAAAAGCCTCAAAGTTAAGGAATTGAGGTTTTTTTCTCAGACCTTGCGAAAACAGGAGAAGAGGAAAATAAACTTATTCTGTTGTTGTAAAGCCCAACAGTTCTTTATGAGTAGATATTCAGGTTCTGAATGTTGCCATTGAGTAATACTGGCAGCAATTTGAGAATGAATTCTGAGTTCTCGTGTTAGAGTGATTTACTGGGAACCAAACACGTTGTCTCCTGTGGAACGGCTCATGAACCTGTGGGCTTTATGGCACAGCTTACTTCCCCTTCAAACTCCCAGTCTGTTTTTTGGCAAACTGGTGCTTGCATGAAGATATAGCTTGGTATCTTTAAGGTGTTGAGCTATGACTTGTTGGTCTTGCTCTTGCTTCAACAGACATTTCAAAAAATGTTTGAATTACTACAATATTAGACTTGTGCAGTCTTTGTGGAAACAGAAAAGAAACTCCTCAATCTGTGTGTTAGAGAAATAAGTTGATCTGTTGTTAAACAGAACTGTGGTGGCCTCTTCTTCGGAAAACGCGTGCCCGCAAGGAATGACTAGTGAGCAGCTACACTCAGAGTCATACACCTTACTCCTGTACTCCTGTACTTCGTTGGCATTTTTGCATTCTTCTCTGTCCCTAAACTCCTGCAAGTTAAATTGCTGTATGTTTTGTGGATCTCAAATCCAGTCTGCTCTGACACTGGTGCCATGTGCTCCTTGTGTCTGAATCAGAAAGACTGGGGA
Organism: Rhinopomastus cyanomelas; assembly: GCA_013400115.1. NCBI lineage: Eukaryota > Metazoa > Chordata > Aves > Bucerotiformes > Rhinopomastidae > Rhinopomastus > Rhinopomastus cyanomelas. The sequence goes on along the minus strand of VXBP01001336.1, from coordinate 269,448 downwards.
GGCCTTGGAACAGGCTGCCCGGGGACGGGGTGGGGGAAGCACCCCTGGAGGGACTCAGCAAACAGGTAGACAGGGCATTTGAGGACATAGGTTAGTGGCTGGGGGTTGTAGGGCAGGCAGTTGGATTTGATGATCTTGAAGGTCTTTTCCAAACTTGATTCTATAACTAAGGTGCTTGTTCTTCACTGCATAGGACAATATGACCTGACCATCCAAGGGTGCTTGTAATGACTGGTAACTTTATAAAACTATTTAAACATTACCATTTGGGTAACGTGCCAAATGAAAGAAAAGTGTTACTGATCATACGATATGAGGGAAACTTTATGATCTGCTCTGTAGGAAGGGCATTGGAGTGCTGAAGTGGGTGCAGAGAAGGCCAATAAGACTGGTGAAAGGTTTGGAAAACATCCCTTATCAGGAGCAACTGAGAGAGCTGGGGCTGTTTAGGCTGGGGAGAAGGAGACTGGGAGGAGACCTTACTGCTCTCTAAGGCAGGGAGGGTGTAGTGAGAGTGAGGTTGGTCTCTTCTCACTGGTGACAGGACACGGGGAAATGGCCTGAAGTTGCACCAGGGCGGGGTTAGGTTGGATAGAAGGAAAAACTTCTTTACAGGGAGGGTTGTTCGTCACTGGAACAGGCTCTCCGGCAAGGGGGCTGAGTCCCCATCCCTGAATATGTTTAAAAATAATTTGGACGTGGTGCTCAGGACAGGGTTTAGCAGTGGGTTGTTAGAGACGGGGTAGTAGGCTTAGGTTGAGGTTGAACTCGGTGGTCTTGAAGTTCTTTTCCGATCTAAGCACTTCTGTGAATTCTGTGAACGTAACTCACTGGTGGGACTGTGGTTCTCCAAGGGAAGGTCTGTGCCATTCTAACACAGAAGGCACATGAACAATGCGATTTGTGGAAACCCCGTGTTGCCACGTGGATTCTCTTGTGACTTTTCTTTCATTCTTAACTGTTTCTTCCAGCTCTGCTCTCTGGAGGTACTGTATTGCAATCTCTGGTTAGCACTGGGAAAATAAATCTCATTGCTGTGGAGCTGACCCCTTTCTACAACAGCCTCTTCATCAGTGAAGCAGAGCCCTAAGCCTGGGTTCACTGAATGCAGCCGTATTTACGGTGAAGGCACTCTGCATATTGTGTCTTTACCAAGTTCCTTTTAAACTCAAGGTTTGAGTCCTTCATCTTTCCATTTGACTGACTTTTTTTTCTCTGCAGAGTGGAAAACCCCCTTGTGAATTTACCAGGCCTGTAGTGTTTCATCAACACTGCAACTGCTCCCTTACTGAGAACGGGTGTCTGTCATTTAAATAGCTACTGGAAAGGAGGATCTCTGAGGATTTTTTCAAGTGAGGATTTTTTCATCTTCTTCAAGCAATAGATGCTTCAATGCAAAGAGTAGAACAAATGCGCGTGCACTTTCTTACCTGCCCCAGAAGGGCAGCCTTTCATCGTCTATATGTTCCCATGTGCTTTTGTAGTGTTAATGGAAAGCGACTTCTTTTTAAACCTAGGTGATGCTTTTTGTTCAGGTATAGTTCCTCAAGGTAGGCTTTTTTGCCCTTTCAGTTAGAGAATGTTTGCCTAGTGACTGGAGCATCTTAAACCCATGGGTCTTAAATGGGTGTTGTAGTAGACCAGCTTCTTGGTCAGCTGAGACAGAATGGTTTAACAATGTCAAGGTTCTTGTTCTAGCAGGTAAGCGAAAGATGGAAAGATGGCTACTTCTGCAGGAGTTGACTTTCCCTGTGTGAAAACAAATCTCATTTCTTCTGAGAAAAGGAAGAAAAAGGAAAGTAGTGGAATCCAGTGCAATTCTTTAACAATGCTCCAAAGGAAAATTGTGAGGGCAAAGGAAGATCTAAGGAAGTGGTTGTATAAATTGACTAAAACCAACAGAGTAAAAAGGCTGCTTGGTTTGATTTCTTCAGTCCTGCCAAAGGCTTTCATGTTCCTGTCCTTGTTGAGTATTTCTACTCCTTCTTGAGGCTTGTACCTCTGTATTCCTTCCCAGCTCCCAAATATCCTGGTTCTTTCTTCTCTTCTTTGCTTCCCCAGTGTGCTTTTTGTCTTTGCCACTGCCTTGGGCAGAAGAAAGAACTTTACTCCTAATGTTTCTGCCTTTGAAGACCCATTAATCCTCTGTAGATATCCAAAGTAGGTGGTAACACTGATGCTTGTCTTCCAGCCTTCATTTAGTAAGAAGTTGACAAGACACCACACCTTGTGGATAATATGTAATTTCTTGATTTCAGACTGCCGGAAATGGGCCTGGTGCTAATCAATGTTTTTATTTACAATCATCTGCTGTGTCGTCTTTATCCTTAGAAAGCAGAAGACTCCCCTGAGCAGCGCCACGTAGGTTTGGACCCTACCAGGCTAAAGGCAAACTGGTAGCTTTACCCATTGGCCAGGAGATCATACCCTGTTCCACATCAACCTGAGAAGGAACTTCTTCACGGTGAGGGTGACAGAGCACTGGAACAGGCTGCCCAGGGGGGTTGTGGAGTATCCTTCTCTGGAGATGTTCAAGACCTGCCTGGATGTGTTCCTGTGTGACTTGGTTTAGGTGATCCTGCTGTTGCAGGTGGATTGGACTGGATGATCTTTCAGGTCCCTTCCAATCCGTAATGATTCTATGATTCCATGATTCTATAACTATGCTCTGTTCTTCTTCTTCAAGCAACAGCAAAAATGTTTGTCCCAAATGGTAAAATTAGTTTTACTGAGCTCCTTTTGCAGTGAGAATCTCACCTCATTTATTCCACAGGTTGGAACAAATAGTAGGTTGCCACTGGCTATGTGAGTAGGAGCAGTCTCCGTGATAGTCAATGTGATTTTTAAATCCTTAAAGTTTCTTTTGTTTTCACCACCATTTAATTTGTTCACTAAAAAAATAATTCAGCATTTCTGATGTCAAGACTTGATTCCCACAGAGGCTGCTGTGGCCTCAAAAGCACTGAATTGTGGTCTTACTGAATGAAACAGGGGTAATCATCAAGGAGGAGAATGTGCATTTGTATGTGAAATGTTGTAATTGATAATAGCTGAAAAGCAAAGGGAGGAGAAGTGCGTAAGGGTTTTAGTAAGGACTTTGAGTAGCAGGTCTCTAACCACACAGCTGGAGTAATTACTCATAGAATCGTTAGGGATTGGAAGGGACCTTGAAAGGTCATCCAGTCCAATCCCCCTGACACAGCAGGATCATCTAGACCAAGTTACACAGGAAAACATCTCTGGTGAAGGAGACCGCACAACCTCCCTGGCAGCCTGTTCCAGTGCTCATTCATCCTCACATTTATGTGGAACTATGTTCCAGCTTACAACCATCGCCCCTCATCCTGTCACTGGATGACACTGAGAAGAGCCTGGCTACATCCCATCCTCTCAACAACCACCCTTCAAAATTTATAGACATTAATGAGGTCACCCCTCAGTTTCCTCTTCTCCAAGCTCAAGAGACCCAGCTCCCTCAGCCTCTCCTCATAAGGGAGGTGCTCCACCTCCTTCATCATCTTCGTTGCCCTACGTTGGACTCCTTTCAGCAGCTCTACATCCCTCTTGAACTGAGGGGCCCAGAACTGGACACAAGACTCCAGATGTGGTCTCACCAGGGCAGAGCAGAGGGGGAGAAGAAGCTCTCTCCGTCTGCTAACCACCCCCACTCTCATCCACCCCAGGATGCTGTGCTCATCAGAGCTGTGCTCATCAGAGCTCTAACTCAGGCATTATTGTTAGCACAATGTTGTAACTGAACAAGAGCTCTTTCTAAAAAACCCACCCCTTTAATCAGTGTTTCCCTTTGACAGCAGGTGCTTTTGCCCTGCCAAGGCATTTTCACTATGAAATCAGTTCAGCATCAAAGACCTAAATGATGCATAAGATTTCATGGCTAGCTCTGTGGATTAAATGTCACGACTGATCAGGGCAGAAGAAGTGCCTTTTCATTTCACTGTGATAGCATAGAGGAAAGTCTCATGTTGTGTGCAAAGAAACTACCTTCCTTTTTTTCTCTTCACTGCACATCTAAAGTTTTTCCCCCTACTGTTAAAAGAGTTCAGTCTAAACAGTAAAGCACCACAGGCAGGCTGCACAAAGACCAGCCCAGTTCCCATGTTTATTAGCTGGAGTAATCTGGGGTTTGATCTGGGCCAAAAGGCAGGCTTGCCATGCTGGGAAGGGAGACATCAGCAGCCTTCAACTTTCAGGGCTCTGCCTGAGCTAGCAAGTACAAAACTTTGTCTTGGGCTAGGTAAAAGACACGCGTGGCAGAAGCGCTGCTTTTCACATCACCCACATCCCAAACCACTCTGCAGCTTGTACTTCAGTTGGTGGTGGTGCATCCTGCCCCCTGGACACACAGAGGGGATGGAGCCACATGTTTAAGCCACTCTAGGACAGTGGGTATTTAGGACAGGGAGAACTGTTCTGTGCAATAGTAAGACTAAACAGGAAAGGGAGTTGCTTGCTTCATGTGCTGTGACATGCACTATGAGGAGCTGTCTCCTTAGTGATGCTTTACTTCACTGAACAGACAGATATGGGGATAACTTGTCTCAAAAAGGGAAAAGGATTCTGGGACAAGAATTTTCAGGGCTCATTGACAGAACTTTAGTTTTGGATGGAGAAGAGGATGAAACCAGGCTTGACAGAGAGGAATCTTGGCAAGGCATGCCGGTACTGGTCTTTCTGTTTGCTGCCTTGGTGGGCTGGGAGTGGGGTGACCCATGCAATGAGGCTTGTTCAGAAGTTAGAAATTGTGGCAGCAGCTGGTAATGGTCAGGTAAAGAGTAGAGATTCACCTCCCACAAAGATGACAGCACCATTAGCCCTGCTGAAGTGCAGCTACAGCAATGCATGGGCAATGGCCAGGCAGAGCTGGAGACCGTGGTACAAGAGGAAAACCAAGATACAGCAGCCATTATGGAAGTCTGGTGGGATGCCTCCCACAACTGGAACGCTGCAATCAATGGCTACAACTTTTCAGAAGTGGTCGGAGAAGAAGAAGTAGTGATGGAGTGGCCCTCTGTGCTAGGGAGATGTATGAATGTGTACAAACTAATTCAGGTGGTGAAAGGGCTGAGTCACTGTGGGTAAGAACCAGAGGGAAAGCAAACAAGGTGGTAGGAATCTGCTATAGACCACCTGACCAGGATGAAGAGACAGACGGAATTTTTTATAAGCAGTTGGGAGAGGTTTCATGATCACTGCCCCTTGTTCGTATGGGAGACTTTGACTTTCCAGTTGTCTGCTGGAAATACAACACAGCAGATAGAGAACAGTCCTGGAGGTTCCTGGAGTCTGCGGAAGACAACTTCTTGACACAGTTGGTGAGGGAGTCAATCGAGGAAGGTGCCTTCCTGGACCTGCTGCTTGTGAACAGAGAAGAACTTGTAGAGGAAGTGAAGGTTAGATGCTGCCTAGGACACAGGGACCATGAGAGAATAGTGTTTTGAATCTTTGGAGAAATGAGGAGGAGGGTCAGTGAAACTGCCACCTTGGACTTTCAGGGGGCAGACTTTGGCCTATTTAGGGAGCTGATGGAGAGTGTCCCTTGGAAGCCCATCATGAAGGATACGGGAGTTCAGGAGCAGGCTGTCCTCGTGCGTCAGAAAAAGAGTCAGCAGGGAAGAAGCCTGCACTGGCTGAATAGGGGCCCATGTCTGGACCTCAGGAACAAAAGGAGACTTTATGGCCTGTGGAAGAGGGGACAGATCTCCCATGAGGACTAGAAGGACGTAGTGAGGCTCTGCACAGGGAAGAGTAGGGAAGTCAGGGACAAAGAACGTCTCTATAAATACATTAACAAAGGAAAAGGACTAGGGAGAATCGCCATCCTTACTGGATGCAGAGTGAATCATGGTGACACAGGATGAGGAAAGGCTGAGGTGCTTAATGCCTGCTTGGCCTCAGTCTTTAGCAGTGGAATTAGCTGTTCCCTGAACACCCAACCCCGTGAGCTGGGAGACAGGGAGAGGGAGCAGAATGGGGTGATCACAATAAAGTGGAAGTGGCCAGTAACCTGCTCCATCCCTTGGATACCTGCAAGTCTGTTGGGTTGGATGGGTCACACCCAGGTGTGCTGAAAGAATTGGCTGATGTTCTTGTCAAGCCACTTTCCATTATCTGCCAGAAGTTCTGCTGGGACACTGGTGAGGTCCCAGTAGACTGGAAGGTAGCAAATGTGGCACTTATCTACAAGAAGGGCTGAAAAGAACTATAGGCCAGGCAGTCTGACCTCGGTGCCATGGAAGGTTATGGAACAGGTTGTCTTGAATGCCATGATGTGCCATATAGAGGACAACCAGGGAATCAGGCCCAGTCAGCAGGGGTTTGTGAAAGGCAGGTCCGGCTTGGTAAACCTGATCTCCTTCTACGACAAGATGATCCACTTGGTGGATGAGGGAAAGTCCAGATGTTGTCTACCTGGACTTCCACAGAGCCTTTGACACTGCTTCCCAGAAAATCTTCATGGATGAAATGACTGCTCATGGCTTGCAGAGGCTCTGCTGGATGAGCAGAGGCACCGACTAGATGGCCAGGCTGAAAGAGTGGTGGTCAATGGGGTTAAATCGACCTGGCCAGCAGTCAGAAGTGGTGTCCCCGGGGCTCAGTATTAAGACTACTGCTATTTAACATCTTTGTCAATGATCTTGATGAGGAAATGGGCTGCACCATTAATAGATCTGCAGATGGTAGCAAGTTGGGGGGGATGTTGATCTGCTTGGAGGGTAGGAAGGCTCTGCAGAGAGACTTAGACAGACTGGATTGATGGCCTGAGGTCAATGGTCTATGCTTCAGCAAGAGCAAGTGCTGGGTCCTGCACTCAGGCCACAATAACCCCCTGCGACGCTGCAGGCTCTGGGAGCGTTGATTTACCATCGGGACTGATGCTTTTAATTTCTGCAACTGCTAATGTTATGCAGTAGAACAACACTTCTGTGTGGGGTTTGTGGTAAGAGGGGTATTTGTTTGAATTAGTCAAACCAGAAAAGATTTATGTTTAGGATCAAACACCTGGATGTGGCTGAGATGGCATTTCCTGACAGAAGATTCAGTGTTGAAGTTATATATTCATGCACAGTGGGGCAAGTGCAGCATGTGTCAGTCTGACTGTACTGGATATTTATGAAGTGTGGTTTGCACAGCCTTGATGATTCTGTGATTCGACGTGATGTGACCACGAGGTAGTGTAAGGCTGAAGGGTATCTGGAATGTTACTATTTGGTATGTGGCATAGGGCGTTTGATTTCCAGTAGGGACAAAATTCAACACTGGCTTGTTGCTGCAGTGAGCAGTAAGCCCTACATTCGGGACTGATGCTGTGGTGGTCACTGACTTTTCTCTGGGTTCAGGGAGGCAGGGTTGGCCAGACTTCTACCTGGATGTAGAAAATGACTGTTATCAGGAACTTCAGCTAGCAATCTGTCTCCAGTGGGTTTGTCTTTTGTGGTTGAAACTCTTGCGTCCAGAAATTTGTCTGACCGTCAGGAGCCCCTTACAAGCCGCGAGCTTTAGTGGAGGTTGCCGTCAGCCATATAAGCAACAGACCTGGGTAGTCTTAGTCTTGCCTGGGTAAGTATTCTGTAGTTAGTCACAGTGTCACAGCACCCTCCCAGCTGCTGCCTCAATAAGCAACTGCCTTGTGGGCAGGAGGGTGACAGGCTCTCACTTCACCTGAGAAATAAGCCGACGTTTCTCAGCCAACAGTCGCAAATGGAAGTTCTGGCTCACTGAGAACGATGTGCCAGGCGCTTTGCCATGAGAGCTGTGATGAGCTGCTCTGTTAGCTTCACCTTTTTGCAAACTGGAGTTGTATTTGTTAGAGGAGGAATGGGTAAAGGGTTCCTTGCTCTGGAAGAGTACAACAGACAATGAAATAGGAAAATACAAGTAGCTGGGAGTCAACAAACCATTTAGGTGAAAATGAATGAAAAATAAACATTCTCCTACAGAGCGAGCAGATATGTTCTGGACCTGTCCTTCCTGCAGCTTACAGGATTTTAACAGAAGACCTTCAGAATTTTATTGTCATTGCTACTGTTAGACGAACTTTTCTTTCCCTTCTCCCCAGAATGGGGTCAGCTTTAAAGAGACCATTAAGTGAATGGCTAATGGAATTAAGGGTATAATAATAGAAGGATATAGTGGGACAATTGTATTAACAAGAAATAAATCATGTTGAGTGTAAGGTAAGTGTTTTTTAATTGATTGATGGGGAGAATGCTCCACAGAATTTTTGGGGGGGACTGACAGCCACTTGCCTTCCCATCTACAATAAAAAGCCAAAAGGGAAAAAGAGATAAGAAAATTAGGTAGTGGGGACATAAATTATTCAGAGAAGATGGCCATTTTGTGCTGACATCACTAATGTGAAAAGGTATTAAATCTTTGACACTAGCTGCATTCCTCTGAGGTTATGGTTGCTGGAGTGAGGTATTAGATATTACAGCTGGAGCACCGCAACTTCCTCAGACGCCTTAAGAGGCTTTCCAAGGTGATCCAGAAAGTAAAGACGCAGTAAGAGCTGTAGATACCAAGCTGCTGTGACTCTAAAAAGCCTTAAGAACAGGCAGACACGGTGTTTCAGGAGACAGATTAGTGGTTTGGGATTGTATGTTAGCTGGTTGGACTTCATAATCTCGAAGGTCTTTTCCAGCCTTGATGGTTCTATGATTCTAGTGACTTCACCTCTAGTAAAAGCAGTTCTGAAGCTCTGTGTGGTGCACACAGAGGCTGATGGAAACTGATGGCTATTTTAAGTGTGCAGCTTAAACCTTGTTCGTTCATAACTCCACTGCAAAGGGAGAAATTGGACAACCAAGTATGAAGTGAAGCTTTGAGGGCCAAATCCGCACGCTTTTGAAATCACCGGATTTTACAAACAGAAGAGTGCGACTAGTTTGTACCTTTTCAAGGTCTGGTTTCACTCCATCAGGTGGTGCACAAATCACACCCTAGACACGCTGCTAAGGTACAACTGATACGGGACCTCCTGAAAAGTCGAAGATCTGTGCAGTATGTAAGCAAAACCAAACCGATGTGAATGGAGAGCAGTCATTCCGTGTCGAAAGACTGTCAGCACCACAATTAAAGTGCCTTTCTTAGTCAGTAATTCAGGACCCTCTCTGTGATTCCAGATCTTAGATCTAACCTCATTTGATTCCCTGAGACTTTAATCAGCTGTCCCCTTCAACAATTCCTTCACCTGTTCTGTGCCCGTCTGTATTGCTTTTCCTGAGGTAAGAGTCACAACTTGCAGCCAACGCTAGTGGAGATGCCAGTGTGGAAGGATGTCTTTGGCGGTGGGCAGCATGAGGGTAGCACCTCAGCAGCCTCATTGCTTACATGGTGTGATCTTCTACTTTTGCTGCCAGAGAGGCTGTAGCAAATAGAGAAAGCCACCGTGCAGAACAGTACATGCTTCTTTAGGACTGGCTAGGAGGATTTTGAACCTTAATGCAGTGGAGGCAATAGGAAACTGATGTGAGTGCATGTGTCACTCTGTGTAGGTTCACTGTGTTTTCAGAGGTGAGTTGTGATGAGGCTGGCTAAGGGTCTGGAGAACAAGTCTGAAGGGGTTCAGCCTGGAGGAGTCTGAGGGCAGACATCACTACTCCCTATAACTACCTGAAGGGAGGATGTAGTGAGGAACTTGTTGACTTCTTCTCCCTTGGGACTAGCAGTAGGATAAGAGGAAATGGGGTCAGATTGTACCAAGGGAGGTTCAGACTGGATCTTAGGAAGAACTTTCCAGAAAGAGTGGGATGACCATGGAACAGGATGCCCAGAGAGGGAGTGGAGGCAGCATCGCTGGAGAGGTTCAGCAAACAGGCAGACAGGGTGTTTCAGGGGATGGGTTAGTGCATCAGGGTTGTAGGGCAGATGGTTGGACTTGATGATCTTGAAGATCTTTTCCAAACTTGATGATTTGATGATTCTATGACTCATGAAACCTTTCAAAGATTGTCAACATAAGAGATTTTTTTACCTCAAATACAGTAGCCCCTGGCTTCTTGTACCGTTTAGACCACAGATTTCACACACAACCCTCTAGTGAGTGTTAACAATCAGGTTAATGGGTTCCTTAGAGCTGAAAACTGGATCAATCACACTGAGCAAATGGAACATTACTGTGGTGTTGCAGTTTGAGGCAGACATGAATTACGTATGATCACAAAGGGTTTCTCAGATGAACTGAAGCTTGTAGGTGTCCAATAAAGCAAAAACATTTCCTGTCAGCTTAATAAAATGCAATATACACAAAATGGAGAGCTCTGATGTCTTTTGTGAAAGTCAGTGTCTTGTTCTATAGGTAATTTCTCAGCAAAATACACAACTTGCTAAGTAAGCAGCTTTGGTTATTGCTGTTGTTTCTGAAGAGGGATAAGATACGGTGCTGCTGTCCCGCAGCCTCAAATGGGTTGCATTGGGGCTCCCCAAATGCTTGCTTTTGCATCAGTGGTATCCTGTGACCAGCCTGCCTTTGACTTGTCAGTAGCCAGTTGCACCGATCTTTGGCCATACCGTCGTGTCATTTGCGGATAATAAATTTACTGTTGCCGTTGACTACAGATAGTATATGGTCAGTTCAATTTTGTCCATTAAAGACAATAACCCTAGCCAAGCTTTTTGATGCTATTCTTAGTTCACCTCTTGGGACTACTCTGCTCACATTTCCAGAGGTACTGGTAAATTTATATTATCGTTTCTTGTCTAATATTCATGATTTGTTGGCTTTGCTTTAACACATGGATGGCTAAATCTAAAAGCAAAGACTCTTGCACATAGTAATCTCAGGGATATGGAAGTTCTAAAATGAGAAGGCAGAGTGCAATGGAAATGAAATTGCAGGGATGTAGCCTCTTGCATAAGAAAAGACCTAACTAAGCTGTATATAGAGAGCAGCAGATGTGCAGATGTGGTCTGCGACTCCTGTCTCTCTGCGTGCCGTGGAGTATTTTCTCTTGCAGCCCTCTGCAGAGTAAACGCCCCAGAGCCTAGCATGTTGTAGGAAGCAGATGTGATTGCATATAGCAAGTCTCACTTGTCTTCTAGTGTAGAGATTTGTCATCTTAGTTTCCTTTCTCTCAGGCTGATAGAGATTAGTGGATTTACCACAAAGTATCGTGTGGTCTCCTGCTTGACATTGTCTTAGAATATCCCACAACTTGTATATGTCCTTGGACGCTCTGCTGACTGGAGTCGTACTGCAGATAACGTTGTAAGACCTAGATTTCAAGGATACTTATTATTAAAGGACGACTGAGATGCATTAGGTTTGTGACTCTTTAGGTTAGGTTTGTGGCTTCATCAAATATGGAAGAATCTTCTAACTTGTTTACATCATAGAATCATACAATTGTTTGGGCTAGAAAAGACCTTTAAGACCGTAGTGCCCAACCATTGACCTAACTGTCCCAAGACCACCACTAAACCTTGACCAGATCTACACAACCTTCAAAAGTGTCTAGAGGTGGCAATTCAACCCCCTCCCTGGGCAGCCTGTTCCAATACCTCATGTCTCTTTCAAAAAAGAAGTTTTTCCTAATGTCTAAAAAACTCCTAGCACAACTTGAGGCCTTTTCCTCTTGTCTTGTCACTTGTTACTTGTGAGAAGATGCCAACCTCCACTTCTCTACAACCTCCTATAGACAGCAATAAGGTCTTCCCTCATCCTCCTTTTCTTCAGACTAACCAGCCCAAGCTCCCTCAAACACTCCTCATAAGGCCTTCTCTCCACACCCTTCACAAACCTTGTTGACTCTCTTTGGACCTGGTTCCTTTTTATATGCAGAAATTTCTGGCAAAAAGTAGAATGGAACTAAGGAAAGGAAATTTGTTTGTGTCCTGTCCATCACATTTAGACTCAGGTTCTTGTGCAAACCCTCATATTCATGTTCCCTACAAGTCACTTTTTCCTCACTTTCCTGTAACATAACAAAGAAATGTGTCACTCTTTGGGTGGATCTGGAGAGGTGAGCGTTCCATATTTTAATGTGTTAGCCCTGACTTATCTTGGATGTTCAAGTGTTTAATTTTGATCCTATGAAGCAGTGTCGGTGCTTTTTATATCTCGGCTATTACTAGTGCATTACCTCCTTCCAGGGAGGTGGCTGAGTCGCCATCACTGGATGTGTTTAAAGATCTCTTGGATGAGGTGTTGAGGGGTGGCTTAGGGCTGAACTTGGTAGGGTAGATGGTTGGACTCAATGATCCCAGGGATCTTTTCCAAGCAGAATGACTCTGTGATTCTGTGATAGTGCATGTATGTAGTCTGTACTTCCAGAAGCTGTGTTTTCTGGTAGTCATTTAGAAAACTAGAAACTGTAGTGGTTAGCACATAACTTCTAGTGGCAATGGATTCACTTTTCCATCTGTGTATGTAGTCTGTACTTCCAGAAGCTGTGTTTTCTGGTAGTCATTTAGAAAACTAGAAACTGTAGTGGCTAGCACATAATGGACTCACTTTTCCATCTGCTTGTCCAATGTGAAACCTTTGCCCCTCAACCCTCTCCAGCCTTCTTGTAGCCCCCTTCAGGGACTGAAAGGTCATCAAGTCCCCCTGAAGTCTTCTCTTCTCTAGGCTGAACAAGCCCGGCTCCCTAGCCTGTTCTTGTAGCAGAGGGGCTCCAGCCCCCTGATCACTTTCTGGACCTGCTCCATCTGGTCCATGTCCTTCCTGTATTAGGGCCTCCAGAACCGAACACAGGACTCCAGAGGAGGTCTCACCAGGACAGAGCAGAGGGGCAGAATCACCTGTCTAAGCCACTGTGTGGTATGGTAGGAATGACTAGCAGTGTTTTCAGGGAGGCTGGGGGAGCTGGGACTGCCTTAGCAGTTTTACCTGGGAAAAACAGCATCTTCATTCTGCTTGAAGCTGCCTCACAGATATTTCTGTCTTGTTGATGTCAAAACACCCAGTCAAACACACACTTGACATTGCAACAAGTTCTAGTGCAGTGCTGTCCAAACCACAGCTGGTCTTTCGTGACTGCCATGGCTGCAGTCTGACATGTGGTGTCTGCACTCTGCCGAATGCTTAGGCAAGTGAAAGGTAACTCTGGCTCTCAATATATTGTGAACTTTACCATTACTAGTAATTTCAACAGTACCTTGGGCTCTTGACAAATAGTAGTGTGAAAATAATACTTCCTTCAGGGAACCAATCTTCAGCTTAAAAAACATAGTGGCAGGAGAGGAGTCATGGTGTTAGGACTTGGCCATCTCGTGATGGCTCAGAGGCATTGCTCTGAACTCTGTGTGCTCCTGAGGCTGATGCTGCCATTTGTGAAGTTCACAAAAAGAGTGAGCAGGAGCAAAATCACGTTGTGAAATCAAGTTTCCATGCAAGCGTTGTGGCAGGTGTAGGAGATGACTTGAGTGGCTGGAAGAGGAGACTAAGTAACTTTTAGCCTCTTAATAAGAGGCTACATAACTGTATTTTATAGAGAGGAACTCAAGGTGTAAATGCTACAAAAAGAAAAAGGATGGGACCATCTTTGAGTACTGGGCTCCAAAGGGAGGTGTTGATACCTGGGGGCACGAGATGCAAAAGAAACACCTTAACTTTCATTCCAGCAGTTGGAAATTCTTAATGGAAGTCACAGGTAGCTGAAGTAAACTTACTAGTGAGTATCTTGCTTGATCTCCTGGCACAACGTTTTCTGACTTAAAATGTTGAAGAAAAATTACACCAATGTTGCTGGCTCTTTTGCTCTCGGTGCAAACGTGAACAAGAGCAAAGTTGAAACGAAGGAAGTGAAGACTGATGATGTCACTGCTGTGCAGAGTCAGTGCTGTTTACGTGTCTCTGGCTGTAATCGTTCCATTTCTAAGATTCAAATGTATCTGTTCCTTGACTTAGCTACAGAAATTTCAGCTTGCATGTTGCCTTAAAATCCACCTGCTGGTATTTTTAATTCTTCACTACTTTTCAGAACCTTAGAAGGAAGCTGTCCTCCCAGGCTGACTAGCTATGGTGCTCTGAAGATGTGTTTTGCTTCAGTGTTCTTGCCCTTTTAATTTCCCCGTCATGAGGACCGGAGTGGGAGCACTGTGGGCAGCCCAGCAGCAGCAGGAGAAGATCAAGCAGTGTATCGTGGATGTGCTTGTTTTTCTGCTAATGCCCTAGGGAGTTTAAAGCCTACCAGTCAGCCCACCGTTGGGCATCATAGTTACATCACCATCTCACCATAGACTGGCTCTATAGGCACAACTGCCATGCACAGCTGGCCGGCAGATGTCTGAGCCCTAAGTGGGAGGTAAAAATCAGCCTCAAAGTAGTTGTCCTGCAGTGTTTTGCACACTGTTAATTTACAACAGGTAGTTGTTTTTACCTTAATCTGGAAAACTTCCAGTTTGTTTCAGACTGATGACAGCGATTACCTCTGAGTGTAGAGCAAAGGCTGATTCCCCCTGTCGTAAACACTTAAGTGCCTGGATCTTGTTTGGGGAGTATTCTTGCAGTATATGAACTCGCTCCTCTTGCTGCAGGAGCCATGTTCGGTCAGTGTTTCCAGCCCTGGCTTTGCAAGTGGGTGTTGTTTGTTAGTAGCTTAATGGCAGGGAGTGGTCTGTCTCAGCACTAAACTGTTGGGTACTTGTGTCTGGCAGAGCAGGTCTGTGAATTTAGAGAAATCACCGAGTTACAGAATCACTCTGGTTGGGAAAGACCCCTGGGGTCATCGAGTCCAACCATCTACCCTAACTTTCAAGTTCACCCCTAAACCATATCCCTAAACACCTGATCCAAACAATCTTTAAACACACCCAGGGATGGCGACTCAGCCAGCTCCCTGGGAAGCCCATTCCAGTGCCTGACCACCCTTGCTGTGAAAAAATATCTAGTCCAAACCTACTCTTTTGTAACTTGAACCCATTCCCTCTTGTTCTATCACTAATCGCTTGTGAGAAGAGACCAGATGCCTCAGAGGTGAGATGCCCCATCCAAACTGTGTTGTCCTGGCTGAACTTTTTCTGGTCACTGCTTCCCTCCGACTGGCTTCACTCCTCCCCTCACACTCATGCAGCCCCATGCTCCCATGATAATCATTCACCCCTAGCTATTATAAGCAGTACAAACAAATGACAACTCTCTGGGTGCAGGAAAGTAACAAGAGGCTGATCAGTAGCTTTAGTTATCTTCCCTTCATGTTTATTGCAGTTTGCTGCAGTTATTTCAAAGGCACTGACATTGATCGACAGCTTCTATTAAGGCCCGTCCGAGGCAGCTGGATTGAGCAGATACATTAAATAAAGCGGTTATTGCTTTTCATTGCCTTTTCGTAAAATATCACTGCTAAATAGCTTCTGCCATCAGATGCAGTTAAGTACATGGTTTTAATTTGAGGGACTGCTTTATAACACTGCACAATTGACACCGGTCTTTGTTTCCCCTGCAGTAATGATTGTGTACATCCTGGAGAATTGATGAGCTGTCCTCTGAAGGAGGAGGGGGGGAGATGGAGTGGGGGGCAGCCGCCTTTGTTGCTCTCGCTCTTTTTTTATACTTGCTATGCTTGTCAGTTGTTTGCAGCACAGACAGAATTAATGTCAAACAGGGCCCCTTATCTCAGGATGTTGTAATGTAGCTGCTGTAAGCCCTCGCCTGGAGACGAGATAACGGCAACCTTACAAGCTTGTGTGGGAGTGAGGAGGGGGGCCAGCAGGAGCAGTGCTGGGACAACAATGGCAGAGCTGTCACTTGCACATTATGACTCTTTCTGGTGCCAAGAAGAAAGATGTATGCTGAGTGGTGAATAACAAGCATGAAAATAAAAGTCCTGAATGTTCATCTAATAATGATGTATTTGTAGCAGGATTACACTGCCCAATGATATTCTTTCTTTATCTCCTCCCTAAATGGTGGGGCAGCTGTGTGCTTTGGCACGGCACAATGTCCTTCCTTTTGTGTGCTGCATATTAATCCTTTATTGAAGTAATTAAACGTGTGCTTAATGGCAGCGAGCTGGCAGAATGAGCATACAATTGAATTAGCAGTTATGATGGAGACCATGCTACAAGATGAAGTAAATGCAATTACTGTAGGCATTTTTCTCCAAGTCGAATCTAGCTACATGACATGACTTAATTACAGGTTGTTAGACATACTCTGATCTCAGGGTGGTGCGTGTGGAGGCACAGCTTTGGCTTTGGCATGCGCGCTAACACATACACAAGCTTAATAAGAGATTTAGCCTGCAGAAAGGGTTGATCCAGATCCATGACATTGCTCTCAGCTGTGGTGGACAACAGATTAAAAACCTGGCAAACAACAAAAGAAGCCCAGTGCTCTGCTCCCGGGAATCTGGTGAGGTCTTGGGCAACCTCCTTGTTGTCTGGTGACCACTCTTTCTTAAGGGATACAAACTTTTCCTTGAGGACAAGATAGACAAAGAGCAGGTTGTACAGTCTTCTGCGGAGTCTTTCAACAAGTGTGCCACTGGCCAAAGTACCTTGTATGGCTATAGGTCAGGTTGTCTGACCCCAGCTGGGTATTTCTGGACCAGTAGGAACAGAGTTTGGCAGCTGTTTTTTGAAAATGTTTTGGAAATAAAATGGAAGAAGGTAGAATCATGTGGACCTCTTAATTTGCAATGCTAAGTTCTGCAACTTGACCTACATTTGCATCAGGACAAAGTGCCATGATGTAGGCTCTGGTAAATGGCTGAGACTTGTGACACTAGGGGAACTGCAACTACACACTATCACCACTATGGACTTGGCTGCTGCACAGTGATGTAAAAGGTCAAATCCCGGGTCCTGGGATGCATTGCAAGAAGCGTCACCAGCACACTGAAAGACGTGATTCTGCCCCTCTGCTCTGCCCTGGTGAGACCACACCTGGGGTCCTGCATCCAGCTCTGGAGCCCTCTGTACAGAAAAGACATGGATCTGGTGGAGTGGGTTCAGAGGCGGCCACGAAGATGATCAGGGGACTGGAGCCCCTCTGCTACGAGGACAGGCCGAAGGAGCTGGGGTTGTTCAGCCTGGAGAAGAGAAAGTTCTTGGAGGACCTGGCTGAAAGGTCACTCCCTTTCAGTCCCTGAAGGGGGCTACAAGAAGGCTGCAGAGGGACTATTTACAAAGGCCTAGACGAGAGGCAATGGTTTCACATTAGAGAAGGGCAGACTGAAATGGGCTGTTAGGAAGAAGTTCCTCAGCAGGACGGAGGTTGAACACTGGAGCAAGTTGCCCAGGGAGATATTTGAGGCCCCGTTCCTGGAGATCGAGATGAGGCTGGACGAGACTCTGGGTAACCTGATCTAGTTGAGGCTGTCCCTGCTCACTGCAGGGTAGTTGGACTAAATGCCCTTTGGAGGTCCCTTCCAACCCAGGCCTGCCTATGACTCTGTGCTTGCCAGAGGTGTTTTTCACTGGCTGAAAATAGGATTTCAGCTATTACCACAGAAAGACTGGGTTCATTTTGGTAACTGCTGAGCCTGGACCATCGTTAGCAGCACATAGGTACCCAATCCACTGTCATGGATTTCTTTGTGTTACTGACATGCAGGAGACAAGAAGGCCAGCTTGACCCATGCTCCTTCTAGGTGCTGTGCTTCCATTCAGCCTGTGAGACAGGCAGTCAGGCTTCAGGTATGAAAGCTTTTGGAGGAAGTCCTGAGACAGAAAAGTGGTGTGGCCACTCAGGCCTCAGTCTTGAGGTAGCACAAAACTTTCCTTACGTAAGAGCTTTGTTGTCAACACTTCCCAGAGCTTTCCAACTCTCAAAATGCCAATCTGGCGCTGCAAAACTTCCAGGGTGCTTCTAACTTGAGGTCATTGGGTTTTGCTTGGGGTGCTCCACTTCCTTGTGCTGTCTACAGCCTGAATCAGAAGGGAGTGGTTAGCAGATCGAGAGAGGTTCTTCTCCCCCTCTACTCTGCCCTGGTGAGACCACATCTGGAGTGTTGTGTCCAATTCTGGGCTCCTCAGTTCAAGAGGGACGTGGAGCTGCTGGAGAGGGTCCAGCGAAGCGCAACGAAGATGATGAAGGAGGTGGAGCACCTCCTTTATGAAGAGAGGCTGAGGGAGCTGGGTCTCTTGGGCTTGGAGAAGAGGAGACCGAGGGGTGACCTCATCAATGTCTATAAATATTTGAGGGGTGGCTGTCGGGAGGATGTAGCCAGGCATTTCTCAGGGTCATCTAGGGGTATTACAAGGGGCAATGGGTTTAAGCTGGAACATAAGATGTTCCATATAAATATCAGAAGGGACTTCTTCACAGTGAGGATGAGTGAGCACTGGAACACGCTGCCCAGGGGGATTGTGGAGTCTCCTCTGGAGGCGTTTAAAACCCGCCTGGACTTGGTCTAGGTGATCCTGCTGTGTCAGGGGGATTGGACTAGACGATCTTTCAAGGTCCCTTCCAATCCCTAATGATTCTACGATTCTGGTCACCAGGGTCCCAAGGCTTACTTTATAACATTCATTCTCTTTGGGGCCGTAAATTGAAACCCTTTCAGCTCTAATAATCACGATGGCTTTCCTCGATCATGTTATTGCTACTTTGGCACATTTATTACTTTCACAGGCACTAATGGATGAGTTTGGATATGTTAACAATTTATATGTCGTTTAGCCTAAAAAAAGCGCCCCCTCCCAACAACCAAACCAACAGCCCTAAGGATTGAGTAGCTTTTAAGGAGTATAAATGAATTTAATGCTTTAGAAAGAGCTTCTGTAAATTATGAACATGACACGTATTACTTTAAGCTGCATTAAGTGTTAATACATCTTCATTACTGGCAGGTTGCCCAAACCTCCAAGGTTGAATAAGCTGCCTGAAATGCCCAACATGGGAAACGCCCAACATGGCAGTCGCGTAAGCTGAGATTTTATGGCCTTTTTTTTGTTGTGGAGTGTGGAAGACCCTGACTGTCTTTACTGATGCAGAAATATCCTTATAATACCTGTTGCATGATGACTTTTTTCCTAGAGTTTTGTTGGCCTGTCCGCCAGAGTGAGACTCTTAGGTAAAAAGACTCAAAGAGAACCTTTCTAGTCCACGGGTAAAGGACTGCGTGACAGGTTTTTTCCTAGCCATTGGCCAAAAATTATCTCACTGAACACGCAACAGTCATTTCTTCCTGTAAATCCTTTTTGTGCTGTAGGCAATAGTTGTAGAGGGAGGAAATCTGGAAAATACTCACAGTACATTAACGAGACCTTGCTCCACGTGGCCAGAGGAAGAAATAGAAGTTATTTTAGTGTCTTAAAAACAAAATCCATTAGACTCAGTTTTGGCCAAAAGTGGATTGAAAGGCCCTTATTTAGCAAGACATGCGGGCTCAGAGGATAAAAAAACCCCAAATGGAATGTTTCTGATGTTGCAATTCATTCAATGCGGTACACTTACGAGATCTTCAATTCATGTTCCATGTGGTAGTTGGGGCAGAGGTGTTATTGCAACTTGTGAGGCAGTTATGTCATTGTTCTTGAAGGAACAATTTGGTGGTTCCTGTGTTCCCAGAGGTAGTACTGACTTGTGCTACGTGTTTGCACCTTGTGGCAGAAGGAATACTTAAACTCAGGACTGGTTTCTCATATTTGGGCCACAGGATGCTGTAATGAGCCTAATGTAGGCAGGGTGAGGATAATGCACTATCTTGCAAAGGTTGTAATATGAGACTCCAATCCAAGCATATAGCAAAGCGGTCACTATACGAGGTGGAGATTTAATGGATATGGTTCATGGTGTTAGAATATATAGGCTCATAGAATCATAGAATCATGAGGGATTGGAAAGATCATCCAGTCCAATCCCCCTGCCACAGCAGGATCACCCAGACCAAGTCATACAGTCACTCAGGGTTAGAAGGGACCACAGGATCATCCAGTTCCAACTCCCCTGCCATGGGCAGGGACACCCCACCCTAGATCAGGGTGGCCAGAGCCTCATCCAGCCTGATTGAATTATTTACTCCTGAAGCACGGCTGAAAACTTGGGTAGCTGCACGTGGTTTACTGCAAACACACTAGCTTTATGGTGATAAATGTGTGGCCTATTAGCAGCAGAGGAGAGGAGGGTCTTTTAATCAAAGCTATATTACAAGGTTCAAAATAAAGCTCTCAGAAATGTCTCATCTAAGGAAACCTAGTCTTCTGAATCACTGAATCTGTTAATGCATGCGAGCACCTGTCTGTGCATCTTTCAGTATGGGTTTCAGTTACAGAAAAGCATGTTTGGTTCTTCCAGATACTACCAGCTTCAGTGCTCAGCGTTAGCTAAGTAAGTGTGTAAGTAGCTAAGTAAAGTAAGCGTGAAGCAACTCCACGGTAATCCTTTCTGTAGTGATGGCTTGATGCAAGGGGAACTAAGCAGCCCAGAAACTGGACACAATACTCCAGGTGTGGTCTCAACAGGGCAGAGTAGAGAGCGAGAAGAACCTCTCTGTCTACTGACCACACCCCTTCTAATCCGCCCCAGAATGCCATTGGCCTTCTTGGCCACAAGGGCACATCGCTGGCTCGACTTCTGACTCATTAACAACGCTGAAAGATGAGGATTTCTGAGAAAACATGCAGACATGATCTGTGTGCAACTGGAATAGATTTTAGTAGGAGGACAGATTCAATAGGCACTGCAATAAATGTAATCAACATCTCAGAGAACATTTGGAGTAAGGTTCAAGTGATCTGCTTTACTTCAAGTGTTTAATTTTTAAATTATAACACATTTAACTTTTTCTTAATTTGCAATTCAGAAATTAAAATATGATCCTGAGTTGGAAAATGGAATATAAATTAGAGAATTTTAAAAACAAACGTTGCTTCCTCATTTTTCAGTGGCTGCACGCTACAATTATGTGAGGCTCAGACGTGTGTGTATTCTGACTGCTTCGTTATGCTACAAAAAGAAGATTCTGAAAACTGCATGCAAATCTAAACTACAGTTTAGAGGAAATTTTAAGTTTCTGAAAGTACAGATCATTATCCAGAAATTCTTCTTGGACAATTCAATACCTGACAAAAGATAATGATCCACACCACAAATGGAACCGCTTGATTGTGGGCTGTGTGTGTGTGCAGTAGGTGTTTATGCTCCTGCTTTGGTCACTAGGGATTTAGTTAACACATTCAGTGCAGTGTGAAGATCTATACAGCAGATCATGTGCCAGTGTCTACCGTAGCATGAAACAAACAGCTGGCTCAATCCCGCTGCTCACGGGCACAGTTTTGACGCGCTGTTGAGTGTCTAGTGCATCTCCACAGAGGTTTTAAAAAATCACTCGCGACCTAGAGCTACTCCTGTACTGTTGGGGCAGCAGCTGTTTACCTGGGCTTTCAAAAAGCCTTTGAAACTGCTCCCCATGGAATTCTCCTTGATAAGCTGCTGCTCATGGCTTGGACAACTGCACAATCTGCTGGATAAAACACTGGTTGAGTGGCTGGGGCCAAAGAGTGGTGGTTAATGAAGTTAAATCCAGCTGGTGGCCTGTCACAAGGGGTGTGTGTCAGGGCTCGGTGTTGAGACCACCTCTGCTTAACATCTTTATTGATGATCTCAGTAAGGACACAGACCGTGTCATTAGCAAGTTTGCGGATGACACCAAGTTAGCTGGGAGTGTTCATCTGCCAGAGAGTAGAGAGGCTCTTCAGACAGACTTGGATAGATTGGAGCAATGGGCCAATGTTAATGGCAGGAGCTTCAATAAGGCCAAGTCCTGCACTTGGGCCACAACAAGCCCCTGCAACACTACAGGCCTGGGGAGGTGTGGCTGGAGAGCAGTCTGGTGGAGAGGGACCTGGGGGTTCTAATTGAGAGGAAGATGAATATGAGCCAGCAGTGTGCCCAGGTGGACAAGAAGGCAAATAGCATCCTGGCTTGTATTAGAAATAGTGTGGCCAGCAGGAGTAGGGAGGTTATCATCCCCCTGTACTTGGCACTGGTGAGGCCACATCTTGAGTATTGTGTCCGTATTTGGACACAATAGAGATGTGGAGGTGCTGGAGTAGGTGCAGAGGGGGGCAGCTAAGCTGGTGAATGTCCTGGAGAATAAACCTTATCAGGAAAGACTGAAAGAGCTGGGGCTCTTTCGTTTGAGGAAGATGAGGCTAAGAGGAGACATCATCACTCTCTACAACTACCTGAAAGGGTGTTGTGGAGGGGTTGGTGCTGGTTTGCTCCACACATGTAAATACCTACAATCCAGATGTGGTGTCTAGAGGCAGCCTTGTTATGTTGATTTTCTTAATCATTTTTTCCTACATAAAGCCATTTTGGGTCCATTAAGTGTATGTGGTATTGAACATGAATCAGCTATTTAAGCATGGGCTTTTAGTACCATTAGAGATGCTTTAAGACACCCCGCATGGCCTCAAGATGTGTTGTGTAACATTCCATCAATGGTGTCTATGATCTCATATCTTGACAAACCCATCTGAAGGAGAGGATAATTTAGTCAATCATTTCCATTACAACATTGCTTCTTTTCCTTCAAGTGATTCAGACTTGCATTCTGTGTTTCATTGAATAAGATTCACATAGAGATGGGAGAGCCAGACGACGAGGTTTCAGCTTTGCGTTTAGCTGAATTGTTGTATTTAGCTAAGTGTCATGGTGATAGGGCTGAAGGAGATGAAACTAAGCAGAGTTTAGGTCTGGAGGCCTCAGAGCTAAAAACAAACAGGCAAGAGGTTCTTCTTGCTTAGGTTGAATCTGTTTTCGTATTAAGTGTCTTTCTACTTACACAGCATGTGAAGAAACCAGAAAGCAGAGCTGGAGACCTTATCATCACTATTTTCTGTAATATCAGAGGATTTGCTATAAAACCAGGGATTTCTGTTCCTACAGGCAAAAAACTTTGAAAGAAAGCCTTGATGCAACAGATGCAAACAGACGTAGCCACATGAACGCTAATGTGTTTGTGCACGTGCGTGAACTGAAAATCCTGGGCTGTGTGGCACAGCGCGCTGCAAAACCCCACGGGTTCTAGTGGTCGTGTTGCAGAGACGCAACAGGAACGACCTCCTTGCCAGCCCTCTGCCATCAGTGTGCAGCTGACTGTGTGGTCCCTCTGACGTGCTGCTGGGAACAGCTGGTGCAAACTGAACGTAACTGGTCCTTTTTATTAGTTTCCCTGGTGAAGTGTCTTGAACAGATTACTTCCAACGCCACAACGACGTAAAGCGCGTCTCTCCCGAACAGCGACTGTATGGTTGTGTAAACTCTGCGCTAAGTCTGCGTTCAATAATTTCCTGATGCTGCTACTTGTGGCAGCCATCCCTGTTGTTGACAGATATGAATTGGTTACTCTTGATTGCTCTCCTGCCACCTAACATGACTACATCACTGAGTATCATTCACCAGAAGTCAGTCAAGAAAGTTTGAGTGCTTTGGGTCTGAGCATGTGCTCAAATCTCTGGGGGATCAGGATCTAGGAAGCCTTTAGGTGTTTGGTGACAACAAGAAAATAAATTACACCACAGTGACTCCTCAAACCTGTCCAGCTTTCTACTCTGCCTTGAAAAACCAGGTTAAGAGGAAATAATCAGCCATGCAGCACATGGGGCATACTCACAGAATGTTAGGGGTTGGAGGGGACCTCGAAAGATCACCTAGTCCATCCGCCCTGCCGGAGCAGGGTCAGAGAGATCAGGTCACACAGGGCTGCTTCCAGGAGGGTTTCGAATGCCTCCACAGTAGGAGGCTCCACAGTCTCTGTGGGTAGCCTTTGTCAGGGCTCTGTGACCCTCACAGGAAAAATCTTGTATCAGTTGCCCCTTGCCCTATCACTGGACACCACCGAGCAGAGCTCCATCCTCCTGACACTCACCCTTTATGCATTTATAAACATTCATGGGGTCACCCATCAGTCTCCTGCTCTCCAAGCTGAAGAGACCCAGCTCCCTTAGCCTTTCCTCATCAGGTAGATTTTGTTGGAAGTTTGCTTTGTTAGTAGCTTCCACACACTTCAAGCTGTCCAAGGGAAGATGGCTTTGAGCATTTTTGGCTAAATTCCTGGCCAAAATCTGGCAGAAACTGTAGATCCCTGTTAAGCAATTTTTCATCTAATGACTCCAAAGGAATGATTTAAACACAATAATTGAGCTTTTGAATCAACTGATGCTGAATCAAACTGAGAATTTGCAAGTCCATCTAAACATTAGAAGATGAAGTATTTGAGGTTTCTCTGGAAGATGGAAAAGACTGTGTAGAGGTTAGGATCTCCTTTAATCGAGGGCTTGTGTGACAATAGCACTCAAAGCCAAGGGTTTTTCTTGTTGTGTGCCCGTGTGTGTTATTTATGTAAATGTCTTCTCATGTAAGTGTATTTCCATTTACATGCTCATGGACTGGCATGATAAATATTTTTAATGTGAGTGTACCTTCTGTATAAACAGACAACTACTGCAGGCAGCTGCGATTCCTGCACCTGTCAGTGATTTATAATGATGTTACACGGAAGAACTATCTTAGAAACCGTTATCTGACGTAAAACATTGCACTTCGTGAATGTGAGCAATGTGGGCTTGCCATGTGGGCTAGCAAATGTGCTGAAACCAAGCAATAGCTAAAACTGTGTTACGTGAATATTTTAGTGCTGCTAGAGCACATATTTGCCGGGACAGGGACTGGCTTCCTTTGGCTTTCACAGCCTGAGGTGGGTGTTTGTTTTCTTTTAAATGAGTTACTTAGAAAAAAAATCTCTAATACTGTAAGAACTAATTTGCCCTTTTTGATGCTCCTGTTTTCTCCTTTATTATGCAAAGGTAACCCAAATACTAGAGATGAGGTTAGTTTAGTGTAGTAAACTGCTTGTAAGGCAGCTGTGGGTTTAGTGCACCTCTTACAGAATCACACAATGATTGGTAAGTGCAGAGTCTTGCACGTGGGCAAGAACAACCCCAGGTACCAGTACAGGCTGGGGACTGACCTGTTGGAGAGCAGTGTAGGAGAATGGGCCCCAGGGGTCCTGGTGGCCAACAAGATGACCACGAGCCAGCAGTGTGCTCTTGCAGCCAAGAGGGCGAACAGCATCCTGGGGTGGATCAGAAGAGGGGTGGTTAGCAGATGGAGACAGGTTCTTCTCTCCCTCTACTCTGCCCTGGTGGGACCACATCTGGAGTACTCTGTCCAGTTGTGGGCCCCTCAGTTCAAGAGGGATGTGGAGCTGTTGGAAGGAGTCCAGCGTAGGGCAATGAGAATGATGAAGGAAATGGGGCACCCCCTTATGAGGAGAGGAGACTGAGGGGTGACCTCATTAATGTCTACAAATATTTGGAGGGTGGGTGTCAGGAGGATGGAGCCAGGCTCTTCTCAGTGTCATCTAATGATAGGACGAGGGGCAGTGGGTGTAAGCTGGAACATAGGAGGTTCCACATCAATCTGAGAAGGAACTTCTTCACAGCGAGGGTGACGGAGAAGTGGAACAGGCTGCCCAGGGTGGTTGTGGAGTCTCCTTCTCTGGAGATTTTTAAGACCTGCCTGGATGTGTTCCTGTGTGACTTGGTCTAGGTGATCCTGCTGTGGCAAGGGGATTGGACTAGATGATCTTTCCAATCTGTAGTGATTCTATGATTCTATGATTTTATGATTCTGTGATTCTGTGATTGAGGCTGGAATGGATCTCTGAGCTCATCCAGCCCAGCCCAGGACCTCACATGGTGGTGGCTAGACCAGGGCACTAAGGGCCACAGCCAGGCTGTCCTTCAACACCTCCAGGGATGGGGACTCCACCACTGCCAGGGGCAGTCCATTCCAGGGTCTAATCATGCTTTCCATGAGGAAGGGCTTCCTAACTTCCATCTAACCCTCCCCTGGTAGCTCCAGGGCTTGTCATCTCATCCTGGCGCTAGTTGCTTTGGAGAAGAGCTTGAGCCCACTTGACTGCAACCTCCCTTTAGGGACTTGTAGAGAGGGAGAAGGTGGCCCTGGAGTCTCCTCTTCTTTTCTCTGAACACTCCCAGCTTCCTCAGCCTCTCCTCCCAAGACTTTCCTTTCAGTGTCTTCCCCAGCCTTGTTGGTCTATGTGTGTCTCAGGCACAGCACAACAATGGAAGAAGTCTGATGAGTGATTTCAGTGCTGATTGGTTAGAAATGGGCCGAGAACTGGAAGGAAGGTGCAGGAATTAACTCTTTAAGTAACTGGTTGTGTGGCTGATAATGCCCAGGCCACCTCCTCTTCAAGGTGATGCTTGCTCAGGATAAGCTAGAAGCAAAAGGAATGTTATCACTTCCAGTTCAGGAATAGTTGACCTTGGACTTACAGATGTCATGAATGTGCTGGTTGTACAAAGGTTTGTTGTGTCCGTGTGTTTTCCTGTGGTCAGTTAGAGTAATACAGATGTTCTATAGATAAATGTGCTTCAAGTGTGACCTCAGCATCTGATAAGATGAAACTCCATGCTTTCCCTGAAAATAATCTGACACAGAGCTGTGCATGAGATGCTTCTGCAGGCACGGACTGGGAGGAGCTGTTAGGGAATATAGGAAATGGTTGTAAGCAGTGCTCCACTGTGTGGTCCATATGTTTTACAAAGCCTAGTTCCAGTGCTTTCCAACAGGGAAGAAGATTTCAATTCAGGAATGTACTGCAGTCAGCTCCTAGATTTGTAGCAGTAGGTTACTGGTTCATCAGAGGCTGTTTTTCTTTCACATCCCAGTAGATCCTAAAGGATTTTCTGTTTGTCCCTGACTGGTTCTAGCCAAAATACATGTGGCTCAGATACGTGGGATCTCTGTGCTGTTCTCGGCAGACAATTTGTTATCTTGGTTGCTGTGAGCTTTCTGCATTAGGTGGTTGCTGGAAGTTTTAATGAGTCTAAGAAACGAGCACTCAATATACAATTAAAATTGCTCTCTCACTGAAAGACACCCTACTTAGGAGGCTGCTGTAACCACAGGAAAGAATGGCTCAGGCACCAGCCAATGAAGTCAGTAAATCCAAATAAATGACTGGAAATTCCAGGGGTAATGAGCATGTACTTGATGCAGTTCAGATCAATTACAGTTACCTGAAGGGGTGGAATCCATCATGCAGAAGCAGCTCTAGCTGTTGCTGAAGAACCTCCTCAGATCAGCATGGTTCAAGTGATGGCTTCTCAGCAGAAAACACTTCATCCAAAGGCATAACTTCAAAGTCAAGCTTGACTTTTTTCAAGGACTCTGGTTATTTCTTGGTTTGCTATTTCTGCATAGGTGCCTGTCTCTCTATAAAGTGATGATCCCATTTGCTGTCCAGGATGGATGCAGTTTTCTTTGGACCATTGAGAGCAGACAAACCTTGCAATGTTGCTTGCAGTGGCCAAGCATGATGTGCGTCTGAAAATGATCGGTCAATAGATGTGCGTTGATGTATCACAGTAATGATAAGGTTGGAAAAGACCTTTAAGATCATCCAGTCCAACCTAAATCCAAACAGACCAAGTAAACCTAACATCTAGATCATGCCACTCAGCACCTCATCCAGCCTAACCTTGAACACCTCCAGGTACCTAAACTCTGAGACGGTGGAGATGTTAAACGCTGTTGTGCATTAAGGTAGGATTCCTCCATGTATTTCCTGCTGGGAACAAATAGTCGTATAAAAGTTAGCCCCATTTCCCCAGAAAGACAAAATCAGTTCCCCCCTCACATTCCTGAAAGCTGAGCTAAAAATGGGGAGGCTGACATCAAAGCTCTGTAAATAAAGTGAGTTACACTAAGCGGGGTGGGGGTGAAATTTCTATCTTTAAGAACACCCAACTCTTTTAGAAGAAATGGTTAGGTTTAAATATCTCACTGTTTTTCCTCTCCAGGGCTCCATGCTGAGGATTGTATTTTCCTTTGCAATACTTATTACTTATGCTGCTGAGTTCTTCTCTCAGAGGTAGACTGACGTCAGCACGTTGAAGCAACTATCAGGTTCACCAGAGCAAGTTTATTTGTAGTGTATCGTGAGTTGCACGTGAGGGTGCCATTACAATTCAGAATGCTCCATCAGTGGCACTTCAAAGGGCCTTAGTTATGAATGGGCAGATGTGCTCCTTTGTAGGTGCCAAAAAGGAGAGGGAGATGACTTCAAAAGTAGGAAATGGGAACTATTTGTCTAAGGGTAAAGCAGGAGCATCCCAGATCTTTATAAATGTGTCAGTCTTTCTGGGACTTGCAGACTGCAAGGATCTACAGAAATGACTCACAGCAACCAGGCTGCTCTCTGTGCTTTGCCGCCCTGTACGCCTCCTGAATCCAGCCAGGAACTGAGCAGAAGGAAATGCGTTTGATTTTTCAGCAGAGATTTCTTTTTAAAGTGATATCAGTTGTAACCAGGTCATTTATCCTAGGTTTTCTCCCTTCAGATTTTGTGATTCTCTCCTAAGCTACCCAATGCTCTTTCTTTTTCTTGTTCTGTCTAAGCAAAACTTGAACTTGGCGTAGCTGAAACACAAGGTGGAGTACTTAAGTTTCCTTACTGGGAGGCAAATGAGGAGAGGACCCGCGGTATTATTTGGCTGTCGCTGCTGATGCACTAATAAACTCTGCTAGAGCTTACCAAAACTGGGCAAAACCTAGGACTTCATGATAACACGATCAGAGGTATCTACTTTGGCAAGAGGATTGCATCATTATGGATAAGTCTGGTGGATACGAGAGAAGGACACTGTCTTTAATGGCAGGAAGCTTGTGAACAGGTGTGACATGACTTCTCCAAAGTAATCCTAGAGAATATCAGCACGAACAGGACACATGTGGACAAACAACATGATGTCAGACTGTGGTAATAAGCTGTAGCTAATAGTGTGACCTTGATGTCTTTTGAACGAAATGATCTCTGCTCAGACAGCTTGTTTTGGTGGTATTTCTATTCATTTCATTATTTTCAACACAACTTTGCACCCTTATCTCTTTCTGTCTGTAAATATGCTGTATCAGTGAGTACTGTCCAGAGGCAGCAGAGGAGAGAGTTGAGAGTTTGTGGGTGAGGATTAAGGGGCAGGCTGGCATGGGTGACACTGTTGTGGGTGTCTATTACAGACCTCCAGATCAGAGTGAGGAAGTTGATGAAGTCTTCTACAGACAGCTGGCAGCAGCCCAACAGCTGCAGGCCCTAGTTTTCATGGGTATTTTAACTACCCAGATATTTGCTGGAAGACCCACTCGGCCAGCCACCCAGTCCAGAAGGTTCCTTAAGTGCATTGGTGACAATTTCCTGATGCAGATGGTGGAGAAACACTGCTTGATCTTGTCCTCATCAACAAGGCTGGTCTGGTTGAAGCAGTGAAGGTTGAGGGCAGCCTTGGTTGCAGCGACCATGAGACGGTCTCATGTGGTAGGGACAGAATAGCTGGCAGAACCACAACCCTGGACTTCAGGAGGGCCAACTTTGGCCTTTTCAAGCAACTGCTAGGGGAAATCCCATGGGACAGGGTACTGGCAGGTAAAGGAGCTCAGGATAGCTGGCAAACATTCAAAGACTGCTTCCTTGCAGCACATGAAATTTGTATCCCAACAAGGAATAAGTCAAGGAAGGGAGTCAAGAGACCCGCGTGGTTAATCAGGGAACTACTAGGCAAACTGAAGAGGAAGAAGCAAGCCTATAGTTCATGGAAGGAG